>CM066575.1:6755000-7100000 GCA_033816785.1 Picus viridis
AGGAAAAGGAAAAAAAGCACAGCTGGCAAAATAAAAAATGTCTGAGATGATTCCTAAAATGTCTGGAAATTTTTGTGTGTACAGCATGAATCTGAACATGTCAGAATTTAAGCCCGAAAGTGATAGAACCTACCTTGGATTCAGATCCTAGTTTAGGAATAAAATCATGAAAGTATAGTTGTATGGCAGAACTGAGTTACAGAGGATTGAATTGCTTGTCTTTCTTCACCTTGTCCTCAGCCAAGTGGCAGGAAACAGCTGGCTGGAATTTTTGAGTGCCTTTAAAGAAGTGAATACTTAGTTGTTAGGATTTGGTGATTAAATGAAATAAGACTAATATTCCTGTGTGGATTTGCTGAAAGATGTTTGTCCTGAAAGGAAAGCAACTCTTTGACTGTGATTTAGCTAGGGAGTAAACTTATTCAAAAGTTCAATTTGCAGAGAAAAATTCTTAGTGGGTTCTATTTTTCGTCGTTATTATTGTTATTATTATTATTGCAAGACTCCTTAAAGGCACTAAATCAGTGCAGAAATTCATTGATTTATTTTTGATGTCTTGCCTCAACCAAGTGCATACAAATGGTTAAGCTAAACAAATAAAGCTAATTTAATTTATTCTGCTGTCAGGACCTTCTTAATGTTCTACTGTAATGAATATCAAGCCCAGAGGGTTAGTCCAGAGTGGGTTAAACAAAGTTCTTCAAAACAAAGCCTTGAAGCCACATAATGTAGAATTCACAGTATATAGGAATCTCATCCTGATGTTGGAAGTTTAGGTATAACAGGCATCAAAAAGACATCAAAAACACAACATTGGGCATTTTGTGTCTGTTTATGTTTTAGCAGAGTAGATGTAAGAAATTCCAGATCCACTTTCATCATGTTTTGTATTTGCAGCTGATCTGTATTCCAGATTTTCCTTAACAAGAATTATTAGCTTCCTGGGAATTCAGCCTCCCTCTTTAGCGACAGGTACAGTCAATCCATAATGTAAACCATTAAGTAAATATTTTTGGTCAAATGATCAAACTGCACTTGCCATTCTTTGCCTGGAACAAGAGTAGTTTTTAAAGGGGAGTGGGAAGGCACAACGAACAAACACACACCAAGCAAACAAATGAGCCACAAAAAATAAAACACACAAACAAACCCAATTTCAGATAAACTGAGTTCAACTAATACACTAAAAATACTCTTAAGTCATTTTGATGTCCAATTGAATGGTTCTGATAGGAACTTAATTATATCAAAAAATGCATTGAATAATCACATTTCTGTTCAGGCTATACTTTAAAGGCACCATTTAACAAACAACCACACACAAAAAATATTACCTTTACCTAACATTGACAAGTAAAACAGGTTAATTTGAGAGTATTTCCCACCCTAAGTAGTTGAAATGCTTGAGGCATTTGGCGCTTCACTTTCTAGAGCTAAAAACCAGCTTGAAGAGCCACAGCTTTTCAATTTTATTTATCAAATACTTTTTTAAATGGAAAAAAAAAAAAGCCCACCCCCACTTACAAATTCATCCCTATCTCAATTAAATAAAAGGGAGATTACCTCACAGCGAACTTCTGGTAAAGTCTGCAAACCAGCACAACCTACTCGACTTTAACCACTTGGCAGAAGTCTAAAGCAGTGTCGCATTTAGCTACTACTGTGCCCCTGGATTTGGTAAGGATTTATTGCCTGAAATAGTGAAGAACCCAGTTCTGTCAGTAACAAGTTAAACTGTAAAAAAGTAACTAAAAAGTATCAGTGTCAACAAATTCCAGAGAAAAGTCACAAAATGCTGTACCTAATTAATGGTTTGGGGTTTATTCCTTCTGTACTTCTCAAGGCTTTCAGGATTTTGGTGATACTTAAGACACTTTCTAACAGCATTATGTTTGGATCTTTTAATGCATTCTCAGCTCCTGTTAATTTTCATTCTTTCACCCATAAGAGGATATAATAACAATTATACCCTAAACATCCACAATAGTCACTCTAACCTTGAAAACCTGTTGTGGAGAACATTATTAATGTCTATAAAGAGAAACCTCTAAAATGTAGAACTATTTAAGCAAAATATTACAGCAGATGCTTATGACATCTATCATTTTAATTTCTTTTTTTTCCACAAGGTTGGTTTACAGACAAAGGCAAAATAAGCAGCTGCCTGGGGCAGGCAATTGCTAGAGGAATGCACTCAAGAGGGTGAAAGGGAAATGAAGCACAACAATGCTGCAAAGAGATGATGCAGCCATGACTACCCCATCACTCTGGATGGAACAGGATCTGCATGCCTAGCTTCCCACAGCTGGCCCCCAGTTCCCCACGTCAGGCACAAACTTCTTAGTCTAAGAAAGACAAAACTGAATTCCCCCTAGACCTCCATCAGTCCATGGCCTCAGGCATCCTGAAGAAATCTTCCCAGTCTCTAGTGTGAAGTCCTACACAGATTGGCTCTCTGCACCCTTTTTGATTATTTGTTTTTAATGTTATCAAACAAAATTCTGCCTGTCTAGAGCTAAAAATGAGCACAGTTCTTTCACAAGCTTGGGATTTGGGCAGCCTAAGACTGCTCTTTTGCTGTGACTTCAGTGGAAAAAAGACATCTCCAGCCAAAAGTAGCAGCTTCACCCTCAGATGCTATCTCCTCTTATGTAATGTGCTTGCAAACAGCAGGATGTAACAGAACAGAGATCCTTCAGCGTACCACATTGCCTCGCTCCCTGTCTGAGATAGAGTCACACAGTGCAGAAGTAGTTGAGGTCACTGTCATCTGCAGCACAGTGAGCCAGCTGACAGGGCAGAGGAGCTACCCCTAAATTTGTCTTGCTTGTTTTCTCAGTGTTTCCCATATCCAGACAACATTTAATCATTTTAAAAACCATATGAAACTTTATTATATGGCGACAAAGAAGCACAACACATGGCTGCTGGCAAGACAGGAATGTATTGAAGTGAGAAAATTCAAATTGTAAAGACACAGAAAGCACTAGGCTGGGGCCTGTTCAAGAGAGTTTGAATTACCTTCATGAACACGTCATTAGTTTTAGATAATGATGCTCTTCTCATTTGATACCTAAATTGTCCTAGACTGACAGGTTTTATACAGCATAATACACTCTTTTTAGCACTGTTGGTTGACCACTGAGAAAATGTTTTCAAATAGTTCTTTTGAAATAACTCTGAAATGCTAATAAAAGATTACAAAACATTCTGCAAATGAAGCATCTGAGGTCAAACTTCCCTGCAGATGTGTGTAAGTAACAATCTCTGTTATGCAAGAGGGGAAGTGTACACACATGCACACGCATGTGTAAAATACTGGAGGAAATGGGTGTACATGTATACATACATGGAAACCAGAGACCTGAATTCGTGCTGGTATGATTATTAATCTGCACCACTGGGAACTGAGAGATCCTTAACATTTTCCTTCATAGGATTTCTTCTTGTTCTATTTTGTTACTTCTTGGATGGAATCAAGGGTTAGATGTTTGCTGCTTTGTATACGTTATGTCATGTCTTTTTTGTTCAGAGTAGCTGAAAGGAAGCAAGAGAAAAGTAAACTACTTTTACCATTTCTGCTGCTAATTTCTTTGTTTTGTTTTCCTTCCTAGGAGTAATTTTGAGGGGCAAACCACTGACTGACTGACCAACTGGCTCAAGGAAAGCATTAGATACACTACAAATGCTTTGGCAGGATGACCACATCTGGAAGTTTAGTACTGACTTGTCTACATCCCTTTCCCACTTAGGAAGACAACAAAACAACCAAGGCTTGAATCCTGCAAATGTTAATGTAAACCTGTAACTTTAAACTTACAAATAGCTCACTGTCTGCATTGACACTAGCTATCTGCATACATTTGTGGACAGATATGGGAGCTCTGTATATATAAATTTAGCATGGAGCCTTGCTGCAATCAGTTAGTTACAGCATATTGCAGCACTAACTGCTGGAAGAAACATAAAGACTCTAAATAGCTACAGCAAATAGCTGCAATCCTGCAAACTCACACATCTGAATAACATCAATGTCACAAATTCTCATGCTGGATTTGGCAGTCCTTACTCAAATAAGGTAAACTCCTTCACCAGAGTAACTGTTTATAGGATTATGAAACTCTGTGCTACCCTTTATTCTACTTTCAGCCCACAAAAAGACATGTGAAAAGAGAGAACACACACACATATATATATCTAAAGTACATAGATGAGAACATTCACACACACATATATAAACAGTCATAACAGTCATATTAGGGTGATGAGTGACAAAAATTTGAATCGAGTCTTTTTTCTTCTATTATTTGCTGCATTCAAGAATCAAGTAAAAAAAAATACAATTAAAAAAATCAAGGCTAGAAGGCCAAATAGTGAAAAGTCAGGAAATTCACATGTAAAGGCTAGTTTTTGAAACAGTGCCTCATTCTCAGAGATCTGTCTATCCAGTAGACAATCAAGCAGATTGATGCGGGGCCTAAAGAAGAAGAAAATAATCACTTCTTTGTTTCTCAGTCTGACAAAAATGTTAATCATATGAAATCTTTCCAGTTCTCTCATTGTGAACAATGGGGCTGGAATCTGAATTCCAGCAGAAGTTTATCACCTGACACAAGAGAATAATCAATGGTGATTGTGGATAGGATGCTATGGGGAATTATGCTGCTAGTGGTTTTCCAGTCACTTAGTAAGTAGCAGAGACGCCCTGAAAAACAAAACTGCTGGGTCCTACTCCAGGTTCTGGAAAAGGATATGTTTTAGAGACTACAGACTTTTTACAGTCTTTTCTAACCTGTCACATTCCACTTCTATATTTCTACCTGCACAACATGTTTTCTCCTCTCTTCCTATTACCTTTTGTTTATACCACCTGACCTTGCCCATGACCTCTTCTAGAGCCTGTTGCTGAATGGGCTGCCTGGGGAGGTGGTGGAGTTGCTGTCACTGGAGGTGTTCAGGAGGAGACTTGATAGGGTGCTTGGTTGCATGGTTTAGTTGATTAGGTGGTGTTGGATGATAGGCTGGACATGATGATCCTGAAGGTCTCTTCCAACCTAGTTTATCCTATCCTATCCTATCCTATCCTATCCTATCCTATCCTATCCTATCCTATCCTATCCTATCCTATCCTATCCTATCCTATCCTATCCTATCCTATCCTATCCTATTCTATTCTATACCTCCTTGAGATACTAAGCCCTGCAGATACCTGACACTGTCCCAGCTCTGCTCCCCACTCAGGCTTTTATTCAAGGCTTATTAATCTACCCTTCTTGAGACTACCTTAAAGTGATGTGGACAGCAATGAAGGAGAAATGAGAGGAGAAAAATTACAGTCGTCTTGCTCTCTCCTCTAAAGTTACTGAGTCACATAAGAGGAACAATTATAGGGAATTACATGCTTAGCCTTGCTTGGGAATTACCAGCCTTGAACATGCACACTACAGATTAAATCTACAAAGAATTAAACTACAAGGTATTATACCAAGTATATTCAATGATAACTCTGCCAAATGTGTATGTATTTGTACAGATAAAGCAAAAAAAAGTGTGCCTCTTTCCGGCCTCAAGATACCCTCCTTCCTAAATCTACATCATTTACTGTGAAACAGTTAATTCAGTGAAGTCACACAGATTTTTAACATTAGCAAACCAAATCATTTCTCCCTATCATTCCTGGAAACAGTTAAACTGTTTTGATGAAGCTTTCTTTTCATATAAAAGCAAGACACTCAGTGTGAGGCAGACATCAGTCATAAAATCTCCTGTCTAAATGATTACATCTAACAATAAGAAACACAACGGAATCTTGCACAAGAAAATGCTATCCATCTTTAAATAGGGATCTCATTTCCAGCTCCATCTGTAGCATATATATACATATAAGTGTTCAGTTTTGAGTGTTATCTATTTTAAACTGCCTGTTAACATTCTCATTTCTCATATACGTCAAAGTTTTTATGTTTATCTGTGTTTGTGTGTAACCTTGCTAAGCATATGATCTTTTTCTGATGTTAAATTTCCATTAAACTCATCAGACCAAATTCTTCTTGGTAAACTCACCAGACTCTTTTGAGTAACAGTGACTACTTACACCCAAGATATTCTTCCTACTTACGTAAAAATGCCACCTAGACTGCTGAGATGAAAATGGCTGGAACCGTTCAAAGTGTTCCAGGTACCTTCCTCTTCAAGACTGCATCTTGTTGAAATCCCACTGCACATGGATATTCACCACTGCAAAGCCTGACTTACTGACAGCCTAGGCAAAACTCAACTTATTTAGAAGGACTTTTCCTCAAATTACTACGAATTCTACCCCATTCCCTTCATACATGGCAATAAACTGAATAGACATTGTTTTCTCTTAAAATTCTGGTTTACTTTTCAGGCTATCATAAAGAAGCTTACATAGTGTAACAGCAGTTGCATGCAAAAATCTTAAATTAATTGATGGAAAACCTAACCTCATAATGGTTTATCTATTATACCTCTAAATGTGTTTACCTTCCTAGATAAAAGCAATCATATTCCCTTAAGATCAACCCATAGATCCTTATGTATTAATTAATGGATTATTAACATATTTGAAGAGATTAATACACATTAAATGTGCTATTATGTAGACTTACAGAAATGTGATGTCACACCTTCAAGGTAGAGTATAATTTACAAATATATAATTTTCCTTTAATATGGACATTGCCAACATAACAAGTTGGTAGCTGTGTCTCAGGATGTAGACAAATCCTAGCTGAACATTATCAGTCTCTGATATCCGTAGAAATGTGGTTCCCTCCTCCTCTCTCTTGTGTACAAACACATCTCACTTCCCTCGAGAGTGCTCTACATACTAGGTATTTACTATTCCAGCTTCAGACTAGGTCACAAGCATTGCCCTTCTTTACTCCCTGCATCAACTGATTTCTGATTGCTGTCTGTCTAACAAGAAAAAAGAAGTCTTTCTCCAACACCAGAAGATGTTGTTCCAGAAATATCTGATGGATCTGGCAACTAAGAGAAAAGAAGACGGAGAGGCTAGGCTCCCACAAGGCCAGCACGTTCCTAGTTCCTTTGGCAGACACTACCTAATATATTGGTCATTCAGTTCAGCTGACGAGGTGTACACAAAAGAAATGCTGTATTCTTAATGATAATGAGAGATGCTAACAGATTGTTGTCACACAACTTATTTCTCTCTTTTCTTTTTTTTTTTAATGTGGGAAATAACATACATAAGGAAATATCAGATATCACACATTTTGTACCATTTGATTCCCAACAAGTCCTCCTCTTATTGCGCTTGTGCCTCACATATTTGCAAGGCAGTGCTGTTTTTCTCTCTCCCCCCACCTCCTTCTCTCGTACATATGGGTCTTACATATGACCCACACACATCAAATGCAATAGTTTGACCTGATCTGTGATCTACTAACCAGCTGCATCTGGAATTGCAGACTGAAAGAGAAGCTATGGCACAGAGCTCCCTCACTGCAGATTTCAGCAAGAAAATCCCCAAACCCTCCTAGCTCCAGCTCAGCACAATAGCTTTCCTTGTCATATGCTCAGTGTGCCTTGGAGGTAAGATCATCACAGTCTTGGACCCCAGAGACACCTGGACTTTGGTCCTCTACTACATGACTCAATTCAGAAGTTCCTATATATTACAGCATAAAAAGGCATTTAACTCATTTAGGCTTTATTTCAGTTGGAAGTGTCCATATCACAAAAATTATGGCTCAGCAATCTTGAATTTTCTCCTTGTATGCATATGCTTTACAATAAAATAATTATTTGGATGACCACATGGATTTTTTTTTCCCCCCAGTGGAATTCTCCTTATTTTGTACAAAGGTGGGTATCCATGGCAGCAATTTTTTCTGCTCAAAATACAGCAATTCAGTTCCTCTTTTTAATCAAATGATCTCGCATTGACTCTAGGCATTTTGGACTTTGGGTTTCAGAACTGCACAATCTCTTATTCTCTTTAAATGCAAAAATAGCTAATTGACAATAGGAAAATGTTTCACAAAATTCTCAGTATTGATGAAGGATCTGGCATGTTTTAAAAGAAGCTGTTTAGCACCACTAAATTTGTTGCTGCATATAAATTATCTGCTTTTTACCTTATGATATTATAATGGCGGCGTGATAATGGAAGCAAATGAAAGATGACTGATGACTTGCCTCACGCAGACACCTCATGCATTCATTCTTAATATTGTCAGGCATTATAGAATGGATGAGAATGAAATAAAAGGGGAGGGGGGAAATAGAGACCAAAAAGCATTATAGAATGGATGAGAATTAAATAAAGGGGGGGGGGGGGGGGCGTGGGTGGTGTGAAAATAAAGAGACTAAATGTACAGGTTTATCCGCTGACCAATCTTTCACTACCTTGAAAACAAGTTTACTGTGGGTTTACACTGTGACTTACTAGCTTCAGGAGCACAAACTTACTTCATTTCACAGAAATAAGCTTATATGCACACTACATTAAAATAACTTAAGGATGAATAGTTCAACTTTACCACTTTTTCTTTTTTTTTTTTTTAGGACTGGATTCAATAACAGAAATTGGACTCAGCTGTATGGATTTTTCAAGGATATTACAGACCATATTTCCACAGACATTTTTATTGTTTCTAGCCCTCTAAAATATCTGAAAAGTTGTGCTTTTAACCGAGTAGTTTTTCCCTGATTATTATTAGTCTGTGTAAATACTTTTTTCCTGTTATGCCAATTGCAGGACCACGCTTTCATCGTTGCTATTATAGGTAAATAAAAGCTTACTTGAGTGTCACTTCTTGAGCACTTAAATCTAACTGAAGTCAGCTGAAGTAGAATTACGTGTGTTCATAATTCAGGAGGGGCTTTGCACAGCGGCAGTCTGGAGGGTTCCCCTGTATATTTTTTGCATCTCTTGTAAAATAATATAAGCAATTCCTTTTAGTGGCCGAAGTTCTAAATTCAGCTTAAGAAAGCTGAGTGACGCAGATAATATTTTGCAGGTCAAACTGCTTATGGTGAAAAAGTCCAACGGACACAGATTGGTTCATTCCTCCTTAACCACATTTTGAAGAGATAGCGAGGATTTTAGCTCATATGTGTGGTCCAATCAAGTTAGAAGATCTAACTTGCAGACATTAACACTGGCTAAACGTTGAGAAGCAGAAATATAGTTCTGAGTCATTTTGCTGACAATAATAATATTTTGAAGTCAAATATGAGTTCAGTGTTTTGTGGGAAATCTCACACTTTTTTGTTGGGCTTGGGGCTTGTTTTGTTTTGTTTTTACTTCAAAGCCCTGCATCCTGGAACTGAGTAATGAGGAAAGTATTCCATGTTTCCTTATTTTATAAATTAATCCCTCCCTCCCAGACTCGCAGTGTAAAACTTGGCACAAAAGAAGTTCAAAAAATCAGGAGACAAATTAAAAATCATTTGAAAATATTTCAAAGAAAAGAAAAAAGATAATCTCATGATCTATAGGAACTGATAGAGCTGAACATCGTAGTGGAGAATCTAAGTTTAGTTTTGGATATTAGGTTTTTTTCAGTTTTTCTGGAAGAGCCAGCAGAAGAAAGACAAGAATGAAACCTCATAACTTCCCCCTCACATTCCCTCTCACCAACCCCTCAGTGAGACTGATCCTCACCTGCAATTCAGCAGCTGCCCCCATCTCCCTATCTGTTGATGGGGTGAGTCCAGAGAAGCCTTTTCCCTGGGCATGAAACCCTCTCACCTGTGTGCAGCTACCCGATAGAAAATGCAAAAACTGGCAAAATGTGGCTTAAATCTGCTCCCATGACTGGCCTACACAACTCAAAGCACAAGGAAGATGATATCCATGTGCTGGGGCCTGCCTTTATAAGAAAGTTTCCATGCATCCTCTCTCACAGAGAGGTGAGGAAGGGGAAAAGAGGGAGGTCTCATTCATCCTCACAGAAAAAGAAAATGAAGGAAACAGCGCTAGAGAACAAGAAACATTGCAGGGATGTGGCTGCAGTGCCTAGAAGTTCAGCTGTTCTGCTAGGAATAGGCACAACTCCATCTCAGGTGCATTGGAGAAGGCAAGGGGCTGGGTCTTTAGGAGAGGACGGTGTACCAGCTTGAGCCCTTCAAGGACATGGAGTGGGGGCATGGTTAGGTCAGCAACCCAAACACAGTTAGGCATAATCTCCTTACCTCAGGGAAGGCTGAAGACTTTCTAGACATAAGAAAAGAGAGCATATTAGTTTCTTGACTGAGTTTAAGGTCAAGTATGACCACAATCCTGAAATACAGTGATCTCAAGGATAAGAAGCTTAATCAGATTTTTCTGTTCCATTTACATCTTGTTTCCTTCTTGACTAGAACCTTAAGCCCCTTAACAAACAGCCTGTCATTTCTGAAGCTTTTATATTTTCACGGTGAGTCATTCAAAACCAAGGTACCACACTGAAGTCCAGATGGTTTACAATGTGAATCTGGAACATATGGAAAGCCACTCACTCAGGGACCAAATCCTAAAGTTCATCCAGACCTGCGGCAAACACTCACGGTCCAGCAGCACTGTAACAGCTTTTCGTATTTCTCAGTACCTGTTTTAAAGCTTCCTTCTCTTTAAGACATGCTGCAAATGCTTTAACTGCCATGTATGTGCCTACAGTGAGGGGGAAAAGTCATAGTGGGAATAGGAAATATGCCCATCTCAAAGGGTTTGAAAATCCCTTCTGCTTCCTCTAAATGCATGAGAGAGAGAGAGAAATGCTGCAAGATACTGCTCCTCCTTCTCTTGCAAAACCCGACCAAACCAATTGCTGCCAGAATGACAGTGGTGCACGACATGACTTTGAGATGGGTGCAGCAAAATCAATGAGGAGTTATGTGCCAGAACAATGCCCTGATGTGGTTGGCAGCTGGCAGGAACCCATTTCCATGTGAGTCACCTATGAGACTGCAGGTGCTGGAGGCCTATGGAAAGTTGAATCCTAGCCACTACCAGCTAATGTAATCATGTTGCTTGCTCAGATCTCCTGCTGATAAATGCTCCCAGTTACTCCTAACTGTCTCCCTTACAAAATAACACCTCCCAGGACACCTATCTCTTCAATAGTTTTTAACCATGCTGCAGCTGCACAAGAAAATCCATTCATCAATTATAAATCAATTGAGGGAAAGAAATCTGTAGCTTCCTTGATTGCCCTTGTCCCTGCAACTCACTGATCCAGAGACAGGAACTTTCTGACCTGCAGGTCTGAAGAATAATAATAATAATAATAATAATAATAACAATGCTAACAGTAACAATAATAATAATAATAATAACAACAAATAATTCTGAGCCTGAACTGAACATTCCTTCCTTTGCAGAAAGTAACTCTGCAACAGTAATCCATTAGCAGAGTTATCTTGCTTCTGGTGGGAGAGAGGGAGAGAGAAAGAAGACAGAGAGAATGATTGACTGTATTCCACAAAAGGTGATACAAGTACGGTGGGCCAGATGCAACTGCAGTCTCGAGGTACAGCCTGCCAGCTCTGATTGCAAAGGACTTCTTTAAATAAGTATCTCTTCCTCAAGAAAGAGCTCTCCTCCTTCTCTCCTTTTAATTCCCAGCCCTCTCCTTCCAAGCAAAGATTTGCATTATGTGAGGCTGCTTTTACCAAGTAAAACATTTGCAAAGGTTTACTTCAGAGGGAAGGATTAGGCAGGCTCTTTGCCTGATGGTGAGAAAATGCAACTGCCTGAAGACGAAGGCAAGTTAAAAATGTTAGAAAGACTGGAAAGGACTTCTGGAAATTTCATCCCCACTCCAAGAAACATAGCTGTATTTATGATCATTTGGAACAGAGAAGGGGGAATTACTATCTCCAATCTATCTCCTGCTGAAGCAAGACAGATTTTATTTTTCTTCGTAAATATCACAATATGATAGTATTTCTGGAGCTAAATGAGCAGCAGGACAACTGGATATTGTACTTTTTCCTTTCTTTCTTTTTTTTTTTTTTTTTTTTTTCGGTGTTGAGTGTTCCGAGGTGACTAAATTTGCCTTGTTGAGCCTTGTAAAATCCTGACTTAATCATGTAAACTTCTGTGTAAGCAAAATAGACGAAACTTCAAAGGGTCAAAAACCCTTTAGGGATTTGAGAGGAGACGCCAGCAATAGATCCTAATCTGCCTCCAGAATCCTGGCTGTATTTGTCCAAGGAACTGGTACCAGCAAACTCTCGAAGGTAGAGATAGTGGGTTGATTCAGCCTTTATCCCCTTAGAGAGTATTGGCTTTGTGAGGCTCTAGGCAGTGCTTCAACGCCAGGGATCTTGCCCAAACCCTCTAAAAATGAAGTACAGGAGTAATTTGAGATAATGAGTTTGTAACAGGCTTGGGCAGACCTTGGACAGAAGAAGTGAGAGATGTTATCACCCCAGCATTCCTCTTAAAATGCAGTTTTCTCCCCTGCTTATTCTCTGTTAGTCAAAGCTACATTAACATTCCATCCAGGGCCGCTAAACAGAATCTTAATTAGTCCTGATACTCTTGTGCAAGGGGTTTATTCATTGCACTCTTAACTAATGGTTGCTGTCAGAGTATTTTTTTTCTTCTTTGGGTTCTTTGGGGATATCGTGTTCTGCTGCAAAGCATGACAGAAATGTAATGTGCTTTAAAAAAAAAAAAAAAAAAAAAAAAAAAGAAAGAAAGAAAGAAAAAGAAAAGAAAGAAAGAAAGAAGGAAAGAAAAAAATCTTCCAGATCTGAAATCTTGAGACTGAGGCTGACTCCAGCTTTGTCTAATGGTGAGGCATTGTTAGGACTAACGAGAATAACTTCACCAAGCAGAAATATCGCTGCATCGTGTTATCTTAATTTTTAACGGTACACGCTCTCTAGTGGTTTTTGTTTGTCGGTTGGTTTGGGGCTTTGGTTTGGTTTTGGTGGGGTGTTTTTGTTTGGGTTTTTTGTTTGTTTTGTTTGGGGTGGAGGATTTTTTTTGGTTGGTGGGGTGTTTTTGGTTGGTTGGTTGCTTGGTGGCTTTGCTGTTGTTTTTTTTTCCACGTGACAGAAAACATTACGAACTGGTTAGTGATTTGAAGCAGTTCACGAAATTCTCACTAAATCTGCAGCCCTTTGTATTTTGCATTAGCCACCCGTGGCTCGGGATTTAATGACAAAGTCTGTAGGTGTAGAAGAATTAGCAAGTTACCAAACGGCCCGTTGCTCCAGCAGGACCTTTCTGTCTGCATCATATCATATTTGCAACCCTGCTTAGCAGCCATTCCTCTCTCTGCTCCTGGCTCCACACTCCCCACGCACCCGTTTCTGATGTTTACGTGCACACGCGGGTCTCTTTCCGCCACTGGCCGAATTCGGACTGGCTCCGGTGTCAGTAAGGGAGGCTCAGGCGCCCGTTAGCGTTATGTACACGCGTGTCATTTGACGTGAACATCCCTCGAGGTTATTTGTAGCTGGGGGCTGAATCGTGACAGCGAACAGACGCGACATACAGCACTAAAAGAAAGGAGAAGCTTGGCGGGGGTGTCTCGGCATCCGCGCTGAACTAAAGCGGCTGTTTCGTTTAGCAGCCGCGGCAGAAGGCGTTATTTGCCTGAAGTCTGCGTTCACACACACCAGTCTCGGAAAAAGATTCGTGAGACTATAAATTACGGTTTCTTTCTTTCGAGGTGGAGGAAGGACAAGAAGAGAAGGGGTGGGGGGAAACAAAATAAAGAAAGGCCCCGTTTTTTTGGAAAGAGGAAGTCCGAGTTACTTAGCTCCTGCTTACCCCCATTAAAGAGTCCTTCCCATAAGCTTGCGTAACATTGATTACTCACAAAGAGTTCACAATAACTATCATGTAGCTAAACTAATTGAGACAATCATGCTAAGTTATAGTCAGTCTAAAAGGTACCATTGATGTGGTAATGCCTATAGAAAGTCAGACATGCGACTCACTACCATTTAATTGCTCCTTTAAACCTGTTATTACAATGTTAACTGGCTTAAGTATATATTGCTGCCTTTTATTGCCTTGATGTGACAAATTAAAACATACACTCTGGAAGCGGCATTCATTTGCGGACTGAGTTGCAGGAAAAAAAGGAGCCGGGCGATGTCAAACCTGTCAGGATGAATTAATTTTAAAACTTGCATTTTGCACTGCAATTCCCACTACAATTCTGTTGCAGGGGGGAAAACATTTTATATAAAACACAAATATATAACATTATACATTGATATTCCAGTTCACGCAGATCTGCCGTAAGAAAGAGCCTCATCACGCTAAAACCGAAAAGTCCTTTTGGCTCCGAGTTCTTGTCTGCAGATAAATTAAACGGAGGTCTGGAGGAAAGAGAGGAAGGAGGCAGCAATGGAGTATCTACCTCGGCTCAGCGCCACACGCCTGTATGAAGAGCGGGGCGGGGTGGAGAGGGGAAAGAATTTTCAGTAGTTACCTCGCCTTTGGCTGCCAGGTCCTTGGCCCGGGGAGGAGGGGGTTACCCACGCCCCAAGACCTAGAAGCAAGGCGGCAACCACGGTCCCTGCGGGCTGCCCTTTTGTTGTTCTTCTTCATTATGAAGCTCTACCGAGCTCCCGCAAGGAGGAAAAGAAAAATGTAATAATAATTTCTTGCTTCCCCATCCCCAGGGCTGAGGTGAGTTCACGATCGTTTAAAGGCGCAAGGCTGCGTCTCTCCAGCTCCGAGAAGTGAAGCCCAGCCCCACACTGCTCTGAGCAGCTCCCCCGCCGCCCGCCGAGCAACCTATTCTGGCTGGGCGGGAGATCCGCGGACGGCAGGTAATGCACCCCTTCCCTGGGGCAATCGCGAAGGCATTGAGGATTCTCCCACCAAGGAATACTGAGCTCACACCGTTCCGTTCCCCCCCCCGTCCCCTCCATATTTTTTTTTCCTCTTCTCCTACGATCTCGGAAAGAAGTCAGGGGGTTAACAAGTCCTGCTCGCCCTCTCCCTTGATCTCGGGGAGAGAGGTAAGAGTTGCTGGCACCTTTATGGGACTCAGATCTGCTGCGGCTGCGGGAAACGTCGGGCCCCGCTATCTTTGATCGGCCTTATTCATCCCAGCTGCGCTCTATTTGTTTGTCATTTCGCCCCTTTCCTCCCAGAATAGTTATTTATGGTCTGAAAAGTGAAACGCGCCGTGATTTGCCTTTACATGGACTCTTTTGCAAACGGGAGAGACACCTCCCTCCTTCCCCTCCCCCCTACGCGAGCGGGGCTGCCAAAAGAGAGGGAGAAAAAAACCGTCTCAATCATTATCAAATCAGCTTTGAATTCATTACTCCAGAGCATTAACTAATTACCAGATCAGAGAGAAGAAAAAAATAAATATTCCTTTAAATAACTGAAGGTAATTATAACCCTGATGTTGACACTAACGATTAATAATTGATCAGAAGTTATACACAATAAATTGTCAATTTATCTCCCTATAAAAATGCACTTTTAATTTTTTTTTTTTTCTTCCTGAGCGTTTTTTAAGAACCCGAGTAGCGACAGTAGCCACACAGACGAGGAGCAGTACGACTATTAGTATTTTTTATTTCTTTTTTCCCCTCCCAAATACTCGGGAGTGTTTTGAAATCCCCTGTTACGAATCACACAAATCCGCGGGGGTAGGAGTCACTTTCGCTGCCGACCTGCGCTCCTGCCTTTCCGATGAGGGCTGAGCCGGGGTGACCTCCCCTCCCCTCCTTCCCTTTCATTTCAATCTTCAAATCCCGAAAGGAGCAAGTCAACGGTGGCAGCCCCGAAGCAGAGCGGCCGCGTCCCTCGGTCCCTTACTTTCGTTCAGGCAAAAACGCAGCCGGCTAAATCCACATTGGATGTGAAATGGTGATATTCCCCGTGAGTCATGGCTGGGGAAGCAACGGGTCCAGATTGCGGGACCCTGGCTGTCACTTCGTCCAGGGCGCTCACAGGTGTAACGCTCCCCGAGAGCTACCTGCCTCCGGGTCGATGTCTGCAGCTCCAACCTGCCCGAGTGCCAGCGAGTGCCGCGCCGATTGCGCCTTCCCTCTGCGGGTTTCATCAGGAGCCTGCCTAAGAGCAGCCGAATAATAATCTGGGATTAGATGAATGGGCACTTTGAATATTCACCGTGTGTCCCTTTGTTTCTTAACTTTTTTGTTTTTTCCCCTAGCTGGAAACATAACTAAGTTGTTAGGTATTGGATTGAAAACAAAGGGGTGAACATCATTTTACTTAACGTGATGTATTACTGATAATAGCAGTATTTTTAATCCATTAATATTTAGTTCCTACAATAGAAAGGCTCTTTTCGCCTACTTGGATTGTGAGAAGCTTGCCCAAACACCCGAGAAATGTCTGACTGGAGAAGGCAATTAATCGACCCATATGTAAATGCCACCTTTCTTCTTCTTCTTCTTTTTTTAAAGTTAATAAGCAATAAAATTCTCCCGCTATCGATTACATCCCTGCCACACGCCTCAGCGGCGCGGAGAGTTTGAACCGCCTTTAACTGAGATGTAACTTGTGTCAGAGGCAGAAACTTTCAGTGGTGAGAAGTGAGAGGGTCTGGGTTTTGCTCCAGCGAGGCTGGGCACAGAGGGGCCGCGAAGGAGCGGGCCGAACAGAGCCAAGCCAAGCAGAGCCGAACTGCTCTAGCCGAACAGCTCCAGGCTGTTTGGTTCTTGTCACGGCCCTGGACCGGAGCGGCTCCTCGCAGCTAGGCTACTAGACCCCCTGTAAGGAGCTAATTGTTGGTCTATTAGGGAGTTGTGTGCAGCCAGGTAGGGCTACATCAGACACTGCACCTTGCAGTTTGTTTCTTCAACTGAAAATCACTCTTTACCCCCAAAACTTGGAGATCTCCTCCTCGTGTGGTCGTTTGGGAAGAAGGCAGTGCTCCTTTCCTCCCGTTCATGGTTGTGTTACTATCTACAGTTTCCCTCTCTCTTACAGGGACTAAAAAGTCCGTGGCCAAGATGCAAAAGGAGCGGTGAAGGAAAAGCTGGCGACCATTACGCTTCATATTAACTTTCCCCAGGAGATGGGCCTGCTCCTCTCCACTCGGGAGTAGCAATTCCCCCGCATGCCTGCCTGCCAGTCCGCTGCTGACTTAGGCTCTGTGTTACCTCCGTCCCCATCCCTTCCCCCAGTCTCCAGCCAAACAAAGGTGGGCGATGCTTTTTTTCCGCTCACAAAGGCAGTTGGTGAGCAGCTTTCCTGAAACACTAACTCTTTTATTGAGAACAAATGTTGACATTTGCAGGGAGCGAGGAAAAAGCAGCCCAGGAAGTCCAAAGTGGAAAGCGACCCTCTTCCTAGTTGACGACAGCGCCAGTTCCTTCGGGATACCACCTGAGATTAAAGCCTGAATTTCAATAAATCATCTTTAATGAAACCTCTGGCCCCGAAGAGGGAAGGGTTTGTCTTTCCCCCTCCCAAACTAGCAAAGAAACGAGAGGAGGGGTTGGGGGGAGAAAGAATAAAGATAGAAAGGGATGTAACATCTTAATCCCAGTGGTCTGATTAGCATTGTTATGAAATAAAACTGTACACAAAGTGATGTATTTTATCACTTATCCCTCTCTCTTGCTATACTGAAATAATTGCATTGTTTGTGCCAACAATCTAGCGAGGCTGCACTTTCCTTCTGCTTCCAATTTTGATTATTAAATCTCAAATTACAATGAATATGCCCATTACATTAGTTCTTGCCCATTAATTACTTCTTAGGGGGAAAAAAAGAAAGAAAGAAAAAAGAAAGAAAAAAAGAAAGAAAAAAAGAAAGAAAAAAAAAGAAAGAAAAGGGGGGAAAAAAAAGTTTTTTGCCAAATCATTTGGCATCCATGAACCATTTGTGAATTTCTCAGAGAATGAGAGAAGTCCATTTGGTTTTACATACATAGTGAAGACTTAAAAGCAAGTTTTCCAAGTCTTTCTACTTTTCTTTCCAGAAAGAAATCCAGGTCTAAATACTAGCAAGGGTGGGTAAATTATGGAAATCTTTTATAAGTCTTTGGGCGTATAAACATCAAAGGAATGTTGTTAGCCTTTTTTAATCTCTGCCACAGCTTTTGGTTTTTACCAATTGAAATGTACACGCTGTGTCCAACAGAGGCCTAGAACATAAAATGTGTGTGGTGGGGGCAGATGGAGTAAGAGCAGGAGGGAGGGAAAGAAAGTTCAAGCACCTTCCCCAATGTAAAATACCTCTCCGTAGAGTCTTCCTAAAGTGCACAGTAAAGATGGTAGAGGATGATTATAGTAAATATTTGCATCTACATCAAATGCTAATATTGGAGGGGGAGAGGGGAAATGAACTACTACTTAGCTTCTAGTCTAACTGTACTACACACAGATACAATTCCATTTTACCTCAATGAAAAACAGGATGTCACAGTAGCAAAGAAGCATCATTCTACAAACGTGAGTAGGCCTCCAGCTGCAGAGACCTTTAGTGTTTTATATTTAGCTAGATGGAGCCCAGAGTTTTCCAGAATTACAATATTAATCTCTGCCCTATCAGATGAAAAACACATGCATTTTCTCAATCACTTGGATATCTTCACAGGGGTAAAATATGAAAGGGGAGGGGTGCAGGGGGCGGGGATGGTGGTGCAGGCAGAGATGGATCATGGATATTGTGTATATATATTTCAGAAAAACTGCATCCTTTACCCGTATTTATTATAATCGCAACATATTTTCCGACTCCAGACTAGCACACCTCTTTATCCAGTTAACATTCCCAAGGCTGATGCCTGAAGTATCTAAGATCACTTTCAAATGCCCTTTCTAACAAGACCTGAGCAAGAGGCCACTAATTTTCACTGAACAAAAAGCCACTGGAGAGAGATCCGTTTGTCAATATCAACTGGTCCAGCAATTTCCCATCTTCAGACACATCGGCCTATCTGAGCTGGCAGATGTTTAGACAAGATTTTATAAATTGTTCAATATCAGACCATAATGAACCCCAACTGACCATTCCAAAGCAGCTAAAAGCATTCAGGATCTCCCCTGCTGGGATCTAATAATGCTCTCACACTGGAACATTATTAATCATGGAATAAAATAGATGAGCCTCTTGAAAAATAAGTGTATGATTGATTAAAGGGCAATCTAAGAAGCTATTATTCTTGTTTTATAACCGTAAGTTATATTCACTCAATTTATCTTTTGGGGGAAATAAATGATTGTTCGTTTCTTTTCTGAAATTATATTATATGAAGATTTCCATTCTTTTACTAAAAAGTAAAATGATTACTTAGCTGATTCTATGAGCCCAATCAAATTGGATTTCCAATGTGACTTTAAAGATATGGTTTACTGGTATAAAGAAGGGGGGGGGGGGACCATAAAAAAAGAACTTTCAATTTATTTTCTTTGCAAGAAGCAGCAACAAAGAAATTAGAAATAAGTAATATCTGATTTAATTAATTTTTTTTCCCTAGGAATGATGGATTTAATGAATGTTAACCCAAATAAAGAGCTACTTCACACCCAACATAAATAGTTTATAAGAAACATGCATATATTCACATCACTCTCTCTACGTATATGCATATATATATATATACACAAATACATATTTGCACACATGTGTGTATTTAAAGCTGAAGTATAATGGAACAAACCAGAAGGAATTAATTTATGCAAAGTATATCTTTGCAACATATTCAAATTGCTTATTTATTTTATGGCCTAGGCTCCACTGGTGAAATTACAACTTTTGTCATTTTCTAAGTAATGAATTATTATTTGGGGAAAAATAAACGAAAACAACCATATTGTTGCAGACTAGTCTGTTTTTATTTACAATTAGAGATATAAATTAGTAAAGAATTCTCGTTAAAGAACCAAAGATTGTATAACCATCAATGTTTCAAATAAAAACCAGGCAAAATTTATTTACAAAAGTTCAGATTCCATTGCAATACAACTTGCATAAATTACTAGAAGCTTTATATCATTACAAAAATAAATATCAAATTTGTTTCCACTTTGTAAGGACTCAAGTTCTCCAATCACATCTTTATTATCTCTACTGTATACATCTTTTACAAATAAATTTTACAATAAATCCTATCACACCTATTGAATATATACCGTGGCAATGAAGTGATCGATTCAAGATATCCTGAGAAAAACAGATCTGTTTTCAAAAGTCACACATACATTGGGGAAACTATACTATACCAGCAAACTCACATATGTCCAACAAAATTCTGGTTTAATAATTAGAGTCTGAAGATTTAATAGTGCTCTGTGGTCTTCTTTTATACAGTGGCACAAGATGTGATCCGGATTTAGAGATTTGTTATATATATTAGCTCGGGGAGAGATGATGGCTTGCTGAGTTTTTTCAAAGCAATTGTGACACCTACCTGTGGACCAAGGGAAAAACCAGATCATCCAAAAATCCTTCAATTACACTCTAACACTATTAAATGGAGGGAAGTGGGGGGTGGGGAGGGAAAAAAAATATTTAAAAGTAAATAAGGCAATTTTTTATTCATCTAATTTCTTCTACAGGGAAAAAAAAAAAAAAAGCTGAAAATTTGGCAGGGTAGATTTGTTTTTGGCTGTTTATCTAGCCCTAAAGAGTGAAGGTATTAGGAGTGACATTCCTAGCTAGGCAAGAGGCAATTCACAGACAACATACCCCACTTAAGATGCATGTCAGTCTCTAATAATTACCCTTTTTTTATTTTCAATGCATGGTCACTGCATGAAGCCTCACTCAGAATGTACTGCCATGTGAGCACAAGCACTTGGTTTTAACAGTGATACCGTCACAGGTATTTTTTTCCTAAACCTTTCTTTCTGTAACATTTTAATAATTGCAGCTTTGCCTTACACAAGCAGAGAGTATGCAAGGTGAGGGAACTGTCTAACCTGACTTTAAAATAAGGCAAATCCTAGGGGAAAAAAAAAAAAAAAAAGAAGTCATAATGAGAGGTTGAAAAAAACCCAGCAGGACAGAGTGTCTTACTTTGTAATCAGACTCTTAAGTAATGAAGCAAGAAATTAACTTTAAGCAAGTCCAGAACTGTGCAGCATGTCTTAGACCTGATGCCAAATGATCAGTGTAATAGAAAATGTTCTCACTTACTTGCATTGCTGTGTGATTGCACTTCTATAGGTATGGTTGTACTCCTACTGTGCAGACTTCAGTGGGATCTGTCAAAATATAACCGTCAGTTAGTCACAGGACACAGCCAGCTAACTAGATTATACAGTGTGCGTAGGTCCCAACCCTCACTCATGTAGAATTCATAGCTAGATCGCTTAAAAGGCTGGCCAATATTTTATAATTACCCTTATCTCAAGTATTTTGTTAGAAGAAGCTGACAATTATATTAGTGCAATTATATTTAAAAAAAAAATCAACAATAATAATAATTTACCAAAAAAAAAAATCAGATAAAAATGTTGTGCTCCAAATAATTTCACGTTCAAAGTCAGCAATTATCTGAAGCCAAAAGTGCAAAAAGAGCATCAGAACATTGGAAATGAAGAGTAAGCCCAGTTTGTCAGAAACATACACGCACACAAAAATTACTGGCAGTGATACCAGTGCTCTCTCAGTATCTTTGTGTGTAGTTTTCCTTTGAAGAAATGACTTTTAAAAGCTGTGTCTGCAGCCTATGAGACTGATCTTTAAGTCCTGTTTTACATTTCCTCTCTCAGTTCTTAGAGGCAGGTATCAATACTACAGTGACATGCCGATTTTAATCCCCAGATTAAACTATTGCCCATTTTCTCTAGGCAGTGGCAGTGGTGACAGTGTGTTCGCTGCTTCCTCCAGAGAAGGTTTCAGTCTTTACAGCGTATAAAGGGACTTGCACAAGTCGGGGAAGGAAGGTGAGGGAGAAGCAGGAAAAAAAATCAGTGAAAACAAGTCACCTACCTTTCTTAGAGTCATAACTAGAGGGCCTGTAGTGTTGTTCTAGCTGGTTAGTGATTGTTTTCAAAGAGTCACTGCTCTGCTTGTGGACAGAGCTGGCATTTAGGACAGTCTGACTTAGTCCTTCGTTTGAAGCCACTGCTGCGGAGTTGTATCTCAGGATTCCCTGGCTCTGCAGAGCGTTAAAGTTCCCATAGTTTGTATAATTGCTATAAAAAGGTGAGGTGTAATAAATATGCCTCCCCAGGAGGGAGGAGGGCGAATAAGCAGCGCTGTGCGGTGCAGAGGCGGAGGTGGCCGAGGAGAGCGGCGCAGGCTGGCAGCCTTGGCCCAGTGTCTGGCTCTTGAGGTCCGAGGTGGCGATTTCGGCCAGCGACCATAGTTTGGGCTTGCTGGCCGGCGTCTGGGGCCCAGGGGAGGTGCGGCCGCCCAGCGCCGCCTTGCTGGCGCTGCGGGCGGCGTCGGCGTGCGGGTGGCCGAGGAGCGGGGCCTCCACGGCGGCCAGGGGCGAGGAGGTGGCAGGCTTGGCCGGCGGGTCGCGCTCCCCGCCGCCGCCGTCATCCTCCTCGATGTCCTCTTCCTCTTCCTCGTCCTCTTCGTCCTCCTCCTCTTCGATGTCCTCGTACTTGTCCTTGCATTCAGAGCCTGACTCGCAGAGGGGGTCGCTCGCTCGGCAGGGCAGTTTCTCGCCGTCCGATTCGGCGGAGCAGGAGTGGTCCGTCAGCGAGTCGACTTGCAAACTGATCCCTGCAAGGGTCCGCCGGGCGCAGAAAGGAAGAGTCAGGGAGGGGGATGGCAAAAGAAAGCGGGTGAGAAGGGAGCACAGCCACCGCCACCGCGGAGTGCAGCTTGACGCTGGCCGTTCCGGCCTTTTCCCCGCAATCCCGTTTCAAGGCGCATCCATCCCCAGGGGCTAGCTCCAGCGAGGCACCCCCACCCCCGCCTCGCCCCGCACGACGCTGCCGCCCCCTGCCTGCCTTAGCCACCGGCACTACGGTGCAACAAGAACCCAGAGCAGCTGGAAGCGACGGGACGGGACACGTTTGGAGGGCTTTGTTTTTTTTTTTAAACGCAGCGTCCCCCCGTTCCCCCTCCACCCCCTCCTTCATGGCTGTCCCGCTCCCGCAGGGACATGACGGAGTGGGATGGAGCAACCCCGCCGCGCCCGTTGTCACCCCTCGCCCACCTTCGTCCTCCGCGGAGGTTTCGTTGCTCTCGGGCATCTTCTCAGGACTCTCTTCTTTACTTCTTGTCCCGTCGCCTTCATCGTCGTCCTCGTCCTCACTCTTGTTCCGCGGGGCCCAGGTCATCTTGTTCTCCTTCTTGAGCCGCCGGCGGGCGTTAGCAAACCAGGTGGAGACCTGGGTGAGGGTCATCTTGGTGATGATAGCCAGCATGATCTTCTCGCCCTTGGTTGGGTAGGGGTTCTTGCGATGCTCTTGTAGCCAGGCCTTCAGCGTGGCTGTGGCGTCGCGGGTGGCGTTTTTCCTGTACGCGGGGTCGTTGAGCTGGTAGGGGTAGGCAGGGCTGCCGTACGGGTGGTAGCTGATGGCTCCGGTCATCCCTGTCGTATGGGCGTCGTAAGGGGAGCCCTGGACAGAACAAAACGGCGGGGTTGGCAATTTGTTATTGGTGATAGCCATTAGTAAGTTGTCAAGGCGAAATCGGCGGGTTTATTTGTATTTCCCCGGGATGGTGTCTTGTATCCATATTCTACAGGGGGGAGAAGCAGCACCCAAAGGCCATTAAGTTGTGATCCTCCCCCTCCCTTTCTCCACCCAGCACAGACAGAGGCAGGCACACGAGCTTAAAATCAGCGATGTTTTAATCTTTCTGACTAATTTCAGCTTCTTGTAATTGAATATTTCCCAATATATTTTTTGAAGCGCGTAGACATTTTAAAGGCCCTACAGGTAGCGTTTTGATATCTACATTTCTCTCAAAGGTTCAAAAGATGTTTCCTTTTTTTTTTTTTTTTTGCTATAGAAAATACAACAAAGCCACCACTTAGCAATTCACTGCACTAATGCATTGCAAATCCAATTTGCAAATCAGAAGATATGCACCGTTTCGAATTGTTCAAATGCGATGTAATTAGCATTTTAATTCGCCCTTTAACGTTTAAATTGCGCTTATTTAAGTCTGCATAATGCAAGAAAAGTTAAAGATATCGCTAAGGAACTCGCTAACTTCCAGCACCTCTCTGAATCCCACAGATCGCCGAGGCACAGGCGCAACATCACCTAGTATCCCACACAGTTCACAGCCTCGCTGCAACTTCCAGCCACTCGCCTACTGCTTTTTCAACAGGAAAAGAAAGCAAACCAGAACCTCAGATCTTTTGTATCACTTCGAATAAAGACTGAACGACAGTTTATACACCGTATTTTACAGACAGAAAGCAAGTAGTTTCCTTGTCACTCTGCAAGAACAGCATGTTGCCCCTCTGCCATCCCCTCCTAGCATCTCGACAGCGGCTCCAATCTCAAATTCCGTGCACAGGTCTTTGTGTGTGCGGACTAGATACATGTCTAAATCTGTGTGTTTATAAAACTATATAACCATCTAGGCGTGCAGCTTATTTATACAATTTATGGTTTTATTTATATAGTTTATGCACGGAATACGCACATGGATTTGCAAATGCTGCTTTTAACTAGTAAGAAGAAAGTGAAATCCGAAACTGAGGCCACCACAACTATCGTGGGCTTAAGCAAAGCTCACAGATAGCAAACAGATGCTCCTTTTCATTCCGAAAATCCAGTTAAACCATTAGCAGAAAACACACTAAAAGTAAATAAACCCACACGGGGATAAAACCTGCAGCGCTTCTAAACACCAACTTAAAAAGAGAGAGAATAAAGGGGGGGGAGGAAGAAAGAAAAAAAGAAAACGGCAAAATGAAACCCTCCTCTATCCTACCACAGTGAAAAGAAGCGGGGTGGGGGGATTAAAAATAAAAAGGAAAAGCAGGGCAAGGGGGAGATTGAAAGCATCCAACTGCTTGAGACGATCCGTATATTATTAATCAGGGCTCCCGTAAGACTCCGCGAAACGCGGGGCGAGCCCTGGTCCCAGGCCCGCCTGAACCGCGCTCGGCTGGGGCTCGGAGCGTGACGGCGCCCCGGCCCCGGCCCCAGCCCCGGCCCGCCGCGCCGCTCCGCTCCCCGCCTCCCTGTCGGCCCCGGCGTGGTGCGGTGCGCGGCTGGCGCCGGCAGCGCAGAGGTGGCGACGGTGCGGGGCGCCCGGCTGTGCGACGTGATGTCGGGGGCTGATGTTGAGTGTGTGAAGAGAGAGCTGGAGATGATGAGGATGAGAATGCGGATGCTAATGAAGAAGGAGAGGGTTTCTCTTCGGTAGTTACCATGTAGGAGGGGAATCCCGTGGCAGGGTCTGTGGAGTACTGGAGCGGACTGGTGAAGCCTGTGGCTGCCGCCTGGGCGGTGAAAGCTGCCGATCCCGGGTAAGGGCTGAACGCCGATCCCGACGAAGACCTGGTCAGCTCCTCGCTCCTGGGGGCCGCCAGCGCCGAGGCCCCGTACGCCGGGCAGGAGTACAGAGCCAGCGAGCCAGGGGCTGGTAGAGGTAACCCTGAGGATAGGACATGGCTTGCACTGGCGTGCACAGGAGCAGGGAGGGGGCGAGGGTGACCGGCCCTGCTGCTGCCGCTGCTCCTGGCGCTGCTTTCGTGCTCTCACTCTCCCTCTCTCCCGCCCGCCCTCCCTCCCTCCCTCCCTCCCTCCCCCTCTCTCTCTCTCTCTCTCTCTCTCTCCGGTTGGCTCTGTGCAGTTATGTAGAGAATTAGAATTGTTATATGCTCCCCTCCATGCGCACCCCGTCAGAATGAAAACAAACAGGACCGGGAAAAAAAAAGAAATAGAACACCCCGCAAAAAAGGAAAAACAAATCGAGCGGTCAGAAATCTAGCCGTGAGGGAAAGGGCATCTGGAAGAGACGGAAGAGGAGAGGGTTAATAAAAAGAGAAAGAGAGAGAAAGGGAGAGAAACAGAAGGGAAGAGGGAGAGAGAGATGCGAGCCTCCAAAATCAGAAAAGTGGCTGCTGCATATGGAGTTCTCCCAGCCAGCCAGCTCCCCCAGCGCCTGCGAGCCTGTATTTTGGGGGAAGTATAGAGTCTGAAGTGAAGAGTTGAGGGAAGGAGCACCCGAGTTTCTGAGGGACATTGGAAAACAGAGCTGTCCGTCACCGCCACTCATCTGCATAGCGCGGCGGGCCCGCCCCCTCCCGCTTCGGCCCCGTCTCCTCCCGCGGCCGGCAGGCAGGCAAGCAGGCAGGCAGCGAAGGCAGGCTTTGTAATGCAAGCCTCTTCGACTGCGAGCACACTGCTGAAGCCGAACGATGATACTGCTGATCAGCTCCTCTCCGGCCTCGCGGAGCCATAAATACTCTTTCACACACTTTCAGTTACAGCACCTCGCTCACTCCTTCTGTATATACGTCGGTAACAGAAAACAATATGTATTATAAATATCCCGTCACACATGCATTGACTGAAGTGCCATATGCACACACACGTACCTCAGATGAGCGCATTTGCAGGCGTGTGGGAATGCGGGGCCAGACTGGAGGGAGCTGGGTAGTGTGCAGGGGAAGAGCACTTTGTATAAGAGCTGCCCTGTATGGAAGGAGAGAATAGTAACTACTCAGTTTAGCAGATCCAGAATTACTCAGTTCTTGGCAGTGAGAGCTTTATAGTTCGATAAGTTGCCACAAATGGTCAAGATATGGAGTGCCTTTGATATAAAAGGACCCAAAAAGAAAGAAAAAAATCTCCTCATCTTTCTTTCATTGCTTTTCTTCCTTGTCTGGTGCATGGAGAAGAGGCCTGGGTGACTCCTTCCGGGGGGCTAGTTACCTCCCCTCCCTTCCTCCCTTCCCCCCGTTCAGATAACTCTCCTGGAATATCACTGAGATGCAATTAATTTCCCAAACAATGTAACATTTTCCCTTGCCCCCTCCCTTTGGCCGGCCACTACCAGCTTCTAAGCATAGCCAGCTCTACTCCAGCGTGAATACAGAAGGACCAGCAAAGGCACTGCTCTTGTCTCCTCGGTGCAAACACAAATACATACATACATGTACGTGGTTTTTTGTTTTATTGGGTTGTGTTGGGGTTTTGTTTGTTTGTTTGTTTTCATTTAACGTTTAGTCTGGAGGAACCCTTCAGAAACCGGCAGTGAGTTGCTTGCACTCGAGCTCTGGCCTTTTCTTCAGTGGTCGAGTTGCGGTGCTGGCGAGCCTCTGGTTGTCCCATCATCCCCTTCCTTCCCTCACTGCTGCCGTGTCGGGGCTCTCGCCCGCCCCGCCGCATTCCCCCAGGCCCGGGGGACGGCGTCGGGTTCTGCGTGCCCCACCGAGCCGCTGTCAGCGAGGCCGAGGGGCACTAGGCCGCTCTGTGTCGCATTGCCCGCATTTGCGCCTTGCTGCCGTCGCCCGGGTGGGGCAGGGTCGGGCTGGCAGGTAGGGGCTGGGGCGCCGGAGATGCGGGACTGCAAGCCACCACATCTCCCGCAAAGCTCTTCATGTGCAACCTGTGCCGGTTTACCAGTCCGGGACGAGCTGGAAAAAACAATTGTTTAGGTGCTCACGGGGAAAAAAAAAAAGGAAAAAAGGAAAAAGAAAAAGGCCATCAAATGGTGTCTTGTTTTTTTCCAACAACTAGGAGCGACCACTTCGCCCGTATTTAACCAAATGGAGTGAATTGACGTTCACGGCTGACTTCGTGGAATACCTGAGATAATTCCATTTAGGGTATGATGGAGAAAAATCAGTTGCTGACGGACGCCAGGGAGTCTCCACTGGCAAGAGAGGAGACAGCAATAGCTGGAGAATTGCGCGTTAGCAAACCAGTCTATTGTTAATCAATTAAACATGCAGCTAATAAAGAAAATACACTTCGAGAAGGCGGTTCGATAGCCTCACGTACACAGTGCTGAAAATGACACACTGGAGCTATGGTCAAGTATCGGGGTGCATGTGCTGTCTGAAGCATTCCAACCTTTCCATTTAGTTTTTCTTCCTGATTTTTTATTTCTTTCCTTTCTTCCTCTTCTGTGAAACCTATATTCCAGTTTACCCCTGCTCCTGCACGCAGCAGTAAGGATCTGGCTATCAGACACACCAGATTAATTCCTATCCAGATCTATCAGCTGGCCTGTAGAAGAGGCAATCCCTTAAAAAAGCAGGTGAGGGAGAAGAGGAGGTTAACACCAACAGGTATTTCTTGTCATTAACTCGCAACTTCCTGACGAGAGAGTGATAAACAACTGGTAAACTCAGTGCAACAGATTACAAATAAAGACATTTGTTTCCCTGCTTAGTAATTAATGCCCATATATTAAATAAATACAGAAACTCTAAAAACAAGAGCTTTATATGAAACACTTTCATATTTCAGTAATTCTATGGAATGATCGATATCATGTGATTACATTTGAATAGTCAATTCCTGTGTTCCGCTTTCTAAGTATATGAGCTCTGCTTCTGAACGGAGCAGCAGCTGGAGAGCTGAGAATGCAAAATTAATTATAACATTATAAAGTCATACATGAATCTTTCTAAGTCAACTTGCATGCCTTGCAAAATGTACTATACTCTCTGCAGTTTTATTTGGGAAGCCAAGTCCGTTCCTTGCCAGCAGGAGTGGTGTAAGTAAGTGTTTATCTACACGAATTGATTGCTTTTAGTTCCTCCTCTTTAATAATTAGTGGAACAATTCAGATTGGGAATACAATGGCCGTTGTGTTTACATTATAACAAGGGATTAATGCTATTAAGTGAGTGTTACAGTTATGACTTGGGAAGAGTACTTAAATAAATACCATGATCTCAGGAGAATTGACATAATTCAGTTCAGCGTGTTTGTAGATAGGCACAGACATGCACGCACACATGAGATACAAATCTCCATACACAGCCACATATATATACATATGTTATACATGCTAGGTATATGCACCCATTTGCGTGAATTGTAGGTGCTGGGTTTGCCTCCACCCTCTGTGGAAATGTGTATTTGTGCTTTCAGTAGAGGGAATGTTTAAATCAGGAGCACTAATCCCCTTCTTCCAAACACAGAGCAACAGATTATATTTCTGATGTTTTAATTTGTGCAGTCAAAAAATATTGTTTCACATACAGAAACAGGGTTAATTTCACAATCAGAGATTAATGGAGTAATATATTATCATTTCAAAAGACAAGTTCTTGCGTTGATTTGCATAATTTTTGTATGGCTTCAGAAAGGAATGGATTTACCCACTGCAAGGAGACGGTATGTATTTTATTACAAGCACACCACTAATCTGACTTTACACAATAGGTGATAGGGTTATTTAAATATAACTGGCGAAGCCTTTGCGATAAACAGACCAGAAAGCCGTGTCACTATCGTTTTTAAATATCGATCAGTGTACGTGGCGGTTTTCAACTTCTTCTCGGAGTTCTCTCTGTTTGATTTGAATGCTTTTCGGAGGGCAGGGTTTTTTCATCAGCCTGGCTCCACCGCCGAAACCTATTTTCCCATAGTACTACCTGTTACTAATAAAAAGTCGTCTAACTTGCGCTGTTAAACAGTAGAATAGTATTACATGCTCTTTTTATTGGTAATAACTGTGGCAAATTAACATGCCTATACAGAGACATTAAGACTTAAAGCATTGCGTTTTTATTTGAATAATCTATTCATCAGTTCCACGTTTGCCTTCCCAGACTTTAAGCGGTGATGTCGCCTTTTTTTTTTTTTTTTTAAATATATTTTTAAAGTCAATTTGTTTCAGCACAGCCCAGAAGATAGCTGAGAGCCACCCCCTTTCCCTGCCCTTCTTTCAGCTACCGCTCATTGTCGGCCTGGGAGACAGGTTTTGCGGTTTGTCATCTATTAGCTGCATCTCCTTGCACCAGTGACAGAGGGTAAAGTTTTGGGGCGAGTGAAGCTGAGTGAAGTCTGCGGGAACCGCACCGCTGCCCTGCTGCGGGAGCCCTCGATACCCGCCACAGCGGCTGCTCGCCCGTCGCTCGCTATCCGGCGGTCGGGCGGTTGCCTGGTGGCCGCTCACTCGAGACCACGAGTTTTGCTAAGGTAAAAGAAAAAGAAAGAAAGAAAGGGAAGAGATATAAAAATCTCTTCGCCGTAAGGGAGAGCTGTCCCATCTTAGGGAGGGTGCCTGGGGCCCGAGAGGCGCGCACGCCTATTACCCGCACGATGTCAGTTGCCCAATTGTCATGACACCGGTCACAGCAACTTTTTAAGCAGAACGAAGTGGAACTTGGTGGGGTTTGGAGATGTAAGACAATGCGCAGCAGAAACAGTTTCCTGTGACATAACCACACAATGGTCTGGGAATGCTTTCTCCTTTCTCTCATGAAATGGGGGACCGCCACCATCTCCCGGAGACAACGACGTGAAATAATAGACTATTGTATTTAAAAATAACAAATAACACACTCATACTGTGCAAGCGGACTTGTCCAGTTTTCTAGTAAAAGGAGCCCTGTTTACGCTGCTTTTTCTGAGCGAGGTGCTTTGCAGGAGAGACCTTTGCGACCCAGGAGAGACGGGACAAGCTGGGAGAGCCGTTCTGTCCTAGATCTGCTCACGGGGTTAAAGCAGAGAGCGGGGAAAACAGCAAGCGAGGAAAGGAAAAGAAAGGACTTTTCTTTCCTCATCTCCAGTATAGATTCGTTACTTCGAGCTGTGTGTGGGAGGGGGCGCTGTGGCGATGGATTCTCAGCGCTTCCGAGCGCCGGCGGCGGAAGGTTTGTCAGCCCCGTCCTCGAGGTTTCTTCTCACATCTCGGTCATTACTTGTCTTAACAATGTTATCTAAGTGCCATTCCGTCATACTTGCAGTAAAAGTAAAACTTGTTCGCATGCGTTACGGTCAATTCTTTCCTCTTTATGCCTCTTTTTATTTTTATTTGTTTGTTTGTTTGTTTGTTTGTTTGTGGGGGCTTCCACCCCTCCACCTCTAGTTCGGTACAAGCAGAATAGTAGACTGCATTTTCAAAATGCACTGAAAGAAAGCGCTGCTCAGGGGAACACTGAGAATTTAGACGACTCTTTACAAGACGCAAACGCACAGGAATATGAAACATACTCCTTGCTTGCAGATTCTTTTTTTTTCCCCCTCCCTTCTTCAGAAGTCTGTGGTTTCGATATTTTGCACTCATAACGGGCCATGTCTTTTCGACGATTTAGATCCCACTTTTTGGGACGTTGTTGGGGTGAACACTTAAAGAAAGAAAGGAAAACAAACCAAAACCAAACCAAACTAAAGACGATCTCTAAAAACCAGATCTGAGGCTTAGAAAAGTTATTTCCCATATGACACACTGTTATTAAGAGTCTTAGTCATTTTTTGCTTAGGTAAATATAAGCAAATATGTATCCTTAAGTATAAGATAAAAGACCTCCAAAGCTTTCCTGGAGGCTGATATTTTCACCTGAAAGGCAGGCAGTGTTTCTCTGGACAAGTGTGTGATCCACAGGTGGGATAATTCCTCCTTCTTAAGGGGGAAACAGGGAAAATGGGCAAGGGAAAAAAAAAAAAGGTAACCAGTGTATCTGGCTTTCGAACGAACCGCTCAGTAATCAGTGCGGGGCAGGCAGAGACACGGAAAGTCCCGCCGCTCTCTGCGAGGTGCTCGCAGCGGCTTCCCCGCCTTCTGCGCTCCCCTGCGGAGCCGTTGCCGCTTCTTGCAGAGCCTGGAATCGATGCTGGCGCTAGCGGCACTGAACAGCTCGGGATGGGCTAAATCAGGGTGACCCATCTTCACTGGCAGAGGGACCAGTGGGCGGAGGTACTGGGCCTCCCTCCGGGGCTGCGGACAGGGCCATCGGGAGAGGCAGGGCTGGCTTGGCGCGTCGGGCTGTGGAGGGGCCTTCACACACATGCTGTGCCGGGTGGTGAAGCGCTCCCCATCTCCTCCTCCTCTGGAGCCAAGCTATCAACCCCACAACTTTGCCTTTGGGTTTTGTACTCGGCCAGCACATCTCGGAAAGACTGCTTCAGAGTTAGTGGGAGGCTGAATTCTTCCAGCACCTTGTAAGCTCGCAGCATGGGTGATATACAAAGGAAAAGTGGCACTATTTAACTGAGGGTTTGCTTTATTTGTTTATTGAAAGCTCACATTAAAATTCTTCAGATGCAGGAATATTCAGCAAGTAAGTTTGGGCACTTTGGTGCCCAAAGAGCACTGGTAGGCAGGCTCCTGGGGGTTCTTCACCTGGAATAGATGCGTATAAATAAATATCTCCCGATGGTTCTTCTTCATACTTATGGTAGGGTTAAAAAAGTTCTAGGCAATTTTGAAGTTGTTCTGTCAGACCGCTCCACAGAATCACAGAATGTTAGGGGTTGGAAGGGACCTCGAAAGATCACCCCCACTGCCAGAACAGGATCACCTAGAGTAGATCACACAGGAATGCACTCTGGCAGGTTTTGAATACCTGCAGAGAAGACGACTCTACAACCCCTCATGGCAGCCTGGTTCCCTTTCTTGTAATTGTTATCGTCTGTTTGATCACTGCTTTTAACACTAGAGAGCACCTGCTCACCTGCTTTGTGCCTTTCTCTCATACATTCATACATTCATTCTCCTCTGTGTGTGGATACACGTATGCATATCCTTCATTTGCAGACCCTGAAACACATTTTTAGAGCAAGCCTACCCCTCATTCCCAAACCAGAAGGTCCTACTCTCTCCAAAAAGAATCTTCCTGAACTTTGAGATCTCTTTGTATCCATTTAAAACTAGATAGTTCCCTTTTTCAGAACAATCATCTGTCCTCATTTTCTGTGGAGTCATTTGAGGTTGCTGGTGCATTTCCAAAAGCTGACAGAGAGAAAGACAGAAAAATTACAGAAAAATTGTAGTCATGGTCAAGAAAACTGTTACATATTGATGTATTTAGGAAAACCATGAGGCATTAAAAAAATATATACTTAGAACTGATGCAGCATAGCTCACATTCAGGTAGCTTTATAACAGTTACACATTTTCTTACATTAATAGAATCAAGAACTAATTGAAATTCTTCATTTCCTATTTTTCTTTACATTGATATTTCCTCTAAATAAATGTTGAACTTTCAGTGTTCCTTACATTTAGTCAAGGAGTCACCACAAAATTATGGGGGTTTTGTTGTTGCTTATAACTCTATTCCTTACCTTCAAGCTTTACTCCAAGTTAGAATATTTGAATTTTAGGGGGAAGGTTTTGCATAATATTAGTTCTTCATATATAATTGGTAAACAATAAGAGTCCATCCCTCCCCCTCCAAATATTACTTTGAATATTGTTACAAGCTAAAAATACACAATGCTATTTCTAAGTTGCTGAAAGTTTTATCTAGGTTTACTCAAGCAGTCACTGTTTCTCCTGGCTTTGTAGCAGTGCTGGAGTAGATCGCCAGTAGAAGCAAGTTTGCAACTTTCATTTACATCAGGTAAAAGAAAGGCAGACAGACCATCCGGCCTCTAGCTTTTCAAACTATGTGCAGATTTCGCCTTGGAAATGATAGCCACTGAGAAGTCTAAACGTGCACATTTCTTCTCATACATCTGACCCATTTCCATCAGCAGGAAAGAAAACTACCTGAAAAGAAGAGTTCTGCCTCAATACCTTCTCATATCATCATGGTTTTAAGAATAACATGAGATGCTGACTTTGTTGTTTGGCTAGGGTCAGGACAAAAGTGGAATCTTCTTGTGGCTAAAATACTGTGTAAGGACTGACTGTTCACTGTATGGAACATTTGGAGAGCTTGTATTGTTTTGCAAATAATAAGACATTTTGGGGAAAAAACAAAACAAACCAAAAACTCGACAGAGTATTTTTAAAGATCTAGGTTAAACTAATGCCAACACAAACCAATCAACAGACTTTTCTCCAGTTTTCAGGATGATGTTATGTTTGAAGTGTAGGTTACGGGAGCTTAAAAGAACCAATCTCTTCACTCATATCAAGAGAGAATCAATTCTGGTTTATGCATCTCAGTGCTCAAACACAGGACTTTTTAATATATCTCTAATAGACAAGCAATGAAATGATCCTTGTTTTCTTTACTTGGATGTTCCCTGGTTGCAAATCACTGGAGTTCTAGAAGGTCATGACTCCACTGCACTTTGAACATGGGGTTTTTTTACACTGTTGTTCAGAATTATGTGATGTTGTTATTTAAAACAGCAGAGGTACACAATGTTTAAGTTTTATTTCTCGTGCAAACACCCAGCCCGACTCTTTCAGCTGGGACCCATTTGGTGGAATCCTGGCACATGGAAGATAGGAAGTGATAAAGAAGGGAATAAAGAACAACTGATTAATCGCCAGCCTCCACTACAACATTTTGCCTCAAATAATTATATCCTGGGATCATAAACATTTCTATAATGTTCTGATCTTTTAGTTTTGTAATGTTGTTGGAGTCTCAAAACTAAACAACAAAACCCTACCCCAAAGTTCTTCCTTTTCTCTTACTCCTTCCCATGCTGCTACTCCCTTACCTTCACTTAGCTGAGATTTTCTAGGGAGTAATGGTGTGCCAGATGCGCCGTGACTTGGCACTGGTGGATTTGCCTTTGTGACCTACCAAAAGGAATAATCTCACAAAAAAATTAATGAGCTGCCTCTTGTCTTTGAACTTAAATTCAATATTCACATACATCAGATATTTCATGAGATTTCTTTGTAAGCTAACCCCCCTTAATTCTGTAAATAAACTAAAAAGTTGTTCAGCACCACCATTATAAACATGTATATTTTTTGGGGGGAGGGTTTGCAGAATTGCAATCAATATGATACACACAGTTATACATCAGTTAAATTCATTTATTTTAATTCCCTCCCCCCATAGGTATTTAGTTTCTAACACATTTTGTGTTTCAGTTGCTCAGATTTGTGAACACTATCCACTAAAAATATTCCCATTATCTTGCTTAAAAATCATATGTGAAGGGATAAAACATTAATTCTAACCTTCATAAAAATATATGGGTTATAAAAGAATCTTTTCCCTTTAAATATGCTTGTTTCAGATATTCAACTGAAACAAGAAACACTACATTTTATACACTTTTTGTGGTGTAATTGCTCTGTTTTTACACAATGGAATTGCCTCTTTCAGGTCTCTTATTTTTAACAGAGTTTTCTTAAAAATGTTGTTGCTCCACTAACACTAGAAATTAATGTGTGACTTTTATTTGGGGCTAGTCTTATTAGTCTTTCACTTACTCCCTTTTTTTAGCTGGCTACGTACTGTCTACCAAATTTGTTTCTCTTAAAGTCACCACTCTGTTCCCTCGGACAGTAGAACATATAGGCCATGATTATTGCTTAATTTTCAGGCTCGCAACAGTGTTCATAGGAAAACTCAGTGAAGTTTAAAAATAAAAGAAAAAAATACTTATTTCATCTATATTCACGATTGCTCTTGAAAATCCAAGATACTCTTGAATATTATTAAAGATTACTCTTGAATATTATTATGCAGACTGAGTCTCCATAATACGAGGTGTAGCACAAATGCACGGCTAAAAGGACTGCTCCTAACTTACAGAGTAAATAGGACACATATATGAAGACTGGCAAGGGGGTAGTAATGCTAACAGAATTACACAGATCTGCTAGTAAGTTTTGAAACATAAGTTATGGTTTTCAGGTTAAGACTTTCAGCCTAAGTTAGGCCATAAAAAAAGATGATACATACAGAGGAATCAAAGGAAAAAATATTAGGTGAAAAGCCATGGAAGCAATTGACTTTTCCAGGCAACAGCTGGGACCAAGTTCACAGCAGGACTGGTCTGGTATAGGTAGCTGCTAAGCGTACACACAAGGTGAAACTTTACGCAGAATGAGCCCCAGTACAGGGAGCAAATTAAAGACATCCACTTATCATACGTGTAATAATGAAGCTTTATACTAGTGATGAGACAATAAAGTACTATGATGTTCTTCCCTGCTTTAATGAACTAAATGAGACCCTTGAAATTTAGTTTCTGAGTTTGGGCAAGAATGATCACTTCATTCTTGTGTTTCTGTCTTTTCATATCTAAAACATATGAAAGTATCAGCAGTTAGACTGTTTTTTCCCCTGCTACTTTTATTAAAACTGTTGTTTTATTGTTGTTAATAAAATTGTTTCCTTCATGTAGCCTTTGTATTTAATTATTTTAATTATTTTTTTTTTTTTTGGTATTTCATTGTCAATATTTACAACAAAGCTCTTTCTCATTAGTTCCTCAGAGTACATTGATGCTGATAACTTGATATTTCTTGGTTCTTTAAAAACATGCCTGGAGGTCAGCAACCGCATGAGAGGAAGTTCAACTAAGGGACTAGAGGCTGCATTCCTCACCGAGAGAAGGTGGATTGTTACTTTACTTGAATAGTCTGTACTTCTAAACATTGTGTTTATAGTCTGTACTTTTAAACATTTTTACTGAGCTTTGCAATTAAAATTTGCTTTGCTTTTATGCATGCTATTCTATGGGATATATAACTCTATATTTTAGTAGAACAATATAAAGAAGTTATGTCAAGTAAGACGTATACAGGACAAAATTTATTTTCAGAGAAACAGTACACCCTGTTTCATCCTCGGAGCTGTAGATAAAGTGTAAACTTTACATTAACTTCTGGGATGAAGCTTGAGAACAATACACACATAAATGCACTTCACAAATCAGCTATTTGTGCTCTCTAGGTCAGCATAAGGGATTCAGGATTAAGCCTCTTTCAGCTTGCACACCTGTTGCAGCCACTATTCTGAGGGCAGCTGCTGGACACGTGCAGAGTGCAGGATTCCTTAGCTGACCAATTCCCTAGCATGCTGCACAGAGCAAAACAGTAACATTCCACGTGTGCCAAGAACAACATCCTCACATTGTCAGCCTTGGATTGGAACATGCTGCAAAAGCCACCTCCTTGACATGCTGGCACCTCTAATTGGGAAAAGATCTTTCTTGGTTCTCATGTATGTGGTTGGGTTTTACTGGTTAAGGGATTGATAACAAAGAGTATAAAAGCAGCCACTCTGACCTAAAAGCAGACTGGGGGTTAGGGCTGCTGGGGGCTTCTGCTTCTGTTAGTTTGCTACTTCTTCTGGCAAGGGCTTCAGTGTAGGGATGCTGCAAGGGATATACTCAGGACTTCTGTTAGCTCCTTTGTCTGTTAAGGGCTTCCAGGACTCTGACTGTAATTCTGAGGATTCTACAGTGCAGAAATAAAGGACTTCTGGGAGGACTTCTGAGATTCTCTGCTCTCTGCATTTCTGGGATCTTGTTGCTATACAGCAATGGGGTTTGTGCCTCCATTCGTCACCCGATGCCAGCCCGGATTGGGAAGGAAAACAACAACCTTTTCTTTCCATTTGAGACGAAAAATAATCTTTTGGGAGTATGAAGGAAACTGTGATGATCACCAGCCAGCCTGGATGACCAGGGAATCAAACCTGTGGAATGTGCTTCCCCTGTGTAAATGTTGTGTAGCATACAGTGCTGTGGACACTTGGGCGTACAACCAGCAGATAGATATACGAGATCACAGAATTGCCATTTGAATAGGCTGGCTAGGGAAGCTGGTTTGATGACATGTCATAATCAAAATACCACAGAGGGGCAAATTCCTGTGGTTAAGATCTGTCTGAAGAAGCTACACCAGCATCTTGGCTTTGAGTTTAGGGAATGCTTTGGCATTGCTTCAAGAAGGCATCTAGGCCTAAAAGACATTTTCAAAGACAATGACATAGCTAGAAGCCTATACCTCATTGACCTTGGTATGATTTGGGCTAGTAAGTGTCTGAACCCCTGCCACAGTTGGTATTTGATAAAAGAAAACTATTCTGAAAGTTTGACTACATAGTGTCCTGATTAAGGACTCGGTTCCTAGGCTTGTGACTGTAAACAGCAGAGAGCCTGAAAGACTGTAAAAACAGTATCACAGTATCACAGTATCACTAAGGTTGGAAGAGACCTCGAAGGTCATCGAGTCCAATCTGTCATCACAGACCCCATGACTAAAACTGTGTCCTACATATTTATCTATGCTGGAACTGCTGTATTTTGAGGAAATGGATGACATAAACTGATTTGTCTGAACCATGGGAAGAGTCTGATCATTTTTTGTTCATCTGAACAAAAAAGGCCTCGGTCAAGTCGTATGTCTGAGAGTCCTATATGTCCATGATGAGCAGAGCTGAAACTTAAACTCAGGTACTTAAAAGTGATCCATCTCCTACTGGAAATACAGGAAACCTGCTCTGCCATATTATTACCTTTCTGTAATTTGATTGCTGAGTTCTCTCTCAGTCTCTCCACTGATCCTTTTTTAACTCCATATGTGATACTCTTCTGTCTATGGCCACTTCCTGGAAAAATTTGTTTGGGTTTACAGTAAAGCTCAATTTCTTTAATGTAGTGTTAGGGAAGAAATAGAAGCAAACTGAATTCTGGGAGGTGAAGAATACTAGAAAAAAAAATAACCCAGCATGCTGGTTTGTGAAAGCAAGAATTGAAAAATAAAATATTAGTCAAAAGAATTCAAAAAAACAAATCAGAATTGCATAGCTGCTCTCTTGGAGAACAGTGTGATTGCCAATGATATTTTACTGTAAAGGTTTTTCTGTGAAATTCAGGGCTGAGAATTCTTACATTAGCACCAAGAAAGTTGGTTGAAATGTTAATTAAAACCAGAATTATGAAAGACCCAACTGAAAATAATGTGATGGAGACAGATCACCATGGCTTCTGTAAAAGAAATCTGTGCCTCTGTAAGCTATATTCATATTCTCTTAATTAGAGGGTGTGATAACAAAAGAGTGAATACAAGGGGATTTGAAGACATAATTTATTTGGACTTTTTCAAAACATGACAAAATTAATTAAAAAAAAATCTTCTGAATTAGCTGCATTCAGTAAATAGATTTAGACTTTCTAATCAACAGTTCCATCCACTCATGAGACCTCTGTTCTCAGTGTGCCTCAAAAAACCTAGAATAATTTTCAAAGCCCACTTCACTTTTGTGATGTGTACATCACCTTAGCTAACAGAGCTATGTTTTTATCAGGAAGGTGTAGCTCTGATTTACACAATGACACAGCAATTGTGCTAATATTGTTTTTACCTATTTTTTATTGCTTTAATAACTCTGATTGTTCTTCTGAAAAAAAAAAAACCCACCCTATATTTTTTCTCCTAAATAGTCCCTATCTCTTCAGTCTGCCATCATACAAGCTTTTTAATGTCTAGAATAATTTTGTTCATTTGCCCCTGCTTTTGTTAGCAGCTTCAGCAACTAATTACAATTTTGGGCAAAGTCTTTGTTCAAGATCCTTTTTCTTTGTGCAGCAGTGCCAGAACACCCAGAAAAGAAGACTTTCCAGGGCTGTTCCTGGGGAAAAAAATGGCAAAGACTGAACTTGGTATTCCTATAATGTTAAAGAGCCTTCAAAAGATGAAACTGACAGAGACAGAAAGACAGACAGATAGACAAACAGAAAGAGAGAGAGAAGGAAGGAATGAATTCAGAAAGGAATTCAGGAATTCAAGAAGAAAGAAAATAATGAAAAGAAAGAAAAGAGAGAAGGAAAGAAAGAAGGAAAGAAAGAAAGAAGGAAAGAAGGAAAGAAGGAAAGGAGGAAAGAAAGAAAGAAAGAAGGAAAGAAAGAAGGAAAGAAAGAAAGAAAGAAAGAAAGAAAGAAAGAAAGAAAGAAAGAAAGAACTAAAGAATGAAAGAAAGAAAGAAAGAAAGAAAGAAAGAAAGAAAGAAAGAAAGAAAGAAAGAAAGAAAGAAAGAAAGAAAGAAAGAAAGAAAGAAAAAGAAAGAAAGAAAGAAAGAAAGAAAGAAAGAAGAGAAAGATAAATAAGAAAGAAAGAAAACTAAAGAAAAAGAATGAAAGAAAGAAAGAAAGGAAAGAAAAGAAAGAAAAAAGAAGGAAAGAAGGAAAGAAAGAAAAAGAAAGAAAGAGAGAAAGAAAGAGAGAAAGAAAGAAAGAAAAGAAAGAGATAGATAGAAAGAAAGAGAAATAAATAAAAGAAAGAAAGAAAGAAAGAAAGAAAGAAAGAAAGAAAGAAAGAAAGAAAGAAAGAAAGAAAGAAAGAAATAGAAAGAAAGAAAGAAATAGAAAGAAAGAAAGAAAGAAAGAGAAAGAAAGAAAGAAAGAAAGAAAGAAAGAAAGAAAGAAAGAAAGAAAGAAAGAAAGAAAGAAAGAAAGAAAGAAAGAAAGAAAGAGAAAGAAAGAAAGAAAGAAAGAAAGAAAGAAAGAAAGAAAGAAAGAAAGAAAGAAAGAAAGAAAGAAAGAAAGAAAGAAAGAAAGAAAGAAAGAAAGAAAGAAAGAAAGAAAGAAAGAAAGAAAGAAAGAAAGAAAGAAAGAAAGAAAGAAAGAAAGAAAGAAAGAAAGAAAGAAGAAAGAAAGAAAGAAAGAAAGAAAGAAAGAAAGAAAGAAAGAAAGAAAGAAAGAAAGAAAGAAAGAAAGAAAGAAAGAAAGAAAGAAAGAAAGAAAGAAAGAAAGAGATAGAAAGAAAGAAAGAAAGAAAGAAAGAAAGAAAGAAAGAAAGAAAGAAAGAAAGAAAGAAAGAAAGAAAAAGAAAGAGAGAAAGAAAGAAAGAAAGAAAAAAGAAAGAGAGAAAGAAAGAAAAAGAAAGAAAGAAGGAAAGAAAAAGAAGGAAAGAAGGAAAGGAAGAAAGAAAGAAAATAAGAAAGGGAAGGAGGAAGAAAGGAAGAAAGAAAAGAAGGAAGGGAGGAAGGGAAAAAGGGAGGCATCAAGGGAGAGCTATCCAGTTGAATTCTGGTTTTCAGATTAAAATAATAATAATAAACCAACAAAAGTTCAAAACCCAAAACCAAACCCAAGCAAGCAACTAACAAAAAAAAAAAGCACTATAAAAACAACAAACAGTTAGGAAGATAATACTGATTTAACAAAAGGAAGAGCTGTCCTCAAGAGAAACACTGAGAACAACAGAAGTCCCCATATGAATTAATCAGCACCAGAAAATGCAGTCAATTAGGAACAGAGCAGATACTTTTTCTCTCAGGAACATCAAACTGATTTTACCTGGTTTATTTTCCAGTATCCTGGTTTCCGCTGTGGTCCACATTCATCCAATATAGCCAAATAGGGACAGCATAAACCTAACCCATATTGACACATGTAATATTTTTCCCTATGACTTAGAATCATGCATGCCTGGTACTTGGGAGCTTATGTGGCTTCAAAAGTAAGGTAACTTTGCTCCTGAGGTGTGATCGTAAAACTAATAAACTATGCTGACAGTTGGAGATGGGGCATCTGTATGGCACAGCAGCAGGCCATATGGCTTAATGCTTCAGGTCAGCATTAGCTCAAGGCGCTCTTCCTCCAGCACAGTTTGATGTGCTTGTAGATTTCTGGGAGGTCTGTGAATGTGTGAAAACATTCTCTAGGCTCAGTTTGTCCTAAAAGCTGTGTGGTTTCCTTTTCTGCTTAACCTCTCAGATCTTCCTATTCAGGAGAGTCTTAGCCTGCAAAAGTAGTGTTACATGTCCTTCACCTTGTCCTAAAAGTAATTCAGTTTCTTAAATAATTGAAATCCACTCGCGATGCTGTCTCTGGCTTTGTTTCCTCTCCAAAGCTCAAAGGGGAAACTTTTGTACTGTGTATGAAAATCTATGGAGTAAAAATTACCAAAATAAGTTGAGCCTCTCTGCAAAACAATCTTTTAAAATCCTGGTATCTGAATTTACTAGGTGAGATTTCCAGTGAACATTCAGTTTATGAGTAGGGAGACAGGTTCTGTTAGCAAAGACTTTGACCCATAATCGTTCTGCGGGAAGGACGTGAGTGGAGATCACAGAATGTTCTGTCCTGGAATGTCTGGTACACAGGCATCTAAGAAAGACTGGGCAAAAGGAGGGGAGAAGGAATGTAAGAGAAAACGGGAAATAATAAGGCCGAACAAAAACCATTCAGGACATATCTGGTTTTAATTTTTATTCTTAACAGATTTGGGTTTCTGGTAGGCTATTTTGGTTATGGTTAAGCTAACTCTTTGGGGGCACTTCTGGTTTGTACGGGCAGAAGAAGTTCAATGTGTCCAGGCACACTGAGCATTAGTTCTTCATGTTTGCTTGTTAGGGAAGCTGAGTGAAATTTTTCAACTTACTTTGTTTCGTCTCGCATTTCGGTTTTTTGGTTTTGGTGTTGGGTTTTTTTTTTGTTTTGTTTTGTTTTGTTTGTTGGTTTGTTTTTTTTTTTTCAGAAATGGAGGCCAAGATGTACGAAAACATTTTGCAAAATGGTGTTAATTTTGTTGAGTGATTCCCTTTGAAAAGAACCTTGTAATTTTTTGAAAGAATCAAATGCTTCCTGTTGCCTTTTTCGCAAGTGAAGCGTTTCAATTACTTCATTTGAAATGACATTCCCTTTTGAAATTTCCTTTCATTTTCTTGGGAGAAAAGCAGCTTTAAAAAATTTAAACCCACATAAAATATTTTGGCTTGCACCACTTTTGCAATGCTTCATGAAGCTATAAAAAGGAAAATAGTTTTCAATTTCATCTAAAAGAAACCCTCTTTTTTTTTTTTTTTTGGGTGTCTTTTTTTTCTGAACTACCAATGAACCCAAATCCTATTTTTTTTTTGTTTTCCTATTCGACCTGCTGGAACTACATGAAAGAATATTAAGAGATGTTAACAAATATATTTCTCCCATTTTTTTAGTACACCTTTTAGAGGTGGTATTATATTAGAGATGAAAAGTAATTAACTGTTTTCCAGCATTTCTATCATTCATATATCTCTGTTGCTGAGGAGTAAAACTGGGGGTTGCTTCTGCACCTCATGAGAGGACAGACAGGGCTTCGACAACAACCTAGACCGTCTTTATCGCGAGCTCCTTGAAGAGGCCAAAGGGTCTTTTAAACTCAGAAAGCTAATTTATAGAGAATAGAAATGAGAATGTTTGACTTTATAACTAAAGAAGTATTTTCTATGAGTGGAAAAAAAAGTTAAAAAAAAATGTTTACAGATATTTTCACTTCTCTCCCATATGTGTTGTTCGGTGGGTCCTTGCTTCCAGGTTAGCTTTCAGTCAACTCAGTAGTTGCATCAAGCTCCACGTGATCCTCTGTGATACTGAGGAAGTTTTCTTCCTGTTGCCAAGGGAACCTAGCTGTGCATAGGTTCCCTACTACTTTCATAAGCCTCCTCATGAACAGCCGGCTCGCATCATCTCACTAGGGCTCCTATTCTTTTCTCCTCTCTCTGATACACCCCGAAGCCCAGGAGCTTCTCTTCTCCTCCTCCTTCTCTAACCCAGTCCTCAAGTATGTTCATCTGCTCTCCAGGGAAAGGAGGAATCCATCTGACCCAGTCGCTCCCTTTTTAAAGGAACATGACACATAACACATGACACAGAGAATGAAAAAAATAGAACGGATGCTGTCCAAAAGAAACCTATTCACATGCCAGAAGAGAAAAATCAACACATGCGCCAGGCTTGATTCTCTCAGACCCCCATCATGTGGACTTTTAGGCCATCCAGCTGTGTACGGAGCAATAAGACCATGTTCTGGTAATTTCTACACAAACTGGCCAGGTTTAGGCTGGATGTTAGGAAGAAGTTCTACACGGAGAGAGTGATTGCCCATTGGAATCGGCTACCCGTGGAGGTGGTGGAGTCACCTTCATTGGAGGTGTTCAGGAGAAGACTTGATGGGGTGCTTGGCTGTATGGTCTAGTTGTTGGGTGGGTTGGATTGGTTGATGGGTTGGACGCGATGATCTTGAAGGTCTCTTCCAACCTGGTGTATTGTATTTATTTGTATTTATTTATAAGATCCATTTGATTTTCTGGTCCCCTTTCTGGACTGCAGCTTGTTCTGCACATTTTATATGTGACACATGAAACTGAGGGAGCAAATCGAAGATTGTTTCTGTCTCATTCTAATCACAAGGGCTGCCTGGTCAACAGTGCTTACCATAGTGGGCCTACATGGGCTACCTAGAAGTCCTTGTGCTACTGTGCAGGGCCTTTGAAACCCATACTGGACTTTGTGTACAAGAGTTTCTTCCTTAACCTCCTCCAAAACTGTTCTAATTGGAACTGCCTAGGTAGTAAGTCCAAATCTCAGTCTTGCTGCAGCAGCCTGACAGTCTGCGTGCACCTTGGTGTCTCCATGGACAGTGCATGACCCAAACCAGTAATTCACAGAAGAATCTGAGAGAGAGCAGGGTGGAGCCAAGAAACATTTTCAGCATTTTTACTGCTGTATCTCACTGTCTTGCTATGTTCAGGTGTCTTATTTTCCTTCAAGGAAGATTAATGGAATTGACTGATGACGGTTTCATGCAGTTTAAGGCCAGAAAGGATTATTAGATCATCTTAGCCTGACATCCCATGCATTATAGGCTGTAAGAGGTATATGCACATGACACAGTGCAGCACAGTACAGAGATACCCACTCTACCTCTGAACAAATTAGCTCAGTTACAGGAAACAATAAAGCTGCACTAGACTGGAGGAAGTGTTGAAAACAGTGCAGCTAACGTAGTCCAGGCATGGGCAGCTCCCTCCTGCAGCTGTGCTGTCTCTAGCAGCCCAACTGCCACCACCAAAAGTGGTTTAGGCACCTCTAATAAATTCCCTCTACCAAGCAAAGCATTTATATTTACATCATTCAGTTTTTATGGATGCTAAACTGCATGTTACAGGACAGATGAAAACCATGGCATCATTGGCTGGAGGGGATTTCTCCACCAATGGTCCTTGCACTATTGTTACGAGGAAAGCAAAACCTCATTAAATCACTGGTCAGAGGCTTATGCAGAATGACTCACTCCAGTGAGGTCTGACTTCTTTTGCTGGGAGACTCATGACACAGCCCATCTCTACCCATGGAGAAACCTGGCAGTCCAGCTTTTTAGCTTAGAATCCTAACTAGCCTCACAGATAGCACCTGAACAATTAAAAAAGCAATGTAGAAAGGCAAGACCAACTGTCTGCTTCCACTTAATTTTTCTTGACTTAGACATCTGTGGATCACATCAAGCCTTTTTTATTTTTTACCATACACTTGCACTGTTAGCTGAGATGGTTAAATTACAGTGTCTTTAAAATTATCCCTTTGCCATGGTTTTCTAAAGCAAAACTTCTCATCCTGCTGGCACAATCTTATTAAATTAATATTTTTTGAGGGGGGAGTTGTCATTTTAAGCAGATTGTTTGGGTCATTCTTGATAATCCTCTTCAATATCTACTTCACTAACCATTGTGTTATCTGCAAAACTTCTCAACAAAGATTTTTGCACCACCTTTAGATGACTACCACATGTGTGAAATAATACTGATAAAAAGAAATCTCTAAAAGACTTCCTTAAAACAGGACTACCTAAACTGAGATATTTTAGTGAGCTAATTTTAAGTTGATCTGTGTAATCTCAGTTGATTTTGAAGTGTCCTGGGCTCTGCAGTAAACATTTGTTATGTTCTGCTTTATTATGGTAGCACAGAGCGATTCAACTTGGAATCTTGCAAAAAATGGTTGTTTGGCAGCAATTCTTTCACCCAAGCTTATCTGGCATTAGCATCCTAAATTTAAAATATTTCAGTTAATCCAAGACACATGAACCTATAGCAACTGTATGGGTATGGGAAATTTTTCAGCACCTCGAATGTTCCTCAATTTCCATATATTCACAAAAGCATAACAATGGCTGCTCAAAGCCTGCAGTTAGTTTCTATGAGGCTTTTGCATGTAGCACACAAGGTGTGTTAATTTGAAACGACACCGTTTGTGCCCTCACGTGTCATCGTCTTGAGGTGATAAATTCTCAGTCCTTGGCACTTTATAGAATGTGATTTGTAGAGTTTTGCTCTACAATGAGAGTTTTGCTCTACAATGACAGCTCCAAAATGATCAGTGGGACATACATATCTGTGTCCAGTTCTGGGCCCCTCAGTTTAAGAAGGACATCAAGACGCTTGAACATGTCCAGAGAAGGGCAACAAGGCTGGGGAGAGGCCTTGAGCACAAGCCCTATGAGGAGAGGCTGAGGGAGCTGGGGCTGTTTAGCCTGGAGAAGAGGAGGCTCAGGGGAGACCTCATTGCTCTCTACAACTACCTGAAAGGTGGTTGTAGCCAGGAAGGGGTTGGCCTCTTCTCTCTAGCAACCAGCACCAGAACAAGGGGACACAGTCTCAAGCTGTGTCAGCGGAAGTTTGGGCTCGAGGTGAGGAGAAAGTTCTTCATTGAGAGAGTCATTCGTCATTGGAATGGGCTGCCCAGGGAGGTGGTGGAGTCATGGTCCCTAGAGGTGTTCAAGAGGGGATTGAACGTGGCACTTGGTGCCATGGTCTCGTCATGGGGTCTGTGGTGACAGGTTGGACTCGATGATCTTTGAGGTCTCTTCCAACCTTGGTGATACTGTGATACTGTGATATCTAGCTACAGTTTGCAGTCTAGAATAAGCATACGTAACCTAGGATTTTTCTTGGTCCTCTCCATTTAAATTCCTTTTGTTCTTATGCACCATTGTAGCCATGCTTATTTGAGGCTGTATTTAGTGCAAATTTTGGAGGGAGAGTGGGGATGTTTTCACTAAATTAACACACATAACTGGAAAAAACAGGCAAGATTTTTTTGACCATACAGTCCTTTCTTCAGACGGAGTATTTTTTACCTTGTATCTTACAATACTTTTTTATTTACTCAGGTTTTGTGTTAATATTTTATAGTCTATTTTGTTTTCAATCTTCTTTTAACTGGGATAGCTTCTTGCTGAACATAACTTGTGCTTTTGTTTTGTTTTGTTTTGTTTTGTTTTGTTTTGTTTTGTTTGCCAGCCATGCTTTTGGGTATCCAGGATTTTGTTTTTTGACAATTTCCCTATTTTGTCAGTACTTAACCACTTGAAGTATGTTATATACCAATGACTGTTTCAGTGTACAATATACCAAAAATAACTCACACAACTTCATATGCATGTATGTATGCATATATATGTACACATACATAGGTACATGTACACATATATATGTACATAGTATCATAGTATCAGTCAGAGTTGGAAGGGACCACAAGGATCACCTAGTTCCAACCCCCTGCCATGAGCAGGGACACCCTACACTAGATCACGCTGGCCAGAGCCTCATCCAGCCTGCTCTTAAACACCTCCAGGGACGGGGCCTCAACCACCTCCCTAGACAACCCATTCCAGGGCTTCACCACTCTCATGGGGAAGAACTTCCTCCTCACGTTCAGCCTGAATCTCCCCACCTCCAGCTTCATTTCATTCCCCCTAGTCCTATCCCTACCTGAAATAGTTTTAGTCACTACATAGCTAGTCACTACATAGTTTTGTGACATGTTCTATCTGCAGAAGGTAAATGCAATCAGCTCATTATATCTTCGAAACCACATGCTTTATGATAGCAGCTAACTGGGTTCATTTAAATAAGATAAAAAACTGAGTTATTTTTTTCTTCTGAGTTCAAGAGTTCCTGCATAAAGATATGACTGGCTATTATTTTTAGGAAATATTTGAAAATTTTGTGATGCATGATGTGATGAGCAAGCATCTTCAGGGATGAAGTCATCCCTATTCAAATTTTTAGCTTTGTTACAAATTATGGGCAGATGTTAAAGAGTAGTATGGTCTGTTCTCTAACGTGAGTAGATTTTCCATTTTTAGAATCTAGGGCAGTAGGCTTTTATATTTTTAATTTATATATATGTGTCTCTGTGTGTATATATATATATATATATATATATATATATATAAAACTTTTTTTTCTTTTTCACTGTAGATGTTTCATCTATAACATTTGTCTCCCATTCTGGGCTATCAGAGACAACAAATTGGTGTCTTTGATGTGAAGCCCCTGTCTGTGTCTTTTTCCCCATTTTATCCTCATGGAAGAAGCTGGAAATGTGGAAGGCTCTTTTAGCCATCTTCTTATATTTCCAGTACCAAATGCTTAATATTCCTTCTCAGGCAAGAGCATCTCCAGCTGTAATTTTTATGTAGGCTCCTCTCACTAACATATAAATTGTTAAAAATATGTTCCTTATCTGATCCCTTTTGCTTACATTATCGTGTGGAGGGTACCATAAAAGTGGTTTAAACACTTGAGTGTATCTACTATGATTATCCTGTTACCACCCTCTGCCTTCATGGTTACATTAACAGCAACCTAATACCTTACCTAGAGATTATTCCCTTTGCTACTGACATGATATCCACTGGAATCATGCAGTCTGCCTCTTTCCATAGTATCTGTGTACTCCACTGAGTACATGCTCCTTCTGCTTCAGACTACTGCTAAAATTATTTTCAAAGAGAAGGAAGGGATATTGGTAAAAAAGAATCTTATACTTTATGAAGCATCATTTTTGGGTTGCTGGGAAAACAAGATAGTTCTTACAGAATTGCCCCAAAGGAACAGAGAAAAGGGAGAAACTTAGTGATATAGACCAATAATTGCAATCACATTTTCCCATCAAAATATATTTTACTGAGCTAATAGAACTACAAGGGAATAATTAAGTGAAAAAAAAAAAGGAAAAGAAAAAGGAAAGAAAACTCATCTCAGAATTCATAATGGTGTAAAAGCATGTATAATAACAAAGCAAAACAACATCATTACAGAGTCACATTAAAGCAGCTTCGGCTTCATGAAGGTTCACATAAGTCTAGAAACAGGAATTAAGAAAGATTTAGATTTTAGAAAGTAAATACAAATTGTGATCTTTTATTGATCTCCTTCCACATAAAAAAATAAGATGAAAGAAAGAAAGAAAGAAAGAAAGAAAGAAAGAAAGAAAGAAAGAAAGAAAGAAAGAAAGAAAGAAAGAAAGAAAGAAAGAAAGGAAGAAAGAAAGGAAGAAAGAAAGAAAGAAGAAAGAAAGAAAGAAAAGAAAGAAAGGAAGAAAGGAAGAAAGGAAGAAAGGAAGAAAGGAAGAAAGGAAGAAAGAAAGGAAAAAGAAAGAAAGAAAGAAAGAAAGAAAGAAAGAAAGAAAGAAAGAAAGAAAGAAAGAAAGAAAGAAAGAAAGAAAGAAAGAAAGAAAGAAAGAAAGAAAGAAAGAAAGAAAGAAAGAAAGAAAGGAAGAAAGAAAGAAAGAAAGAAAGAAAGAAAGAAAGAAAGAAAGAAAGAAAGAAAGAAAGAAAGAAAGAAAGGAAGAAAGAAAGGAAGAAAGAAAGGAAGAAAGAAAGAAAGGAAGAAAGAAAGAAAGAAAAGAAAGAAAGGAAGAAAGGAAGAAAGGAAGAAAGGAAGAAAGGAAGAAAGGAAGAAAGAAAGGAAGAAAGAAAGGAAGAAAGAAAGAAAGGAAGAAAGAAAGAAAGAAAAGAAAGAAAGGAAGAAAGGAAGAAAGGAAGAAAGGAAGAAAGGAAGAAAGAAAGGAAAAAGAAAGAAAGAAAGAAAGAAAGAAAGAAAGAAAGAAAGAAAGAAAGAAAGAAAGAAAGAAAGAAAGAAAGAAAGAAAGAAAGAAAGAAAGAAAGAAAGAAAGAAAGAAAAGGAAGAAAGGAAGAAAGAAAGAAAGAACAAAAAGTAGCAGGAGTAGAATATGTGTTCCTTCTATCAGCTGTGTAATGGCATAGATGTGCCTTAAAAGCCCATGGGAAAAAAGCCCAAGAGGAATTGCTGAAGTAGAAGCCCTGCAACAAATACACAGATTAAAAATTCAGACCTTATGGATAATTAGCTGGTGCTAAACAACTGAGTTGCAGCCAAATCTAGCTGTCTGTGGCATGTTAAGGGGGATGAGAAACACCATTGTATCTGTTGAGTACCAAAACTGGAATGGTGATGCTCCTGAAAAAGAAAAAAACGCATGTTGGTCCTTACCTTCTTCCTCCATATTTGATTTCTCTCTTTCATTTCAGTGCCTGTTGCAACCTTCTGCAATTGTGCTACACCGCGCTCTAATTTTATCTTCCATATCTGTGCCATTCACACAGGGGATGGTTACGGTCAGTATCTCACACTCAGTGACTGCAACAGCTGTGCAGACCTACCATTTCTTTTTGCTTCTGCAAAAGACAGGGCAGAGAGAACGGGGTGGACTGTGCAGGCTAGCAAACACCATTATCACAGGATGTTACCACCAGTCTCACTCTCTTTAAGAGCAGAGCAGCTGCTTCAGCTCTGAGTTCATTGGGAATCCCAATGCCACTCTAAATTCCTGTATTGGCAGGGTAGATTTTCTTCGTCCCTTAATACTGGGTTGCAGTTGTAGGCCACAGTTTCACTCTAAACAAATAACCTTTGCATTCCTTTTCTTCTGCAAACAATCAACAGAAATCTAAACATGTGCATAACAGAATATAGTAAGAACAGAGCTCTAAATTTAGAAGTCATGCATTTGGGATTTCAAAGCTGCTCCAAGTGCTGTTAGTACTTTTGGCAGCCCAGATTTATGTTAATTACATGAGGGTTGCTGGAGATGTCTCTTAGTGTCTGGACATTTTTGCATGTACACTGTCTGCCTTGGTTTCCTGCATGCCACAGTCTTCAACTGAAAGTTGAATTTTAGTTGCAGCACTGAAATAATAATTCCACAAAATTTCTAGAGGGATGGTAAGAATTGCATTTCATAGCTTAGGTTTCTGCAGCAATATGGGCTTGATATTACAAACGACGTAACATGTGAGTACTGCTGAAGGAAGGAGGCACAGCTGGCAGCTGCATGGATGAGCAAGCACATTGAATGAGGACATTTTTCAAGCACTGGTTGGGGAGAGAGAAAAATATGCAAATAATTTCGTTGGCAGTGCTTATTTATTTATTTTGGAGCTCACCCCATTGTTTATCATCACGATAGTTTTTGACAGATCATGTGTTGTGGTTACTTTGTATTTCAGAGGCGGATGTTCCGATGTAAGGGACGCTGCCCACCTTACTTATTAATAGCAAGAGGCTGTAAACTTCCATAACTGCAGTTTATTATATCATATGTTATGTTTTGTCTAGGAGGAATGTTTTCATCCCTGTCAGGAAAGACAATACGAGACAACAACATACTGTAGTTAGTGGCAGCCAGAATGTCTTTGCCAGGAAATGTGATGACCAAGCTGGGCAAATAGTTTGGACTGTGCTATCCAAAAGTCACCTGATTATTGAATGCATGTGCTTGAATAAGAATTTAGGAATACCCAACCAATGCAGTCATTCCTTTCCTATTCTGAATGAGGCAAGTGAAAAGTCCATTCAATTTCTTTGCAAACCTTCTTCTTGTCCCAGCTGTTTTACCTTGTTCGGTCATGTGTGGGATCAAGGGCAAGCAATCGAAGAGAGGTAATAAAAATCCTTCTTCAATTACAACACCAGCCCTGTAACATGCAAGCCTTGTTTCCAACCTTGCCTATACTCCTGGAAGCTTCTGCTTCTGCTTCCAGGAGAGCTTAACAGCCGAGGTGATGTTCTGTTGATTCTGGCCTTTCTCACACCAGCATTCCATTAAGGTGGCAGCAGTCAACCCCCAGCTACACAGCAAAATCAGCCCCAGATCATGATGCAGGGTGGCAAAATTGCACTGCCATATTAAAAGTCTAAACAGTGAGGCCATTAGTGTCCATTTTGTTTAAAAAGAAGCACAAAAGCAGGATGTAGAACTCTTCTTAGGCTAGAGCTTTCACAAAGATTTTCAGTAGTTGTAGAGAAAACCGAGTTTTCTTGCCAGCAATAGGATGACAGAACTGAATCAAGGATGGGAATTCTTGCAGCCCAAGTGGAGGAGGAAAGGACAGAATTAAATAAAGACCTCTGAAGAGCTGAGCATTTTTTGTTTGCTCCTGCCCAAAACAGTTTGGGCAGACTGCTCCTACAGACGTGGATGCCTTACTTGCACATGAGCCACTCCCCCTCAGCAGTACAGGCTCCCCAGGAAAGGGAAAAGCAGACAACAGATGCAAGACTATTTGTTGCTTCCAAGACCTTCCTACTTCACTGTGCTTACAGCTGACCATGTCATACTTGGAGACTTCATGTCATATCCATACAAAGTGCTGCTTTTTACTAATGGTATACCTTCTTTAATTTAACCTGGCAAAACTAACTGTCTTAAAAGTCTTCTGGTTGCAAAAGCTACTGTGACAGCCAATTGAAATATTCTCTTTACTCTTTAAGTACTACTTGGGGTACTGGAAGCAGATCTGAAAGAACTAGTGCTCATAACCCCAGCAGATGCCTGAAGCATAGAGTATTCATAAGTTGAAGTTGCCTTTCCACCAGTTCATGTGCCTACCTGGAAAGGGGCATATTTTCCAGCAGGGGAACTCCCCTCTGCCCTGCCCTTCAGGTCCCATTTCTCTAAGGCAGCTAAGGAAATCACTTCCAAGGAATAATACATTAGCATGTGTTTTTAACCTGAAACAGATCTAGATCTGCTAATAGGCATGTTATGAAATTCATGTGTGTGTGTAAGCAGTTCTCTGGATGTAATTTGTACAAGCAAAGCTGTTGCTTGATTCTTCAGTTACCAGCCTTCAGTTCTTGGACTACAGTTTGCAAGAATGAGTTTGAAGAGGTGGCTGAGTGCACTAAACCCATCTTCCTTCTTTCATGCTGCCCATTGCTGTGGGTATTCCTGCCCTCATGGTTCTGCACCCCAGCTGTACCCCATCCTTTGTCTGACTTCCATCATGATCAGGCAACCATTTGCTTCAAGCTTGTTTGTATGAGAGTTCATTACCCAGTGATTTCCAAGACACAGTCTAGAGGTGTGTGACAGTACCAGGTACATTTATTTACATAGAAAATTCTTCAAAAAACCATAGGATTAAGGACCAGATCCTTAGCTCCCATGAAAAGCAAAAGCTGGCTGCCACCTAACAGTCCACATATTTTTTTATTCTTTTATTATTTTTTAAATAACATATTTCCCTATTTTAATAAAAATATGTAGTGTCTGGGAAATAACAGCTAAGTTTGCTTCCTTTCTACACATAACTCTTTATAACTCAGTCTCCTTACACCTGTCCCAGGCTGGCCCTCTCCTATCCTCAGTCTGCAAAAACATGTGCAAAGGTCAAAATAACAAACTGCTAGGAGATCATTTGAAATAGAGCATTTGAATAGGAAATGGGGTTTTATAAGATGTGTTTGCCCTGCTCTGTGTAAGGGTAGAGAGGGCTTTTTAATAGCAAAACCAGGAGTCAGTAGAACCTCACCATGTGGCTTGCCTCTACACTGGGCACAAATAGGATGAAAATCAAGCAGTCATGTAGGAATTGCAGCGTAGAAATTATATGAGAATTTACTGCAGCTAAACAAATTGGGCAGCACTTCCACAGCGTTTTAGGAATAGTGTGGCCAGCAGGAGCAGGGAGGTCATTGTGCCCCTGTACTCTGCATTGCTTAGGCCACACCTTGAGTACTGTGTCCAGTTCTGGGCCCCTCAGTTTAGGAAGGACATCGAGACACTTGAATGTGTCCAGAGAAGGGCAACAAGGCTGGTGAGAGGCCTTGAGCACAAGCCCTGTGAGGAGAGGCTGAGGGAGCTGGGATTGTTTAGCCTGGAGAAGAGGAAGCTCAGAGGTGACCTCATTGCTCTCTACAACTACCTGAAAGGTGGTTGTAGCCAGGAAGGGGTTGGCCTCTTCTCTCTAGCAACCAGCACCAGGACAAGAGGACACAGTCTCAAGCTGCACCAGGGGAAGTTTAGGCTGGAGATGAAGAGGAAGTTCTTCATTCCAGCTGTCTGGAAGCCGTTCTGTCCTGCTAGTAAAAATTGAGGCATAGAAGGTGTTAAGTACCTCTGCCTTTTCCTCATCCTTTGTTACAACGTTCCCCTCCGTGTCAACCAAGGAGTGGAGCTTGTCCTTGCCCTTCTTCTTGCTATTGATGTATCTATAGAAGGACTTTTTGTTGTCCTTCACAGCAGAGGCCAGTCTAAGTTCTAAATGGGCTTTTGCCTCCCTAATTTTCTTGCATGTCCTAGCAACATCCCAAAACACTCCATAGGTTGCCTCCCCTTGCTTCCAAAGATGATACACCCTGTTTTTTTCCCTCAGCTCTATTAAAAGTTCATTACCCATCCAGGCTGGCCGTCTGCCCCGGCGGCTCATCTTCCGGCACACTGGCACAGCCAGTTCCTGCGCCTTCAAGAGTTCTTCCTTGAAGTAGGTCCAGCTCTCCTGGACCCCTTTATTTTTAAGGGCTATATCCCAAGGAACCTTCTGAGTTAGTTCCTTGAGTAGCCTGAAGTCTGCCCTCCTGAAGTCTAGAGTGGAGGTCTTCTTGCTCCCCCTCTTGGCTTGGCTGAATACCGAAAACTCAATTATCTCGTGGTCACTGGTGCCTAAACACCCTCCGACCACCACATCACCCACCAGCCCTTCCCTGTTGGTGAAGAGGAGGTCAAGCATAGCCTCACCCCTGGTAGGTTTGCGCAGCACCTGGGATAAGAAACTGTCCTCCATGCACTCTAAGAACCTCCTAGACTGCCTCCTCTCTGCTGTGTTGAGATCCCAGCAGATATCAGGCAGGTTGAAGTTGCCCATGAGAATGAGGTCAGGCGATCTTGAGACAGCCTTAAGCTACCTATAGAATGCTTCGTCATCATCCTCCTGGTTGGGTGGTCTATAACAGACTCCAACCAGGATGTCTGCCCTGCTGATGTTCCCTCTAATTCTCACCCACAAGCACTCAACCCAATCATCCCTGATCTCCATCTCAACGGCATCTAGTGCCTCCCTGATGCACAGGGCCACCCCCTCCACCCCTTCTCCCTTGCCTGTCTCTCCTGAAGAGCCTGTAGTCGTCAATTGCAACGCTCCAGTCATGTGAGTATCTCTGATACTGAACATCTAACCTAAGTAATTAATGACCTGATCAGTCTCAGTGAGCTCATTTTTTCTTCAGTGAAATTTAGACCCCCTCCAATAACAAAGATTGTACTCCCAAACCCCAGGTGACTGAGAGATGTTTAAGTCAACCTGACCATTTTTTAAGGATCAGGTAAGAAAAGTATTGCAATATAGAAATAATCATCTCTGGCACAGAAATGTTGCAGAATGTCATGTTCAGCTGCTGATGTGAAGCTTGGTCTTTTCCAAGCTACAGTTTTGCTATCAGCGAAATTTATCTATTTGCTCCTTTATGTTTACATTTTAACTTAATCACTTACACTTTACATTTGACCATGCAGAAATGAGGTTTGGCTCATGCACAGTTTACCAAGGAAGCTGTGTTGTCTTCTCAACTATTGGCATACAACCATGCCACTGAGCCAAATGTAGCTACATTCCTTGACAGAAGTCTAGCTTCTTGGCAGGGGTCACATGTTGACCAAAAAGTGATTTTCCTAGGGAAAAGCTCATCAGATGTGTTTTATCTGTAACTTCCTCAGATGCAGTAAACAGCTCTGTATTTTATGATACTGGTGAACTGCATTTGAACTCTTTCCTGGCTTAGTACAGAAGCCTAAAGCAACCTCAGTGGTAAATAATACACACTTAAAGGAAAATAGAGGAGTCCAGTAGCAGTAGTTTTTATGAGAATTCTCCCAGTCCCCAAAAGTACATAACCTGGGAAATTCCTAAGTACTTTCTTGACAGTTAACTGCTAGTGATGGATTTTCCTACTGCAAAATTGCCTGGGGTTTTGTTTATCTGTTTGTTTGTTTTTAATCCAAAAGCAAATTCAGCATGTGGAGTTTGCCACTCTACCAACAAATCTTTCAGTGCCATCCTAGTATAGCTATCTTTACTAGTCTAAATCCTTTAGTCATGTATTAAACTTACTACCTCAGTATTTGTTCTTTTTCTGATGACTGATTAGCAGACACCTATGAGACTCTTTGAGCATTTTGCCTTGTTTTGATAAACACCGACCATTTATTCTTACCATCTGCTAAAAGGGAAGAGTATCCATTTGAGAACCTTACCATTAAAAAGCCTTTGAAAAGGAATTTTTATTGCCTTATGGATATTTGAAGAGGATCATAGGCTTTGACGCTCTCAAAAGAGTTCTATAGGCTTTGTGAGGCATGATCACACTTCATGAAAAAAATGTTTATTCCCCCCATATTTCATGTTAAACCACATACCCATGAATCAGAAACCTATGTCCTTTGTAGTCATTGTTTGCCTGTCCTTTATCAACCACCTATTTTATCAATAGTCATTTCAGATTATTGATAGGAAAGAATAAGAAAGAAGGGACAGAGGTGACTAATAACAATTCCTGTCTCACATTTTTGCTGAGCACTTAGAAAGATTTTGAAGAAATTTAATGAACATTATTTGGGCTTCAGTATGAGTTTGATTTCTTCTTTGGAATATGTGGTATCTGTTCAACTATGAAAATACTCTCTCTCTCTACTGCTTTAAATTCTTTTCTTTCTTCTTTTTTTTATTTTTAAAGACATGGAAAAATTTATAAAAGCAAATTTCTCTAAAGCCACATTCAGTAGAATCAGTTACATTACTTAATTATTTTTTAATCATGTCATGCTGGGTACTTAATTAATCTGTAGTCAGTGTTAGATTAGGAGGCCTGTAATGGCTATGGTTTTTCTGTTTATTTTTCTAAAATATGGACAGAGTAATAACCTCATTCCATTTGGGGGAACTTTCCCACGTTCCTAGAGTTACTGAAAACCACTCTTAATAATCTAAAGAGGTCTTTGTTTAGTTCTTTTAAAGAATTGCATATTTTTTGCAGTTAATGATTTTAAAATTACTGAATTTAAACCAGATGCTATGTAATATATAGGAAATAAATTTTCCAGCAGAAAGTGCTCAATCATCAGTGTTGTATACCTATACAATGTGATTTTTAGAATAGAGTAGAATAGAATAGAATAGAATAGAATAGAATAGAATAGAATAGAATAGAATAGAATAGAATAGAATAGAACCAGGTTGGAAGAGACCTTCAAGATCATCGCGTCCAACCTATCATCCAACACCATCTAATCAACTAAACCATGGCACCAAGCACTCCATCAAGTCTCCTTCTAAACACCTCCAATGATGGTGACTCCACCACCTCCCCGGGCAGCCCATTCCAATGAGCAATCACTCTTACTCTCTCTATGAAGTATTTCCTCCTAACATCCATTCCAAACCTCCCCTGGTGCAGCTTGAGACTGTGTTCTCTTGTTCTGGTGCTGGTTGCTGGGAGAAGAGACCAGCCCCCACCTGTCTACAACCTCCCTTCAGGTAGTTGTAGACAGCAATAAGGTCTCCTGTGAGCCTCCTCTTCTCCAGGCTAAGCAACCCCAGCTCCCTCAGTCTCTCCTCATAGGGCTTGGGCTCCGAACCCCTCACCAACTTCGTTGCCCTTCTCTGGACACGTTTGAGCAACTTCACATCTTTCCTAAACTGAGGGGCCCAGAACTGGACACAGGACTCAAGGTATGGCCTAACCAGTGCTGAGTACAGGGGCAGAATGACCTCCCTGCTCCTGCTGGCCACACTGCTCCTGATGCAGGCCAGGATGCCATTGGCCCTCTTGGCCACCTGGGCATACTGCAGGCTCATGTTCAGCTTACCATCAGCCAGTACCCCCAGGTCCCTCTCTGCCTGGCTGCTCTCCAGCCACTCTGACCCCAGCCTATAGCACTGCATGGGATTGTTGTGGCTGATGTGTAGAACCTGGCACTTGATTGTGTTAAATCTCAAAACATAAATGATCTCCAAGCATAGATGACTTGCATTTTTGTATTAATTCTACCATTTCCATTTTCCAGGATTTCTTTTTATCCTAATATTTGAAATATCCTGTATAATTAGCGATCAGGTAGTAGCACAATGAGACTGTAGTTCCAGGTATTCTTCAAGTCAGATGATTTCTGTCAGATTTTTTGTTTATGCCTAGTGACAAAGTACTGGTGAGGGAAGCTAATGTTTCCATTTCCTGAAAGCCTCATGTGAACAAAGTTATGTTAATGGATCAGGAAAAAATAATGCTGACAAGGGAGGCGGTGGAGAATCCTGCTCCTAAAATGAATCAAGAAGGCATATCAGAGAAACATTTGGTCTGTTAGAAAAATCACCTCAAATCATAGAATCATAGAATTGTTAGGGTTGGAAGGGACCTCAAGGATCATTTAATTCAAACACCCCCTGCCATGCCAGGGACACCTCACACTACAGCAGGTTGCTCAGAGCCACATCCAGCCTGGCTTTCAAAACCTCCAGGGATGAGTCTTCTACCACCTCCCTGGGCAACCTGTGCCAGTGTCTCACCACCCTCATGGGGAAGAACTTCTTCCTAACATCCAATCTGAATCTTCCCATTTCTACTTTTTTTCCCATTCCCCCTAGTCCTATCATTGTCTGACACCCTAAAAGTCCCTTCCCAGCTTTCCTGTAGGCCCCCTTAAGATACTGGAAGGCCACAATAAGGTCTTCTTGGAGCCTTCTCTTCTCCAGACTGAATATCTTCAACTCTCTGGTGCTGTAACCAGAGCTGGAGGTTGAAACTGGATAAAGGATGTCTTAATGCTGTCTTGGAATATTCCTTGTGTTTTTTTTCCCAGGGTTCCTGGACTCATGTGCCCAATCACAGAGTCCAGAGAATACATGGAATATATGGAAGACCTACAGAGGGAGGCAAGAGTCCTGAAGATGCACACACGTCTGGAGCAGTAGCTGATGAGTGAGCAGGGTGATAAGAATAATCTGAAATGGGCTGTGTTTAGACACACTTACATTGCTGCTCTTTGTACAGGCTGGGAAGGTGATTTAAATTAATGGTGCCAGTGGCATTCATTAATTGTCTTTTTCTCATATTTTAGATTTCTGCCTAACATCCTGAGCTGTCTTAACTCAGAAACACAGACAAAAATTAGAACTGAAGATACACAGCAGTGCACTGCTCTAAGTTCTTACTGAAATCAGGTCCTAACCATCTTAAATATGTGAAATATTCAGAAGCATTTAATCCTAAATGCTATTTATAAAATAACTCACTAAATTGTTAAAACACATGCTGATCAAAGACTTGCAGAAAAGAATAGTAGACTGATTCTTCTGCTGATTCATATTCAGCCTGTGACGTGGAGGAAATAATTTTGTATCCTTGCAGAACCATCAACCCACTTTCAAACTCAGACTAGTTCCATTTGTTACTTTTGCACAAGCCTTTTTGCTGCATATGGATGAGAGTTCTATCCATGACAGACAGTAGTTTAGTTTATGGAAGAGAATCTGAGGTAAAGAAACACTGGGTAGGAGTAGTACTTACTGCTTCTAGAGGCAGAGAACTGCACTCAGCCTGTTGAAAGTTTGCTTGTCACATACTGCTGTGCTGCTGCAAAGCTGTCAGTAGAAGCAGAAAATGGATGCTGCAATGTTTTTGTTAGGTGGGCAGATACAGTATGAAATATGGTTTACTAATAGGCTTTATTTTACTACACAAAATCCTAGATCATGTAATGGCACTTGAAGAATTAGTTTATAGGCCTTTTACCAATTTATTAAATGGATCCTTTTTCAGCCATGCCTTTCAGCACAGTAGTCCAAAAAAACCCTAAACCCAAGCCCATTCAAGTGAAGAAGACTAAAGAAGAGGGATTTATTTACATAAGTATCTACCTAGCCATGGATCTGATTCCATTGTTTTTTAACTTGTCTATTCAGCATGACCATCAAGGCAGAGGGCTGCTCGAGAACTAGAGGCTCTGGGAAAGAGAACAGAATATCAAGACTCAGAGCAATGTGCAATTTATGCAAAATCATGTGAAGTTCCTAGTTCACTGTGGTGGTTTGGGCTGGGTGCCCTCTGCTACGTGGTGTACTTCCCGTGTCCAGAAGTCCAGCCCAGTGGGTGGACACAGGAAACCAGGTATCTCCTACCACAATCCCCTGCACCGCTATAAAATCCAGCGCAGGGTCTGGCACTTCCTCTTTCTTCCCCTCGCCGGCCCCTGGTAACTGGGGGAGACATCTCCCAGCCTTGGGCCTGGTTATGCCCAAGGCCAGGGGGATGGGCGGTCTCAGGCCTGGCCAGCCAAGACTAGCCAAGCAGTAGGGGGGAAGAACGAGCCCTGGGGACTTGGGCCCACCCTCAGGTGGGGATGGGATGTTTCTGGGTCTGCTTTGGGGTTTCTTTTGTCACTGCTTCTGGTTCTCTGTACACATTCACTCTTTTCCATTTAAGCTTTCCATCACTTCTGCAATGCGTTTGTCAGAGTCATTATTTCTGCCCGTGGTGGGGAGGGGAGCTGCCTCAACCCACGACATTCACATAAATTTCTATAAGCATAAGTGTAGGTACAGCCTTTCAATAAAAACACCTTATTTGAGTGTGTTACATTCAAAGATACTGAGTAAAACTATTTGGCTGTATGTTGGTAGTGGGGTTTTATTTGTTTGTTTGGGGTTTGTTTGTTTGTATGTTTTTCCCCAAGCAAATGGCAGGAGGAGTCTCTCTCTGCAAGTGGTAAAAATGTTTCAGAAGGTATATAAAATTCTGCACAGTTTCATAGAAGCTGTTCTATGACCTTCAGTAGATGTTTTTTGCAAATGCAATTCCTGTTTGTTTGTTGTTTTTTTTTTTTCCTTTCTTTCTATTGATTATTGTCTTCTTATAAAAATATGAAACCTACAAATTTAAAATCTCTTTGTTTTGATATCCTGTGGTGGTGAGCTGTGAAAGCTAAAAACATAATCTGGGAGCAGATGTTGATCAGTTAGAAGGCAGAAGGGCTCTGCAGAGGGACTTTGACTGACTGGACAGATGGGCAGAGTCCAATATGATGACATTCAACAAGTCCAAGTGCCGGGTGCTGCACTTTGGCCACAACAACCCCGTGCAGAGCTACAGGCTGGGGTTGGAGTGGCTGGAGAGCTCCCAAACAGAGGGACCTGGGGGTGCTGATCGACAGCCGCCTGAACATGAGCCAGCAGTGTGCCCAGGTGACCAAGAAGGCCAGTTGCATCCTGGCCTGCATTAGGAATAGTGTGGCCAGCAGGAGCAGGGAAGTCATTGTGCCCCTGTACTCTGCATTGCTTAGGCCACACCTTGAGTCCTGTGTCCAGTTCTGGGCCCCTCAGTTTAGGAAGGACTTCGAGACACTTGAACATGTCCAGAGAAGGGCAACAAGGCTGGGGAGAGGCCTTGAGCACAAACCCTATGAGGAGAGGCTGAGGGAGCTGGGGTTGTTTAGCCTGGAGAGGAGAAGGTTCAGGGGAGACCTCATTGCTCTCTACAATTACCTGAAGGGTGATTAGAGCCGGGAAGGGGTTGGTCTCTTCTCTCTAGCAACCAGCACCAGAACATGAGGACACACTCTCAAGCTGCACCAGGGGAAGTTTAGGCTGGAGGTGAGGAGAAAGTTCTTCACCGAGAGAGACATACATCATTGGAATGTGCTGCCCAGGGAGGTGGTGGAGTCCCTGTCCCTGGAGGTTTTCAAGAGGGGGATTGGACGTGGCACTTGGTGCCATGGTCTAGTCATGGGATCTGTGGTGACAGGTTGGACTCGATGACCTTTGAGGTCTCTTCCAACCTTGGTGATACTGTGATACTGTGATAAAGTATTCATTGCAGACTGTGCCTAGACAGGTGGGGGCTGGTCTCTTCTCCCAGGCAACCAGCACCAGAACAAGAGAACACAGTCTCAGGCTGTGCCAGGGTAAGTTTGGACTGGATGTTAGGAAGAAATTCTTCATAGAGAGAGCAATTGCCCATTGGAATGTGCTGCCCGGGGAGGTGGTGGAGTCACCATTGCTGGAGGTGTTTAGAAGGAGACTTGATGGGGTGCTTGGTGCCATGGTTTTATTGATTAGGTAGTGTTGGATGATGGGTTGGACACGATGATCTCAAAGGTCTCTTCCAACCTGGTCTATTCTGTTCTATTCTGTTCTAGTCTAGTCTAGTCTAGTCTAATCTAGTCTAATTAGTAAATGAGTAAAAAAATAAAACTTCAGTGATGTTTAACTCGCCAACAGTCAAAAATGTTATGTATTTTAAGACATATGTCTAAGATATATGCTAATTGAAATAATAGAATCCAAAGGGGATTTCAGTGCATATTGGAAACTCTGATTTCTTACTTATTTAGACTTTTTTTTTTTTTTTTTGGTTATAGTTATGACACACCTTTTGAAGGGTTTGTGACCCTCAGCAAATGCACAATGCCATATGTCCTTATACACATGGCTTTGATTGAAAAAAGGAAATAAAAGCCTGAAGGACACAGATTCTGAAATGAAACAGACAATTTTCACAAGATGTCTGTCCATATTTTTCACATCCAACACATTTGTACAGTTCAGAAGACTTCACACTAGTATCCAGACTTGCAAACCGAGACTTCAAGGTTTCTGAAATTTGGCCATCTTTATTTAGTAAGTTTTAACCAGGAACTTCTTAACACTGAGTTCACGTTTCACTGGAATAGTAAAGACATGTGGGATTCTTCTCACATTGCCAGTTAAGCCAACTGTTCACCGAAAAAGGACATGCACAGGTACAATTTCCAAAACCCTGGGAGTGAATTTTCCCCCCTTATTATTTAGAGCATACTTAAAAACGTGTTTTGTTCTGCAAACCCAAGATTCTCCTACAACGTAATGCTTTGGCATAAGAACTGACCTCGATCCTGGAGGTGTGCCTCAAACAGTATCTCCAGTATGTTGGGATTTTTATGCCTAATAGCTTTTAAGAATTCTTATTGAAATAGCTCCCTTCTATTATATTTCATGTATTGAGAGATTATTAGGACACAGATACTACCTTGTCTCTTTGGAAAGCACTCAAAATCACAGACTTCTAAAACATGCTCGCTTTCCTAGTTACCATAGTGTTTATCTCGTTGGCATAACAAAGCCTGAAATCCTTTAATAATAACAGAAAAAGAAAGAAAGGGAAAAAAGGAACCTCTGATAAAAGGATTTTTGAGTCTTCTATAATAGTACAATTCAAACCAAATTGTTTTAATTCAAGTATTTAGAATGCAGTAACACATTTCAAAACCATAATGTGTTTGTAGATAACCCAATTTCTTTGTGTATAGAAATCTCAAAAGAGAGATGTGAGTTTGTTACTTAGTTTTGATCATTTATTTTGTATCAGTAATGATTACTACCTAAAATACTGTGTGGTGTGGTTTCTTTTTAATTTCAAGGAAATATCTTCTATTCTGTTTAGTACATGAAAAGGCAGGCTTTTTAATATATATATATGTGTATGTATTTAAACAGTGGCTATAACTCCTCTAGAATGCTTTACAGTAAATGGATTTGATTTAGGTGCAGTACATGACAGCAATCTGGATCTACAGCTGACTGAGTACTTTGCACCCCACACTCCATGATGAATCCTGAACAGGGAGATGCAATGTCTCCTGAATAGCAGCTCTGAGGATGTACCTTTGCAATAGGGGAGAACCTCACTCCTGTTCCATGTCCCTTCATGCAGGAGCCCTCATAAAGGTCTCACAAGGGAGAAATCTCCAGGCAATGCTTTTCCCAACAGCCTTTTGTTTTTTAAGGGTGAAACTGGCAATCTCTTCAACTTTCCCTTTAATACCTCACAGGCTTGGATGGAATATCACAGAATACACTGGGTTGGAAGGGACTCTCAAAGGTCATCTTCTCCAACCCCCCTGTAGTGAGCAGGGACATCTCCAGCTAGATCAGGTTGCTCATCAAATTTGACTGTGAATGTCTCCAGGGATGGAGCATCAACCACATCTCTGGGCAATGTGTTCCAGTGTTTAACCACTCTCATTGTAAAGAACTTCCTCCTTATGTCCGACCTCAAACCACCCTGCTAGAGTTTAAAACCTATAACCTTTGGCTTATTACTACATGCTCTTCCAAAAAGTCCTTCCCCAGCCTTCCTGTAAGTCTCCTTCAGATACTGAAATGCACCTATAATGTCTCCTTGGCGTGTTCTTTTCTCCAGGCTGGGCAGCCCCATCTCTCTCAGCCTTTCTCTGTAGGAGAGGTGTTCCAGCCCTAAGATCATCTTGGTGGCCCTCCTCTGGACTTGATCCAGCAGGTCCATGCCCCTCTTGTGCTGCAGGCCCCAGAGCTGGACACAGTAATGTAAGTGAGGTCTCACTAGAGCAGAGTGGCAGAATGACCTCTCTTGGCTTGCTGGCCACACTTCTTTTGATGCAGCTCAGGATGTGATTGGCCTTCTGGGCTGCAAGTGCATGTTATTGGTTCATATCCACCTTCTCATTTCAGGTCATCTTGAGTGCAACCACTCAGCACTTACAGGATGGACAAGGGATCATGTCCAGCCAGCATGGATTTAGGAGGGGCAGGTCCTGCCCAACCAACCTGATCTCTTTCTATGATCAGGTGACCCCACTGGTGGATGTGGGGAAGGCTGTGGATGTAGTCTACCTGGACTTCAGCAAGGCCTTTGACACCATCCCTCACAGCAAACTCCTGGCCAAGCTGACAGCCTGTGGCTTGAACAGAAGCACTCTGTTCTGGGTTAGGAACTGGCTGGAGGGCCGAGGCCAGAGAGTGGTGGTGAATGGTGCCACATCCAGCTGGCGGCCTGTCACTAGTCATGTACCCCAGGGATCAGGGCTGGGCCCCATTCTCTTTAATATCTTTATTGATGATCTGGATGAGGGGATTGAGTCCATCACCAGTAAATTTGCGGACGACACCAAGCTGGGGGCAGGAGTTGATCTGTTAGAGGGTAGAAGGGCTCTGCAGAGGGACCTTGACAGGCTGGACAAATGGGCAGAGTCCAATGGCATGAGATTTAACACATCCAAGTGCCGGGTTCTACACATTGGCCACAACAACCCCATGCAGTGCTACAGGCTGGGGTCAGAGTGGCTGGAGAGCAGCCAGGCAGAAAGGGACCTAGGGGTACTGGTTGACAGCAGCTGAATGTGAGCCAGCATGTGCCCAGGTGGCCAAGAAGGCCAATGGCATCCTGGCCTGTATCAGGAATAATGTGGCCAGCAGGAGCAGGGAAGTCATTCTGCCCCTGTACTCAGCATTGGTTAGGCCACACCTTGAGTACTGTGTCCAGTTCTGGGCCTCTCAGTTTAGGAAAGATGTGGAGTTGCTGGAATGTGTCCAGAGAAGGGCAACAAAGCTGATAAGGGGTTTGGAGCACAAGCCCTATGAGGAGAGACTGCAGGAGCTGGAGTTGCTTAGCCTGGAGAAGAGGAGGCTCAGGGGAGACCTTATTGCTGTCTACAGCTACCTGAAGGGAGGCTGTAGACAGGTGGGGGTTGGTCTCTTCTCCCAGGCAATTGGTGGCAGAACAAGAGAACACAGTCTCAAGCTGTTCCAGGGGAGGTTTAGGCTGCATGTTAGGAAGAAATTCTTTCCAGAAAGAGAGGTTGGCCATTGGAATGGGCTGCCCATGAAGGTGGTGGAGTCACCATCACTGGGAGTGTTTAAAGAGAAACTGGATGAGACACTTCGTGTCATGGTTTAGTTGATTAGATGATGTTGGGTGATAGGTTGGACTTGACGATCTCAAAGGTCTTTTCCAACCTGGTTAATTCTGTATTCTGTATTCATCTAGCAGTACCCCTAACTCCTTTTCTGCAGGGCTGCTCTCAATCTCACCATTCTCCAGCCTGTATTGATTTTGATGATTGTCCCATCCTAGGTGCAGGACTTTGAACTTCACCTTATTGAACCCCATGAGTTTCTCCTTAGGCCACTTCTCTAGCCTGTCTAAATCCCTCTGGATGGATAGAGGGCTAACTCTTCACACTCTATCCATTTCCTGACAGAGGGCAATGCCTCCTCCTCTCCTTCCTTGCCTGTCCCTTCTGAATAGCTTGTAGCCATCAATAGCCATACTCCAGTTATAGGATTCATCTCACCAAGTTTCAGTGATGGCAATCAGGTCACAGTTTCCTAGCAGCACAGTAGCTTCCAAATCCTCCTGTTTATTGCCCAGGCTGCATGTATTCATGTAGAGCCACTTCACCTGGGTGGTTGGTTGCATCAGTTTCTTAGTAGATCACCCCTTGATTCCCTTGACGTGCTTCATGGGAGGTTCCTTGCTGGCTTATACTGCATCAAGAGTCCTCACCTCTGCTTGGTTTTAACTATGCTGCAGTGTCCCCAGCACATGTCTGGACAACAGGACTCATGCTAGCACTAATTCCATTCAGACATTGTGAGTTGACCCTCTGCTTGTCACAGGCAAGCCTGATTTCTTTCTCCCCCTTCACATCTAGTTTAAAGTCCTATCGATGAATCCTGCAAGTTCCTGGGCAAAGACCCTCTTTCCCTCATGAGAAAGGTGACTCCCATCTGATGCCAGCAAACTGGTGATGTGTAGGCTAACTCATTGTGAAAGAACCCAAAATTGTGACACTGACACCAGCCACGGAGCCACGTATTAATGTATTGGATTTGCCTGTTCCTTCTAGCATCTCTGCCCATAGCTGGAAGGAGGGAGGAAAAGATAATCTGTGTCCCAGATTCCTTTTCTCACTGTCCTAGGGCCCTAAAATATCTATTACTTTCCCTTAGACTACGTACTACAACTTCTTCACCACCCACATGGAAGACCAGGAGTGAGTAGCAGTCTGAGGGCCTCATGAGGCTGGGGAATTTCCTAATGGTCTCTCTAATCTGGGCTCCTGGAAACAGTCTTCCCTGTGAGAAGAGACTGCTAGAATACAGGACTCTGCTCTTCTCAGAAGGGACCCTCCTACAACTATGGCTCTTCTTTTCTTCTTTGTGGAAGAATATTTTAAAAGGCTTCATTTTTTCCCAAAGTCAAATAGGAGAAAACAGTAAAAGCAGGCTTTTTTTCCTGTTTTTTTTTTTTTCTTGGGGTGGAGATTTTTCTTCCCCTCCAAAATTTTCAGATGTGCTCAGCACCTGTGTGGTGAAGGTGAGTCTGGGAGAAGCAAGGAGATATATATATGTATAAACCAGGACAGTCTGCTACCAAAGAATCCAAAACAAGCAAAACCCCAAACCAAAACCCCCAACAAACCCAAAAACCAGAACACAGACACACAGAGGTATAAATCCCAGAAAACCCCCAAAAAGAGATTGGGGTGTGGGGTAAGCCCTATATATAATCAATGGCAGAAGACTGAAGGAAGGAAGTACATTTCTCTGGGTTGGATCATGTATCTTGAGGCACCTTTTTCCAAGGGATTACATAAATTAGCTCAAGGGGCATGACGTGTGTCTCCCAGGCTTTGTCACGAGGCTGGGAATGGGCGGTGGTCCAAGTGAAGGAGAGAGGGAAAACTGCTTATCACCATTCAAAAGGTAAAACAAAATGAACTACCAAAGATGGCATACACGGTCATCCTACCCTAGAGAAACCTGCTTTAAGGTTGTCTTGGTCCGAAAGACACCTTAGAGGTTGCATCTCTCCCAGGCACAAGCCCTTAAGCAGTATGGTAATGGGTAAGTGGAATTTCTTGCTAGCTCCCCTGCATTCTGGTCAAAGTCTGACTGAATTGACTTAGCAAGGGAGAAAAACAATGTGAAGTTAAAAGGGAGGGTGGAGGGGGAAACTGTTTCTCTACAGCCCAAAGCTATGATGTGCAGAAGCTGTGCTGATGTATCCAACCACTACAGAGCTCCTCAGCATAGCGGCTCTACATGATGCAGAGACATAATAATAGTCATATTCTCAGCGTGTTCCTCTCAGCTTCCTCTCTGCACCCTTTTGGAAAGAGACAGAAATTGTGCAATAGTGTTCAAAGACACATGGAATTAGAGCCTGTCTGCAATTTGCCCCATGGCACCCTCTTGGCCTCTAGATCCTTATACCATGGGATTTGGCATAAAAAGATTTAAGGTTTTGGGGTGGAGGGTTACTTGAACTCGCTTAACAGACTTTTCTTTAAGCTTCAGGCGATAAATACAGACTCATTTAGATTGATTATGTCCACAATGTTTAAAAGGGAACTGTATCAACTGACAAAAAATACATTACAAACAGTATTAAAAATATGTATTTACATAAAGAGCAAGTTGGTTCCTGTCTGCATGCTTTGTTTCCTGCACATTAAAATAAACAAATGAGTATTTTAGTTAAATGATCACACTGAGAAATGTAGAAGAATAACTTTATGTCTAGGTTACCCCCTTCAAGCTTGCTGAAAGCATCGCTCATGGCTGCTTACTCCGTTTTCTCCCATACCATGCCTCTAGTGGAAGGAATTGTAAACTCCAGATACAACTATCATAGACCCTTTTGTCTTCTTTTTTCTCTAGTGACTGCAATAGTCTGAACCATAGTCTTGCATGACTTACTACATTTCTACATCTCTCCCACCTATTCTTGCATGAGGGTGTCTCACAGCTATGAATACTATTAAGATAGAACTGAATGCTGGGTATTATGGATGAAAATGCTGGTGGGACACACTCTGTGAAGCCAGCTTTATTTACAAGTCTCCTCATTTCTGAAACGCCAGTTCCTACTTCTGTTTACCTTCTTGACACATTATGGGACTGCAAAAGGTTCAGCTGGTGCATTTCTGTGTACAACAAAAATAATTACATAGGTTCCAGTCCTGCAACTGAGCCTTTCTAGATGGCTCGCACAGGAACAGCTATGTCAATTGGTATTGTCAGGCCAGTAATTATTTCAGGGCTACAACTCTTTGTGTGGGATAAGGTATCTTTAGTTTATCTGGAATGTGAAGAAATCATCTTTGCAGTCTAAAATTTGTCCTTAACATTCCTATATGCTAAGTAGGTTTATAGTAACACTTGCTATTCTACCAGCCTCAGATGAATTATTCAAATTCCTGATGTTGCTTTGATGAGACTTGCACAATCCGGATGTAGAGAAAATGATTACAATAAATTATTGCACAGCTTCACCATTCAGTCACATGTAGAAATTTTCCAAAGAAAAAGACAAAGTTTCCACATCTGAGAATCAGCCAAGGAGTTTCATCATCAGTCAAAAAAAAAGCTTTCTCAACTGAAAACAGCTCCTATCATGAAGACTGCCACATTTGGAGGACAGCTTGATGTATCATGGGAATTTGAAAATGAACCACAGTGGCAAACTACAATACTCTATGTGAATACCTTGCATTAAAGTACCCTTCTGGGCTGGAGCCAGGATGTGGCATTACAATGCAGATGGCTTAATCCTTGTGGACCAACTAAAACAGAGCACACCACTGGGAACTAGCATTCTGTTCTTAATCCAATTGTATCGGTATACGGATAAGCGTTCTGACTGCTCATCACTACTCTCTGCTGGAGTCACCCCTTTAATACTTAGCCATGAGAATAATCACCTTCAGTGATGAGTTACTGGAAAAGCAGTTTCTAAGATATACCTCAGCTTCTTAAAGAATATCCAGACAGGTTATAGCACAAAATCATATGAATTTTTAAAATGATATAGACGATTTTCCTTAAGATTAATTGGGGAATATCCACATGATTTGCTCCATCATCTGACTGCCAATGCTGGTAACTTCTTGGTGGAAGATATAGAGATGGTAATGGTTTCCCTTTTTACAACTGGATGCAAAAGACAGTAAGTGAAATCAAAGAGTAATTTTGACGACACGAGTAGCAACAAAAGAAGGGCCAAAGCATGCATCTCCAAACTGCATGATGGAGAATGGCAGAGAAGATATCGAACTAGCACATCCTTGGATGTATTTGCAAGCTGCCCAAAGATATAGTGCCCAAAGATATAGTGTAGTAGTGGTCCTGGTAGATGGTGACTGGACTTGATGGTCTTACAAGATCTTGTCCGGCCACAGTGGTTCTGTGAACACTAACAGAAGTGGTACATGTACAAATATAGTGAATGATGAGAAGTAAATTTGGGGCTTAGTATTTGCACAACAACTATTTCACAGAATCACCGAATCACCAAGGTTGGAAGAGGCCTCATCAAGTCTAGATGTGAGCAAGAAGTTCTTCACCATGAGTGTGGTCAAGCCCTGGAATGGGTTGTCCAGGGAGGTGGTTGAGGCCCCGTCCCTGGAGGTGTTTAAGAGCAGGCTGGATGAGGCTCTGGCCAGCCTCATCTAGTGTGGGGTGTCCCTGCCCATGGCAGGGGGTTGGAACTAGATGATCCTTGTGGTCCCTTCCAACCCTGACTGATACTATGAAATACTAAGTCCAACCTGCCACCACTGCAAATGGAGCCCCGGGAAATGCACGCAAGCGCTGCCTTTCAGAACTAGTTAAAAATTATAATAAAGCTATTTGTTTTCCTAAGAGAGTGCATTCACACATTCAAGCAAGCATCTTGTATGCACAGGTATTATATTTTCAAATGTGGTGTCTGCTTTTGGAGAATGTAGGAAGTGATAAAATCTGAGCAGTAACAAGAGACTGGAAAGCCTGGCTTTGTACTTTCACCTCAACACTACAGGCGTATTTAAAGATTTGGGTTTGTATTTCACGTCTGTTAAATGTATGGCACAATTATTATTTATTGACCAGAAACACTTCTTTTTTTTTTTTTTAAAAATAAAATGATATGATTAAAAGCAGGGAAGCTCCACATGCATAGCATTCTTTGATATTAAATGAATGTATTAGCTGGAACACTTTTCTACTACAGTCAGGTGGACGACTGTCTGATCACTAATAAAATACAATAACCTTTTTGCTCACGAGATTAGCCTGAAAAAACACTTGCTGTTATGAGCTGTTATTCTGTTAATCCATGCTCATGGGATTAACAGCAATTATATCCTTTGGGCAATCATGAAGCTTTCTAAATATATTTCTAGTTTTCTTCAGAAGTACTGGTAGGAAAACAAGAAGTGAATGGAATACACAGGGTGATTTCCCACGGTCTTTGAAAAGCAATACCTCTAATTGTATTACATTTACATAACTCCTAGGCCTTTTGCTTAAATGTGGGCTTCCTTTAATCCATCTGTTGTGCTTTATTTTACTACAGGATAGAAATCACAACGTGCTTCAGAGAGTTAATCATTGAAGACTATGAATCGCACTTTTTATGCAAGAAAGGGCACAGGTACTGGCACAAATACACATGATATCATCTTATCACGCTATCTTCTACATATTTAGCCGTCTTTGATCTTATCTAATAAAAGATATATGGCTGAAATAATCACCATTTAACTATATTAGGTTGTTTGACATAGGTACTACACACAAGGAAAATCAATAATGATTATACAATCACTAGATACAATGTAAACTGCATACCGCAAATGTCTTTACAGGGTTAGATAACATCACAGAAATCCTAATGAAAGTCAACAGCCATTAGTTTTCAGAAGCAGCACTTGAACTTTTGGGATTTTTTGTTGTTTTTTTTTTTTTACAGTAACCAGCCCAGTCTTAGGTGCAAGATTTTAAAACAAATGAAGATCAAAGAAAGAATGACAAGTAGATTTAACAAATAGGTCTATGAGGCCGCTCAATATTTGCTCTGCTTTTGAAAAAACTAGTAAATATATATTCATCTTCTGTTGTGAGTGGAACCTGTGCTAGCAAGGCAATCCAGAACCTTCAAGCCAAAGTATCATTTTAATTCCTTTTTTGTGGTGATAGCTGAGCTAATAACCACCACCTGTTAGCTCACACAAATAGAAGTTTGTGTGCCTACATAAGAGGTGAGGTCACTACTTGGAATTCTTTAGCGAAGGTTTATTCCCCAGTCTTAAACAGCACAACTGAACACAATGACAACAAAGTCTACAACCGCTGCTAGATGGGTGTTCAAAATCAGTACATAGTTTGTAAATAATGCTTTCTTCAGTGCAAAAGAATTGAAAGCCCCTCTAAAAGCAGGGGCTGTAATCATAATATAGTATCATTGTATCAGTCAGGGTTGGAATATTCTTGTTATGCTTTCTGAAGCGACTTTCTTGTATAATTTCAGTCTGTGCATATTTGGCAGGATTTGTTATCAAGCAGAAAGAATGTCATTTTGATTTTACAGGCGCACAAATTAATGTTTTGCAGAGAAACTGCAGTGGCCATTAGAGAAACATGCAAAGTTTTAGCAGAAATTGAGCATTAAAACAGTTTCAAGTGTTTTGGCATAGAGAGAACATAAGGACAGAAAAAGGTAGAGCATTTACTTTTAATCACAGATGAGTGCAGTTTTATCTCTACACAAAATCAATTGGTAGCTCTTGCTGCTTTCCAGATGTAAAATAAAGTGTCCAACATAATTACACTGACATAAAGGTCCTGCTGCTATTCTCACCAAAAAGATAAGCAGGCTCTGAAAATAGTTGCAGATCTGTAAAACAATTTTGTCTCAATTAGCTGCTATTTTAGCCAACACTCAGAAGGCAATACAATATTTATTTTATATATTCATGGCTTTGAGTCAGACAAGTTTCAAATCTCAATTTGCAAGTAAACACTGAAAGAGGATAAAGAAAAAGTTTCCCCAAAATATAATCCACTCAATTATGTCTTCTTATATAATTAAAAGATTTTGGATGTACAGAACCAACAGTGTGCAACCCTTATCTTCTCCCCCTCTAACATGGCTGTCAAATTTACTGTTTAAGCTTTTCTTTGCAATCACACTATTATGCACTTCATCACCTTCCCCACCCCCATCATTCGATCTAATGGTTTTAAAGGGGAAGGAAATTACTTGTCTTCACTGCCAGCACTTGACACTTTTATGGGTCATTTGTAATGAAGCTATTCTTCGGTTTTAATGGAGACCTTGATTTGGACCAGTGTGAATAATTGTCAAAAGGTGATTAATTAAATAATCACCACCACCCTGTAAAATGGATCAACATATTACATTACACTGATCCAAAAGTTATTTTATCCCTGCATTAGACTTCAAATTCCATGCATTTAAACAAGCCTTAAACTGGGCCATATAATTTACTACACATTAATTATACATACCGTGTGGCCAAAATAAAGAAAAGTGTTTTACACCTTTTTTTTTTTAACTCTGCAGAATATGCTGCCAAGGCTTATAACAATAACAGATCCTTTGGGGAAATAATATTCCTGGTTAAAAACAGACACACAAACATGCATACTCACTTGTACAGGGCAAATAATGTGATCTGCTTCAACTTCACATTTAGAAAGATCTGCCTGTTTTAGAACGAGACGGGTTTAGGTGAAACATATATTGGGGGGAAAAAAAAAAACAACCACCAGAAACAAAACCAACAAAAAAAAAACCAAAACCCAAACTGCAACTCTGTTTAGATACATTGGAACAAGAGACAAGCATATGGCTAATAGCCTTTGCAGAAGATGGATAGACATGTACTGTTAAATCATGAAATATTATTCTTTAGTTTAGACAGTCCTGTGCAGGTTCATGCACTGCTAACTCTTCCAAGTAATAAAGTTTGCTAGAGCCATAGCTTTTGTAATAGCTTATTGCCTTCAGTTCCTTTTAGACAGCTGAAATACTATTAGCAATACTACTTATAATTTGCTCGTGGTCTCTATAAATGAAATGTCAAGATGTTGAATCACAACTTTTGAGTCTAAATATGAAAATGCAGCATTTTGCTTGCTGAACCTTTCCAGAAGAAATTAAGCTTAACAATATTGCTGGTTAAGGAATAAAAAGGCACCAAGGAAAGTGCATGCATAAATAGTCATTGTGGGATACTGGAGGGTTTTTTTTCAGGCACATTTCTGCACTTCCAGGGTCTACAAATACTTCAATAGACTGACAACAGTCACATTTCAGACAAACATTAAATAGCACCAACATGTTAAATGATGATAGAAAAGGCAATACTTCACAGAAATATGTAGGTGTCTGTTGTACACAAAAGGCAAATAGCTGTTTTGAACTGTGAAGACTATTTAAAGGTTTAGTGTACACCTTGGATTCCTGCTGCCTACATAAGTACAGAGACCTAAATCCACTGCATACTGGGACTAACTGATCAAAGCAGTAGTTAAATCTATCCATGGAAAATCTAAGTAGTCTTTGGAGGCAACTCTTTGAATGCAGATTAGCGATTTCACTGAAGTAGTCAATCAACTGCTCTTTTCTGGTTGTTAAAATGTCACCGAACGAACGCAGTAGATAAAAAAATGATGAGCAAAAAAAAAAAAATAAATATCTCAAGTTGAACAAACTTGCTATTTGTAGACTGGATCACATGAATCTGCTGCAGTCAAGATCATTTCAGAGGTAGCTACAGGAATGAATCCCACAAAGGGACTAAGTTTAATCATCCAATCCCAGACTGTATTGATTTTGGAACTACTTGCAATGACTATATAAATAAGCCATTTCTTTGCAACTGTATCTGGAGTCGGTCATGAACCCAAAACCTTCACAACCTGGTCCAAAGTGAATTATGCCCTGCAGAAATAAATTAATAAAACTAACACAGCTAGGCTTCTCTACCAACTTATTTTCACGTTTCAAGAGCTTAAAAATATAAAATCAATAATCATTTAGTCATAAGGGTAAATGAAGCGACATAACATCAAAGTATACCCTTTAGCCATTCAAGTCATTCTAGGTAATTTATCTCATCAAAAGGCACTGGTAATAATCCTTTCCACTCTGAGACAAGCCGCCACACAGCTGCTGTATTATCCTAGAGTAAACAAGTTTGGGGAAAATATTAAAAATCAATATCTGTTTCCTTCTATCAGGCCAGATGGCATCCATCATAAATCTGCCTTTGTAAAGAGTTCTTTAGGTTTAGCAGCGAGAGTGTGAAAGACAACTGAATTAACAATATAAAACTCAGGCCAGTGTAATAGGAATTGACAGCTGGATTTCCTTAAACTTACAATATTGAGGCAAGCAAAGAATCTGCTAAAATTAAACAGACATGGAAAACAATCCATTACATTAATGTGCTATCTAAAGGAAGCTTTGACTAATCTTAGACACTCTGAATAATAACATTAACTTCACAGAATCCATAACAGCATAAACATGAAAGACTCCCAACTGTCATTTTTTGCATTCCTGTGGTTCTTATGCCACGAAACACAGCAATCACCTCTCCTTTGAGGGTTTGCCACACAGTCTTATTGCTGTTTTAGAGTACTTACAAAAAGTTCTGAAAAAAAGAACGCAGTTACAACATCCTGTACACAATAGTGGCGATTCTCAACCAGATTTTGTAGCAGCTGTTTAAATCACGGTTGCATTGAAAAACAAATGTGCCAGTTCATCTTGGTACTTTATGTGCAGCTTGCTTGTTGAATTCTAGTAGGCTAGTAGGCACCACCAGACAGGCAACAGCTCTCTTCAACTTTCAGCACAAACTAGGGTCTCAAAGTGAAAAAGACTGCCATAAAGACTGTCATAGAAACATAAAGTTGTTAGGATTGGGAGGGACCTCAAGGATCATCTAGTTCCAACACACCCTGCCATGGGCAGGGACACCACACACTGCAGCAGGCTGCTCAGAGCCACATCCAGCCGGCCCTTCAAAACCTCCAGGGGTGAGGCTTCTACCACCTCCCTGGGCAACCTGTTCCAGTGCCTCACCACCCTCTTGGGGAAGAACTTCTTCCTAACATCCAATCTGAATCTACTAATTTCTATTTTTTTTTTCCATTCCCCCTCATCCTGTCATTACCTGACACCCTAAAAAGTCCCTCCCCAGCTTTCTTGTAGGCCCCCTTAAGATACTGGAGGGCTGCAATTAGGTCTCCTCGGAGCCTTCTTTTCTCCATACTGAATAGTCCAAACTCTCTCTGTCCTCACAGGAGAGGTGCTCCAGCCCTCTGATCATCCTTGTGACCCTTTGGACACCTTCCAGCATATCCAGATCCTTCCTGTACTAGGGGCTCCAGAACTGGATGCAGTACTCCAGGTGGGGTCTCACCACTGTAGAGTAGAGGGGAGAATCACCTCCCTCAACCTGCTGGCTAGGCTTCTCTTGATGCCCAGGATCTGATTGGCTTTCTGAGCTGCAAGTGCACACTGGTGGCTCCTGTTGAGCTTCTCATCCACCAGTCATATTTCGTGTTTATATTCTGCCAAGGGATCGTTTCCTAACTACAGTAGAAACAGTTATCAGGTATCCTTTTGTAAACATGTGGAATTGAGTTTGTCATGCTGGAGAGGGCCCTAAACCGCTTCTTGTTCAGACTGCACTGGCTCCCTTTCACTGACATGTGAACTACTCTGTTCAGTCAGCCTCTTTTATCCTCCCCTGCTGTTTTCACTTAAACAATCTTCTGTTCCTTCAGTGCATCCAGAATGTGGGACTTCCAATCTTAGACTTCAAATGCAAAAGGCTCAGGAAAAACTTTTCCTGTCAATATCCAAGGTGACATCACTGCATGTGGCTTTTGGATGGACTCAAGAATCTATCTTCAAACAGAAACATTACTGCAAGCTTACTCACAGTGTGGCTAATCACCACACCATGACACAGTTTGATGTCAACTCAATTTCAAGGTTTGAAGCCATAGGAATCTAGGTCTTTTCTGGTTCACACATGACACATTGAAGGGGCTTCAATTAGTCATTGACTGTAGCATAACTTGTGACACTATATTTAAAATTTCATCAGAAACATATGCTTTTTTAATCAATCCATCACTTATTTGCAGTCATCTGTATGTTCCTAAAGTGGATACACATTCATTTCTCTGTGTTGGAGAATGACTCAGACTTCACTACAGTAATCTTTCTTGTGCCTATAGAGTCCCAGAGTGTAATAATTTACAGTCTTGCCAAATCTGTGGTCAGAAGCAGATGAATTATTTGTTGAGCTTTTTGTAGTTCCATATTTGGCTTTAGCTAATGTGACAATTTGCATATTTTCAGTTCAGTTACACCAAATGATCAACATCAGGTGATAAGGTAACATACCCTCTCTCCAGGAAACCTTAGAAAAAACATGTCTGTGTAACACTTAGGGGGAATAAATGGGCGAATAGTCAGGGTGCCGAGGAAAGGGCTTGTGAATGAAAATCTGGGGAGTGCATGGAACTAAAGGTAGGATATGTTTCATAAGAACTCTCTGCAACTACCTGAAAGGAGATTGTAGCCAGGTGGGGGTTGGTCTCTTTTCCCAGGCAGCCAGCAACAGAACAAGCAACAGAACAAGAGGACACAGTTTCAAGCTGTGCCAGGGGAAGTTTAAGCTCAAGGCGAGGAGAAAGTTCTTCACAGAAAGAGTAATTGGCCATTGGAATGTGCTGCCCAGGAAGGTGGTGGAGTCACCCTCCCTGAAGGTGTTCAAGAGGGGATTGGATGTGGCATTTGAAGCCATGGTTTAGTTAGTCATGAGGTGTTGGGTGATAGGTTGGACTTAATGACCTCTGAGGGCTTTTCCAACCTTATCGATTCTATGATTCTAACTGGGTATAGCTGCTAGGATAGATGAAGACCCCTTCCTCTATCTCTGTCAGTACTCCCCAACCACTGTTTCCTCTCTTAGGTACAGAATGGACAGAATGATCATGTGTCTGTTTGCCTGGAGGAGCTGCTGGTTCTCCTAGAGCAGCTTTGGTAGGGCTGTGGTAAATTCTTTGCTTTAAACTAAAAGTGTGAACTCTTCTGAATCTAAAACCTAAGGACCATCACATATGGATGCCAGTGGTCCTGCTTGCCATAAAATCGCCTGTCTGACAGGAGCAGCAACTGTCACCCGTCCTTTAGCTTCAGATGTGTATGCCATGGTTTAACTTATTTGCAGGAGCCTGTGGCAGGCTATCAAATAAGCAAGTATCATTCCAGAGATAGGAGGTTTGGAGCACTTCCAGCCTTTGAGATACTTCTCCCACTCCCATGCTACCTGCCTTCCTTCTCTCAAACATTCCCTCTTCCCTCTGATCCTGTTATTGGCTTCACAGTACAAGTGACTTTGTAGTGAAATTTGGTAGCACAATAAGTTTCAGTTAGTAGTTGAGCTGGAGGGCACAAAGAGTCTTGTGGCATGGTAACATTTTCCTACAAAATTGCACCTACAAAGGGCTCTGGAACAGAGATGCACAAAGCTATGGGAGGAGGGAATAAGTTTGAAGATGCACCCAAAGAAAGCAAAAGGAAACAAATGTGGTCCTCTGAAAGAGCCTGAGTGGAGAATGTCAGGATGAGTTTGATGTTTAGCACAGATCTAGATATGTTTCTGGGAGTAGGATTTGTATATCAGATGACTGGAATGGTGCTTTGTAGTAACCAGGTGATTTGGAACAGTGTTTCTTAGGCAATTCCAGAGTCCTCTATCACAAATCAGTATGAGCATTTTTATTCACATAAAAGGATAGAGAAGGAAGGGGTGATTGTGCCAGAAAAGTCATTAGATTTAAATTATTTTCCCTTCCTGCAGATCGTCCATGAGATAAGATGGTTATAAGATGGTTACATTGAAGGTAATTATATAATGCATGACAATTTCAATAATAAAGATGGTGAGACAAACAAGCTGGTTATTTTCCCCTAAAAACTGTAATCATTAGACCATATTATATTACGTCAATTTTGAAGACAAGGGAGTTAGCTTTTTATTGAGCAGAGACTATTTTACTTTATCCAAATAATGTTATTATTGATGTGATCATTCCTCTGAACTTGATGGTAGGCAAATAACAGAAAGTATTTCAGTAAGTATTGTTAGTATTAAACACTTTAACAGGTGAAGCAGAAAGACTAGACAAAGCTTCTTCTAAAATACAATTGCCAAAATAATATTCTTGAGTATTTTTGTTATTAGAATCATAGAATCATAGAATTGTTAGGGTTGGAAGGGACCTCAAGGATCATCTAGTTCCAACACCCCTGCCATGGGCAGGGACACCTCACACTACAGCAGGTTGCTCACAGCCACATCCAGCCTGGCCTTCAAAACCTCCAGGGATGAGGCTTCTACCACCTCCCTGGGCAACCTGTTCCAGTGTCTCACCACCCTCATGGGGAAGAACTTCTTCCTAACATCCAATCTGAATCTACTCATTTCTAGTTTTTTCCCATTCCCCCTGTCATTACCTGACACCCTAAAAAGTCCCTCCCCAGCTTTCTTGTAGCCCCCTTAAGATACTGGAAGGCCACAATAAGGTCTCCTCAGATCCTTCTCTTCTCCAGACTGAATAGCCCAAACTCTCTCTATCCTCATAGGAGAGGTGTTCCAGCCCTCTCCTATATATGCTGACTTTGCTAATAACACTACTAACTCACCTGGTCATGGTAGGTATCCTCAGTTAAAAATATTTCCAGTGGTTCACTTTAGACTGCCTAAAGTCTTGGCTTAATATAGTGACTTACCAATGACTAGCCAGACTTCACTTAAAAACCCACATTCCTTGCTTTTGCTGTTAGGTTCATGTTGTGTACAGAAGCTTCAGCATTTGGCACAAATTAAAGAACTTTTGAGCAAAGAATAAAAAATCCATTGTAACCCACTTTAGTTTTATAGTTGAAAGCTATTGACACTTCCTTCATTTTGATTGACACAGACTGAAGTGCAGATACTGACTTCCCCTGAACTTCAGAAAATGAAGACAAAATCATCCGGGCTTGATGGGAAAAAGATTCATACACTGACAATATCATGCAGCCCCCTACACACAAAGGACAAAATAGATTATTTACACAGAACCTTTCACAATCCTGCATAAAAGTTGCTATGGGCAGACGATCAAATGCCCAGAAATAAAACTCTTTCTACTCACCTAGGAACTGGAAATGAGTTAACAATGCTCTGTGGCCAGAATAAAAAGGCTTCTAGTTGGCTCAAGAGTCAGTATAACACAAGTTTGCTTTCATCACTGCAGAGAGGCCTCTGCTGTAACTTTGTCATCTGTAAGTACAGTGTCTAGTCCTGATGCAGTCATTCTGTGTTCACTCTGTGGGCAGTGGAATAAAATAAGTGTCTTTGGAGATACTAAGATAAGCATCTAAACCATGAGAACTGAACTGCCCTTATGAAGCACTTCTTTCCATTGGTTTTAAGGGCCAGCTCAAATGTAGACATAAAATTTTGTCTAAAACTCCATCAAAATCTTACCATGGGGAACTAAGATTCAGCCTAGAGATCAGCTAAATGTCTTTGTCACATCTAAGCTTAATAAGCTTTTTATCTCTATAGATAAAAAGACTGAGCTACAGCTCAGTAAGGAAGTAATTTTCTCTGTGATGCCTTCTTACATAGAAGCCTATGAAAAAAAGGATAATTTTATAGAACATAACTATCTCTGTAGTCACAAATATTTATTTTTACAAGCTGACTGTCCTGAGCATGAAGTTACTTGCACACTACAGATCACAAGTTTACCAGAAGTCCTTTATGACTTGGTAGATGAACCTGATCAAATCTGCAATCAGTAGTTCTCTTGTCAGCCTGAGATTTAAACTCCTGCCATAGCAATGTTCAAATGATGGAGCTGCTACATTGAAGAAAGTATAGTCTGGAACTGTTAGGTGGTGAGCTACACAGGAAGAATCTTTGTCATGGTGTGGTAGTTTAGGCTGGGTGTCTTCTGCTGCTATCACGCAAGATACACCTTTGGTGCCCTGGGTGTCCAGCCCGGTGAGTGGACACAGGACGCTGGGTATTTTGCACCCATAATGTCCTGCTCCCTATAAATCCATCTGCAAAGTCTTACACTTCCTCTTTCTTCCCTCACTGCTCCCGTGGGAGATGGTCCCTATCTGGTAATGGAAGGGGAGTTATCTCAAGACCTCTTAGGCCTGGCTAGGCCTAATGCCAAGAGGGAGAAGGGGGAATGGCAATCTCAGATCTGGCCAGCTGAGATTGGCCTAACAGTGGAGGGGGGAAGAAAGAGCCCTGAAGGTTTTGGGTGTACCCTCAGGTAGGGAGAAGGGAAATGCTGGGAGGTTTCTGGGTATGCTTTGGGATCTTCTTTTTTCACTGTGCATGTGGTTCTCTGTAAAACACTCACTGGTTTTCCATTTAAACTTTCCATCACTTCTGCAATCCATTTGTCCGAGTCTCGTTTTTTCTGCCCTGGTGGGAGGCAAGGGAGGATTTGCCTTCAAACCCGCCGCACATGGCAGTCATGAAAGACCTCAGGGTTTATCTGTTCCACATAACTGTATTTAAATTAATGACAAATAAACAACCAGCCACCACCAAAATAAACCAAACAAACCAACCCCCAAACAACAGACAAAACAACACAATCCTGAGTTCCAGCCCTCAGCTGGACATTATTGCTCTCAAAAAATAGTTCATTCCTTGTCATTTCTTTCCCGTGTTTTCATTTTGTTGAGAAATTTGCCATTCACCTCATGCTTACATCTAATTTGTTGAAATACATATCTAGAATGTATTTGTTTGTGGCTCCTGTTTATCATGCAACCATCTCAGTTTCAACGGAATTCTTTCATGGGGAATAGCATTGCCTGCTACAATCTACCAGCATTAATCAATCAGCCAGTGAACTAATCAAAAGCCCCCAAAAGCTGCAGTTAAAATCAGGCATCACATTTCTTGTTGCAATGAAATCTGAAGTATCTATTCCTAGATAATTCCAAGCCATTTTATCACCAGTTCCCTCGATACAGGCAATTCCTGCATCTTTTACAGGATTTCTTAATTTACTCACCTCACAGCCTACTAAGCCCATGGTTAATAATTTAATAGAAAAGGTTAAATTCAATTCATGTATGCACAAAAAAGCATGTATATGGCACACTCCTAATTTTAAAAAGGAAAATAAAAAATTCATACAAACCCATAGGAGAAACTGAACCTTGCTATTTTTAGAACTTTTTTTTAATGAGCACAAACTCTTTTGTTCTGCTGATAAGAATCATGAAAAATTTAACATTCCTAATTTCCACTTGTGGTGATTCTTTCATATTAGACATTTATTTACACAAATTACCGGTCTTAAATTGAATTATATACCTGAAACTCATCTGTGTGCATTGAATGATTTTAATCTTTAATAGAAATAGAGCAGCCTTTCATATGTATATTACCAAATCAGGGTATTAAAACAATATTGCTCTCAGGTGGCAGAACAAAAATAAATGACAGTTGTCTGGTACACATAAACATATATAGAATAGAATAGAATAGAATAGAATAGAATAGAATAGAATAGAATAGAATAGAATAGAATAGACCAGGTTGGAAGAGACCCTCAAGATCATCACGTCCAACCTATCAACCAATCCAACCCACCTAAAACAACTAGACATGGCACCAAGCACCCTATCAAGTCTCCCCCTGAACACCTCCAATGATGGTGACTCCACCACCTCCCCGGGCAGCCCATTCTAATGGGCAATCACTCTCTCTGTGTAGAACTTCTTCCTAACATCCAGCCTAAACCTCCTGGTGCAGCCTGAGACTGTGTCCTCTTGTTCTGGTGCTGGCTGCCTGGGAGAAGAGATCAACAATATATAATCTATCACTTTACCATATATGATCAGAGTAATATTCTTTGTTCAAACATACTTGGAAAATATTCATTTTTTAACTTGTCGTGCTACACCTGCTCAGAAAAAGAATCAGAACTCTTGAGGTTGGAAGAGATCTTTGAGATCATCAAGTCCAACTGCTTGCCTACAGATGTGGCCACACCAGTGGTGTGCCCCAGGGATCAGTGCTGGGCCCCATCCTCTTTAATATCTTCATCAATGATCTGGATGAGGGGATTGAGACAGTCATCAGCAAGTTTGCAGATGACACCAAGTTGGGAGCAGATGTTGGTCAGTTAGAGGGTTAGAAGGGCTCTGCAGAGGGACCTCGACTGACTGGACAGATGGGCAGACTCCAACAGGATGGCATTCAACAAATCCAAGCGCCGGGTGCTGCACTTTGGCCACAACAACCCCATGCAGAGCTACAGGCTGGGGTCTGAGTGGCTGGAGAGCTGCCAAACAGAGAGGGACCTCGGGGTGCTGATCAACAGCCATCTAAACATGAGCCAGCAGTGTGCCCAGGTGGCCAAGAAGGCCAATGGCATAATGACCTGTATTAGGAATAGTGTGGCCAGCAGGAGCAGGGAAGTCATTGTGCCCCTGTACTCTGCATTGGTTAGGCCACACTTTGAGTACTGTGTCCAGTTCTGAACCCTTCAGTTTAAGAGGGACATCGAGACACTTGAATGTGTCCAGAGAAGGGCAACAAGGCTGGGGAGAGGCCTTGAGCACAAGCCCTCTGAGGAGAGGCTGAGGGAGCTGGGATTGTTTAGCCTGGAGAGGAGGAGGGTCAGGGGAGACCTCATTGCTCTCTACAACTACCTGAAAGGTGGTTGTAGCCAGGAAGGGGTTGGCCTCTTCTCTCTAGCAACCAGCACCAGAACAAGAGGACACAGTCTCAAGCTGCACCAGGGGAAGTTTAGGCTGGAAGTGAGGATAAAGTTCTTCACTGAGAGAGTCATTCATCATTGGAATGGGCTGCCCAGGGAGGTGGTAAAGTCACCGTTCCTGGAGGTGTTCAAGAGGGGATTTGATGTAGCACTTGATGCCGTGGTGTAGTCAAGAGGTCTGTGGTGACAGGTTGGACTCGATGACCTTTGAGGTCTCTTCCAACCTTGGTGATACTGTGATACTGTGAAATTCTGTTTCAGCACAGACATTTAGAAAAATCTTACAGTTCCTGATATTATTATTTTAGTGAAAATTGCTGTCCACAGTCCATTACGTTGTAAACAAGAACCGCTTCCTTTGCTGTCTATAGCCAAAACTGGGTGTGTTAGGACTGATTTTGCTGGACTTCTGCATCTGGAGAACACTCAGCAACTCAGAAATAGTCTGAAAGTTTTTGTATGGTATAACAAGACTAAATAAAAAGTTTTTATCTTTTGCTTGAAGCACAGATTGGGAATGCAATAGCAATTTGGTCATCAGTTACCCCACAATATACCAAACCCTTAGTGAGGGATAGCTAAATCCATCACGGTAAAGCTGGAAATCATAAAATCATAGAATCAACCAGGTTGGAAAAGACCTCAGAGATCATCAAGTCCAACCTATTACCTAACACCTCATGACTAACTAAACCATTGCTTCCAGTGCCATATCCAAACCTTTTTTGAACACATCCAATAACAAAACCAGCATATATATAAATGTCCTGGTTGAAAGAGCTCGACAGCTCCAACATCCAAGGAGATAGTTAGTTCTTAAAATATTCTCTTTTTCCCCCCCAGCTGTCATAATGATCAACACATTAGCTAGGCTGAGCATGGACCTCACAAATACAATCATGTATTAGATAAAGTGTTTGGCTGTGACTGGGAGTTAGGCACTTGAAAAATGGGGGCTGATGTCTCCTAGAACTTAAAGCTGCTCCTACTTTTCTGCAGAGACAGGTTTGATCTGACAGTCCTAGCTCAGAGATGAGAAGAAAAAGAATTCTTTCAGGAAGCTGTGAGTGAACAGAAACGTTATTCTCTTCTTCTAGGTTTTGTAAAATTGCTCTTATAATCTATGCTTTCAGCCTCTGTTACAGTGACTACCTCTTGTCTTTTCTCCAACTTTTACATCTGTAACTCATTTTGGTTTATCTGCAACATCTGAAGTGGGTGCCAAGATAATTAGAGGAAACTGATTTCTGGCTGAAGCTGATTTACCTTGATTCAGTGCGCATTAGCAATACAGGGTGTTTTTTTGCAGTAAATCACAAGCACCTGCATTCCACAAGAAATATTTTCTGTTGTTGTATATGGTTAGTTAGATAATATTTTGGTAATGGGTATTTGAGCTCCATGGAGCTCAGAAATATTATGACAACTTAATAGACTTTATAAACATCTTTCAGAGCTCTGCCACAGGGTTTGTGGTAATTGAAACGTGCAACTTCCATAGTGCTGGTCCAAAAAAAATTGCAAACTTCTCAGGTTTAGGAATTTACTAACTCACATGTTCATGAGACTAAGAAGCAAGTATCTTTTTGCAAGTGACTTATCTTTAAAAACACACTTAGTATTGTTTTGAAGCTCTATACACCAAACAAGTTGGTTCAAGGAGTGACACACACATAGTTTACATAGTTTACAAAGCCCTTAAAACAAATAGCTCTGATTCCAGGAATCTAAAAGTTAGTTAGTAACTGTTTAAATATTTGCAAACATAGTTGGAGGTTTGATAGAGTTAGCCAAAGGAAGAAGATGTTTTTAAAGGGACAAAACACTGTTCATTCAGCTAAATGTCGAAGCTATTTATAAATTAGAGAATGTTCATGTTTGCACATTAATCATTCTGGTATTTTGAAAGTGCTGAACATAGCTAAAGAAAAGCATTATCCTCTTTGCTACAATAATGTTTTTAGAGTTCTTTTTCATAATTTACTTTTAGGTAAACAAACCACTGACATATGTAGTAGTCCTGATAAAATAACCACCGATGCCAGAACTCATCTACCTTCACCCCAAAGGGTGCAGAAGAGAACTACACCAATAAATCCTAGTCTAGAAAGCTATATCAAGGGACAGATTAGAGGAATTCAATCAATTTTGTTTGTCTAAGACAAAGTTACTAATTTCTGCATTGTGTGTGTAGCTGAAGAGGACATATCAGATGGAAGAGTCTTTTGTGTATCTTGAAAAGGTATGACAGGAACTTTTGGGTGGAGGGAGAAGTGAAATCAATTCAAAATGCATGTTTTTAATGGTGAGGAGTGTTGTTTGTCAGCACAACTTGTTGATTCTAGTGATGGGTTCTGTATTACTTGAAGTCTTGTTTTGAATAGGATAGAATAGAATAAACCAGGTTGGAAGAGACTTTCAGGATCATCGCGTCCAACCCATCATCTAACACCACCTAATTAACTAAACCATGAATCAAGCACCCTATCAAGTCTCCTCCTAAACACCTCCAGTGATGGTGACTCCACCACCTCCCCGGGCAGCACATTCCAATGTGCACTCTCTCTCTGTGAAGAATTTCTTCCTAACATCCAGTCTGAACCTCCCTGGCACAACTTGAGACTGTGTCCTCTTGTTCTGGTGCTGGTTGCCTGGGAGAAGAGACCAATGCCCGCCTGTCTACAACCTCCCCTCAGGTAGTTGTAGAGAGCAAGTCTTTAAATAAAATAAGTGATTGTATAAAAGACACATTCTGATTGAATCAGGATAGGTAGAATTTTGTTATTAAGGGAAGTAAATATGGACTGCTGTAATAGCAAGCCCTGATCTTTAAATTCCTTCCTGTTTTTTGTTTTGTTTTGTTTTGTTTTGTTTTGTTTTGTTTTGTTTTGTTGAGGTAGCCTGAGGCTTAGGTTTCATTTGGTGCAGCGAATGATGAGGTCTGCAACTCTAGAGGGGTATACAACAAGCTAGATGATTGTGTACAAACCCAAGAAATTTGAAGAATATGAACTTACTCTTTTCTAGAATTGATTATAGCAAGAAAATGAAGAAAGGCAAGTCTGATGGCTAAGACAGTTTATAGGGATATTTTGCTGTATATACTGCTGACAGTCCTTGAGCAAGGGTTCTTCTGCACTAAAGAGATGGAAAGAAATAGTTTTTGAAATTTATATGTGTCCCAGAAACTACTTTGCTGCATTTGCAGAATGACCAGAGCCAACATGCACAAAGACATCTGAACCACTGCTGCATTCCATTTAGGTCAAGTTGGCTGCAGCAGGTTTACCACAAGCATAATCCATTTTCCCCAGTGTCTGAGGACCTGGAAAAGTGTGCTGACATACGATTGACATGGAATGCTATCATGCATCACCTTTGTGGAAAACTGGGGATCACAGCTGCTTAGATAATGCCCTGAAAGCTGTTATTTGGGAATCCAAGGTTGATTACCTCCTAGAACTAGAGAAAATAGAGGTCTCAAGGACAAAGGTGACCTAAACTACCTCACATTAACTTCAAGGAATGAAATAGAGGAACCAATATTTTAACATTTGTTTGAATATAAAGGAGTCACGAGCACTGTTCAGATGCTGACTGTCCCTTGACCCCAGCTAACAGCAGAATATGCAAGTGGGGTTCCTACCTCCCAGAGGTCTGGGGTACTTCCCCACACATATTCAGATGGTCCTTACAGAGGGGACAGATGATACTTGTGTCTTAAGATAAAGCTCAGTGAGGCCTACTAAAAATGTGCAACAGGCTAGGTTCTGGGTCCCTGGAGTACCCCTGAATTCAAAGCTCTTTGGGACCAGTTTGGGACAAGAGCTGCTGTGTAGCAGTGTCATATGTGGCTTTGGAGCAGATTAATGATTTCTCTTTCTCAGCTGCTATCTTACTACTGACTCTATTCAATGTACATAATCAATCTACAAGAGCTAGGACGTCCAGAGCATAAGAAGAAATTCAAAGCAAAGTTCTGGGACAGTAAGTCAGATTGTCACAGATTTCATTGTGTGGAATGCTTTAGTGTAAACACATAAGAATTTGAAAGGAATGGTGACCTTCCTAATGTTTTGTGAGCAGAAAGTAAGACCTATTCCAATGTGAACACCCTTTGCCATGCTATTTTCTTCCTTCAAAGATACACTACTACCATGAGTGGGATTGCTTTTTGGGACATCAGACTCTGCTTTGCTGATATTTGCACCAAGTTCCCAGGGTTTGCAGGGATCATTGAGCTGACCATACACAGAAACCCAGTCATAGGTGGCTGTCTTTCCTTCCTTATGTGTTTTTGTAACTTCATGAAATCCTCTCTCAATGGGATGGTTTGACTTGTGCAAGGACCATTATCATGACTATGTGCTTAAGAATCTTGCACAGCATTTTCATCCAGTAATACAAACAATGATAAATAGAGTATGATCTATATCCTATCTTTGCTAAAACCTATTGTTTGTTAACAGCAAGCTGTCAGAGAGCCGGTTAAAAGATTTTGAAGAGGGAAGTAAAAGATATCAAATACTTTATATAAAGTTTCTTTTTGTCCTTTTCTCTGTGGTTGTGATCAAAGAAAAGTGGTACATTTTTGAGGCATAAGTGACCTTTGCAGAAGTTACTCTTTCTTGGTTAGTACTATGTTATGTAACTTGCTTTGTTTACCCTTTTATTTTAAGTAACTTTTACTAATCTGTCATTTCCAATTCTCACACCTGGTGCAGTAGAGATGTATCAGCTTGTTAATATATAACTTCAGGCAGACAAAAAAACACAGGACAGATATTTTAGACAAGAGCCTAGGTGTATCAATATTATTCATCAGAACTCTACAACTAAAATGCTGGAAATTCACCGTAGAATAGAATAGAATAGAATAGAATAGAATAGAATAGAATAGAATAGAATAGAATAGAATAGAATAGACCAGGTTGGAAGAGACCTTCAAGATCATCATGTCCAACCTATCAACTCATCCAACCCACCTAATCAACTAAACCATGCAACCAAGCACCCTATCAAGTCTCAATATATACACAGCCATCAGATTATTTTAGAGTTTCCTCTTTTTGTTGCTTTATTGTGTGAGTTTTTTCATGTCCACTGCATGAGAACAGAAGATCTGGGATAAATATGTCCCACCAGCTTTTAAAAATATTCAGTTAAATTTGCTGATGGCTAAAAAATGTCCACATTCCCTTTGTAAGCTATCAGTGCTAAACTAGGAGGAAGAGGAAGCCAATTAAAATACTTCTGGTACACTTAAAGTATTTCATAGTAATCTGTTTTCTAGGTTTCCTTTTTAAGATTCAGAATTTGCATTTTATCTGTTGTTAATAGTTCAGAAAAAACAACTAGGCAGTCTTTGGGCTTGCTTGAATAAGACTTTTTGAATTGCCTGTATCTGTACTTGGAAGAATAGAATAGAATAGAATAGAATAGAATAGAATAGAATAGAATAGAATAGAATAGAATAGAATAGAATAGAATTACCAAGGTTGGAAGAGACCTTGAAGATCATCGAGTCCAACCTGTAACCATAACCTCACAACTAGACCATGGCACCAAGTGCCACATCCAGTCCCCTCTTGAACGCCTCCAGGGACGGAGACTCAACCACCTCCCCAGGCAGCCCATTGCAATGACGAATCACTCTCTCGGTGAAGAACTTTCTCCTCACCTCCAGCCTAAACTTCCCCTGGTGCAGCTTGAGACTGTGTCCCCTTGTTCTGGTGCTGGTTGCTAGGGAGAAGAGGCCAACCCCTTCCTGGCTACAACCACCCTTCAGGTAGTTGTAGAGAGCAATGAGGTCGCCCCTGAGCCTCCTCTTCTCCAGGCTAAACAGCCCCAGCTCCCTCAGCCTCTCCTCATAGGGCTTGTGCTTAAGGCCTCTCCCCAGCCTTGTTGCCCTTCTCTGGACACGTTCAAGTGTCTCAATGTCCTTCTTAAACTGAGGGGCCCAGAACTGGACACAGTACTCAAGGTACGGCCTAACCAAAGCAGAGTACAGGGGCACAATGACCTCCCTGCTCCAATCTGTCGTGGCCTTTTAGTGTGTCATTGTTGTGGGGCTTTTTGTGTTTTTTTTTTGTGTTTTTTGTGGGTTTTTTGTGGGGGGTTGTGTTATTTTTTGGTTGTTTTGGTTTTCTTTATTACTGTTGACAATTCTTGTATATGTTTAAAGAACTTATTGGACAACAATTTTCAAGTGTCATTGGGATGCATTTTTAGTAGCTGTATTTTCTAGGTTCCTTTTATCATGTGAAGATGAATTGGAAAAGGAGAGCTGAAGGGACACTAGAAAAGCAGACTAACATGACTGAAGTTTGGTTCTTCACTATCCTTGTATTTATGGGTGATAGAGATGAAGTGTGGCAGTACTTCATTTTAGGGCCATGAGGATTATCAGAGAATGGAGCACCTCTCCTATGAGGACAGACTGAGGGAGTTGGGGCTGTTCAGTCTGGGGAAGAGAAGGCTCTGAGGAGACCTTATTGTGGCCTTCCAGTATCTTAAGGGGGCTACAAGAAAGCTGGGGAGGGACTTTTTAGGGTGTCAGGTAATGACAGGGGGAATGGGAAAAAACTAGAAATGGGTAGATTCAGCTTGGATGTTAGGAAGAAGTTCTTCCCCATGAGGGTGGTGAGACACTGGCACAGGTTGCCCAGGGAAGTGGTAGAAGCCTCATCCCTGGAGGTTTTGAAGGCCAGTCTGGATGTGGCTGTGAGCAACCTGCTGTATTGTGAGGTGTCCCTGCCCATGGCAGGGTTGTTTGAACTAGATGATCCTTGAGGTCCCTTCCAACCCTAACAATTCTATGATTCTATAATACATATTGGAAATTGTCATGGTCAGTCAAGCCTTGTTATAATGTATTCAGAGGTGAAGGAATATTGATGCCCATATCAGAGTGAATGACAATACTTTATAGAACTTGGTGGTTGTTGTTCAATATTGATGATATTACTGGCAAGCAAACTAAAACCAGAGTCTCACTGGCAAGTGCAGCAAAAGATAGAGAGAGCTTTTGTTTACTTTCTCTTAGTATTTCTCAAAATATTTCTCAAAATATTTTCGCAGACCTTCCACACTTGAAAGAAGTTCCTCTTTATGTGCCCAGAAATTCTAGTTCACTGCAATAACATATTACTTCTGCTGATGCAGCGTTTGGAGAAGCTTTTCAAAATATCTACTGCTTTTTCTAAATGGAGTTTTGAATGCTAGCACTGTAAGTGGCCTCAGCTGAGATACAGTGACTTCACTGACTCTGACATCTGTGACCAGAAGTATAATACTTCATTTAGTAGTCAAACAGCATATGCTATTAGTCACAGTACAAAGCGCAAAGTGGAGCATCATGACAGTGGTGTAGTGTGATGAGCACATGAGGATATAGAATAAGGGAGAGAGGCCATTGGAAAAAAACATCCTGATCACTTTCCTGAAGCATCAGGCCATAGAGATGCCTCAATTCACCCGCATTACTCTAAGTACGTAAATCATAGCCACTTTCACTAGCAGGTTAGGCCACCTAAGATCCAGTGTTTTCCTCCCTGTTTCTGAGTATGCTTCTCTGCCCACACAAGAGTTTGTGTGCCTGTACAATGTGAAATGGATTGAGAAGCTGCGCTGGCTGTTAATTATGCATTGAGTCCTGATCTGGTTTGCCATCTGACAGACATAAACTTTTGTCCGTACAGACCATCCTCCTTTGGCTGCATCAGTTATATATCCCACACACCTGATGAACATGTGGCTCAGAGACTGGTGCCTCTGTTGGAATTCTGGGTTCTTTTCTTTGACCATGAGGAGGTTTATATGGCACCTGGCCTGCTGGCAGCAGATGGAGTACACCTTTCTCAAAGGTATAAAAGGCTCCTTGCACAGGAGGTGGTGTGGCTTGTTGAAAGGGATTTAAACTAGGCTCGAAGAGGGAAGGGGATAAAACCAGGCTCACTAGAGAAGAGCCTAAGGACAGCCTTCAATCTGCTGTCCCACTTGAGGTGAATAATTATGGTATAAGTAAGAATAAAAACACAGGGCTCACTAATAGGTTAGTAACCACAGAAGTGACTGGGAATGAACAGATTACAAGAGTGAAAACTAATGGCTTAAATCTCTCTCTGAAATGTTTATATACCAATGCACAGAGTATGGCAGGAGGAGTTGGAGATCTGAGTTAGGTTGCATGACTATGATATAATTGCAATCACTGAAACATGGTGTGAGACAGCTCTCATGACTGGAACCTTGTCAGGGATGGCTACGTACTCTTTAGAAAAGACAGACCAATGAGGCGAGGCAGTGGGGTCGCTCTCTATGTGGGGGGAGAGAAATGGAACAGATTGAAAGCTTGTGGGTAAGAATTAAGGGACATGAAAAGAAGGATGAAACTTGTGAGTGCCTGCTATAGACCACCAAACCAAGAAGAAGATGTTGATGAGGCCTTCTAAAGTCAGCTGGAGGTAGCCTCTAGAATGCACTCCTTGGTACTCATGGGTGACTTCAATCACCATGATAGTTGCTGGGAAGCCCACACAGTTAGGCACATTCAATCTGAAAGACTTTTGCAGAGTATCAATGATAACTTCTTGTTGCAGGTAGCAAAGGAGCCAACAAGGAGAGATGCACTGCTAGCCCTTGTATTAACTTCTCTCTTCTCCCTAGCAACCAGCACCAGAACAAGGGGACACAGTCTCAAGCTGCACCAGGGGAAGTTTAGGCTGGAGGTGAGGAGAAAGTTCTTCACTGAGAGAGTGATTCGTCATTGGAATGGGCTGCCCGGGAGGTGGTTGAGTCTCCATCCCTGGAGGCGTTCAGGAGGGGACTGGATGTGGCACTTGGTGCCATGGTCTAGTTGTGAGGTTATGGTTACAGGTTGGACTCGATGATCTTCAAGGTCTCTTCCAACCTTGGTAATTCTATTCTATTCTAACTAATAAAGAAGGACTGGTTGGGGGCATTAAGTTTGGGAACAGTCTTGGTGACAGTGACCATGACATGGTGGAGTTTAGTATTATACAAGGTAGAAGCAGAGCAATTAGTAGGATTACAACCCTGGACTTCTGCAGGGCTAACTGTACTCTTCAAAGATCTGCAGCACAGGAGATTCCACCTCAGCATGAGGAAGAACTCTGCCTTATGGGTCACAGAGCACAGGAACAGGCTCCCCACAGGGGTGTGCAGTCTCCTCTAGAGACTATCAAGACCTATCTGGATGCTTTCCTGGGCAACCTATGCTAGATGATATGGTCCTGCTCTGGCAGGGAAGTTGGAGTAAAATCCAGAGGTCCCTTCCAACCCCTAACACCCTGTGATATGCTACAGTTACCTTACCAAAAGCAGACACAGCAGCGGAAGCCCTTGGTTACCCCTCTTCCAAGCACACAACAATCAGACCAGCAGAAAACACCAACATGCCTTAAAAGTGAAAACAGAAGCAGCAAGCAGAAACAGGAAGCTTCTCATGTTGAGGTCTTTTCCAACCTAATTGATTCTATGATTCTGTTTTACAATCCGAACTCCAAGCCCCATGATACTTTGCCCCAGCCAGCACTTTCATTTTAAAGCTGGCATGACATCAGCATGGTATTGAATACTGATTAGCAGATTTATCTCAGCCTATGGCATTCTGTCAAGGTGAGACAAGATATTTGCATTGTAGTTGATTCTACACCACAGTTAAGAAAAGACTCTGATTCCTGGCTGGATAAGAACTTACACTTCAATAAAATAATTTCACACTTAGTAATCTGCAGTCTTTTGTTTCAAACTTAAACTTTCAAAATGTGTATTTTCAAAATATTTTCCTAATTTTTAAAAATAGTTATCAGAAAAGAAAAACTGGAAGATTGCTGTTGGCATTACATACATTTATATTGACTTCATTCATGGCCAAACATTTCTAATTTGGTGGTTTAAAAGTGGCAGAAATTTTAAATTCACGGTTCAGTGATTCCTTGTCCATGCTAACAACTTTTGGATTTTGTCTGGGTTTTATTACCCCTCTCTATTATATTCCAAAAGTCATGACAGAATGGGGAAGTCCCCACAGACTGGAAAAGGGGAAACATTGCTCCCATTTTCAAAAAGGGCAAGAAGGAGGAACCAGGGAACTACAGGCCAGTCAGTCTCACCTCTGTGCCCGGAAAGATCATGGAGCAGATCCTCCTGGAGGCACTAATGACTCAGCAGAATAGTGAAGAGGTGATTTGGGACAGTCAGCATGGCTTTGCCAAGGGCAAATCCTGCCTGACAAACCTGGTGGCCTTCTGTGAACAGGTGACAACATTAATAGATGAGGGGCGAGCAACTGATGTCATTTACCTGGACTTGAGCAAAGCCTTCAACACTGTCCTGCACCACCTCCTGGTCTCCAAACTGGTGAAGCATGGGTTTGATGGATGGACCACTAGATGGATAAAGAACTGGCTTGATGGCCACACCCAGAGGGTGGCTGTGAATGGGTCCATGTCCCAGTGGAGGCCAGTGACAAATGGAGTCCCTCAGGGACCAGTCCTGAGACTGGTCTTGTTCAACATCTTTGTGGGTGCCATGGACAGTGGCATCGAGTGCACCCTCAGCAAGTTTGCTAATGACACCAAACTGTGTGGTGCAGCAGACATGCTGGAGGAAAGGGATGCCATCCAGAGGGACCTTGACAGGCTGGAGAGGTGGGCACAAGCCAACCTCATGAGCTCCAACAAGACCAAGTGCAGGGTCCTGTATCTGGGTCGAGGCAATCCCAGGCACAAATACAGGCTGGGCAGTGACTGGCTGGAGAGCAGCCCTGAGGAAAGAGACTTGGGGGTGCTGGTGGACGAGAAGCTCAACATGAGCTCTCAGTGTGCACTTGCAGCCCGGAAAGCCAATCAGATCCTGGGCTGCATCAGGAGAAGTGTGACCAGCAGGTCAAGGAAGGTGATTCTCCCCCTCTTCTTGGCTCTGGTGAGACCCCACCTGGAGCACTGCGTCCAGTTCTGGAGCCCCTATTACAAGAGGGATCTGGAGGTGCTGGAATGTGTCCAGAGAAGGGCCACGAGGATGATCAGAGGGCTGGAGCACCTCTTCTATGAGGACAGACTGAAGGAGTTGGGGCTGTTCAGTCTGGAGAAGAGAAAGCTCCCAGGTGACCTAATTGTGGCCTTCCAGTATCTGAAGGGGGCCTACAAGAAGGCTGGGGAGGGACTTCTCAGGCTATCAGGTAGTGATAGGACTAGGGGGAATGGAATGAAGCTGGAGGTGGGGAGATTCAGGCTGGACATGAGAAGGAAGTTCTTCCCCATGAGAGTGGTGAAGCCCTGGAATAGGTTGTCCAGGGAGGTGGTTGAGGCTCTGTCCCTGGAAGTGTTTAAGAGCAGGCTGGATGAGGCTCTGGCCAGCCTGATCTAGTGTGGGGTTTCCCTGCCCATGGCAGGGGGGTTGGAACTAGATGATCCTTGTGGTCCCTTCCAACCCTGACTGATACTACGATACTATGATACTGTGATGATTATTGCCTTTAATTGTCAAACAGAAAATGTAAACTTTTTTATCCTAACTGATTGTAAATATCAGGCTCTGAAACTTATGTAACTTACGGTCACAATTCTGCTGAGAGCAAGGACAGAAAGTGTTGTGCTATAAACTTCATACAGTAATAAGTAATTTCTGTAAATTAATCAACTACAGATAACCCTGAATATAAATGAAAGAGACATTTCATATGACTATAATTCCCTACAATTAGCTGATTTTGAACTTATCAAGAAACCTGAAGAGAGTCTTCTGTTCTTAGTGAGATGGTCTCAAAAAGACCCTACCAATTTGTGTTCTCCAAAAGTACCAAGCTGTCAGCTGTAGTTTAATGGAGGGGAAAAGAAACAGTATTTAGGAGGTTCTGCAATTGAACAAAGAGAGTACTCTCTTCCTCACACCACATAAAAGTAATGTGCTGTAGGCATACTGTGAATAACAAGCGTCAGATTGAGGCAGCTTTGAATTTCTGAGCAGTAACACATCATACATACCTCTCCTCCCACCCTTAACATGCTTGATAATTTATTGGGCCACAGCAGACATGAGATCAGCTTTAACACAGTAACTGTTCAAAATATGGTTCTATGTTTTATTTATTTCTTTTGTTGAGTTTCAAGCTCCATATTTTTTGAATTTGCTTTCTGATCCCTTCAAATTTCCTTGCAAACTTCTAACTAAGAGGGTGAGGCATTAAATTTTCTCTAAAAGTGAAAACTAAGTGTTTCTGTAATTACTTATGTTCACATAAGATTTCAGCAGAAACATCTCAAGTCGTTAACAATGGCAAAAACCAAACCAAACCAAACCAAACCCAAAACAATTATTTATCCAAGTCTCAAGTGTGACTTTTATGTGACGGCTCTCATGAGTCTCCTCATGCACTTCTTGCAGAATGAAAAGGCTTTTACTGCTGGATTTTTTTTCGCCAGGTATATCCTGTGAATTGCAATAATGTCCCAAACCAAGAAAATAAAAGAATTAAAGTACTCATGATGTCCTCTCAGCAAAAAAATGGAAATTCTTATTTATTTCCTTACTTGGCAGTTCCATAATAGAGTTGTGTGAAACTGAAGTCATATTAGGATCCAAATCAGAGCAGTTCTAGACTGCATTTCCTGTGCTGGCAGCCTCATGAGAAAAGTTACTTAAGATCAGAGAATCTGCAGTCTCTTCTAAAGACAGATATAACATTTCTGTGGTATTCTATGGTGTTCTGGAGGCTTCTTCAACACTGGCAATAGAAAGCTCTCAGAGACAAGGTCCAGTCAGGCAAACTGCTGCATAGGAGAAGCATGGAACCAGCTGGCATTTCCAGGAAATGCAGCTTGACAATGAACTGATTTGAAGCTCAGTATTTGTCATTTCTCAGTTTGACATCCGTATAAAATGGGTTATTGCCAGTAGCTGAGCACTATAAGATACATATCAAAGAAACAAAACAAAACAAAACAAACAAACTCTAAATCATCAATGAATTGGTATTGCACATATTAGTGCATGCTAGTGAATGAATGTTCACAGAAGAAGCTGGGGCAAGGGCCTGGGAGTCCATCTCTTACTGTTCATGTAGTGGACAGCATGATAGCAACATGTGCTGCTCTTTCTTCCTCCCCTTATCCTAGTGGGTCACCTATTCAAGTTACTCAGCCTCTCCTGAATCACTGCAAGGTCACTAATTTGTGCTAATTACCAGAAACTGGACTTGGATGTGGAAGGCCTTTTGTTCAGGGAACTGAAGTATAGCTAGTCAGTTCTGTTTATTGTTCACCTGATCTTGAGGATGAACCAGAAACAATCTACGTTAGAAGATTTTGAAAGGATGTACCTAAGAAAGAAAGAAATATTATTGAAGAAAAAAATGTATTTATGCTGCATAGTATGTACTTCATCAATGCATCTATTTCTCAAGCTAGAAATAAAACTCCAGTCCAATTTTTCTCAGCTCTATTCAAACAGGAAAAGTGATTTCTGATATTAGATGATGAGTGTTTCCAGACAGTGTGTTTATCTGTAGCAAGAATAGAATAGAATAGAATAGAATAGAATAGAATAGAATAGAATAGAATAGAATAGAATAGAATAGAATAGACCAGGTTGGAAGAGACCTTCAAGATCATCAAGTCCAACCCATCATCCAACACCGCCTAATCAACTAAACCATGACACCAAGCATCCCATCAAGTCTCCTCCTGAACACCTCCAATGATGGCAACCCCACCACTTCTCTGGGCAGCCCATTCTAATGGGCAGTCACTCTCTCTATGAAGAATTTCTTCCTAACCTCCAGCCTAAACCTCCTCTGGTGTAGCTTGAGACTGTGTCCTCTTGTTCTGGTGCTGGTTGCCTGGGAGAAGAGACCAGCCCCCACCTGGCTACAACCTCCCTTCAGGTTGTTGTGATTTTTTTTTGGTGTCATTTATTTTTCTTTAGTATTCTTCCATTTAAGAAAGCCCCTCAGAGAAATTATTTTTAGATAATTCCACAAACTGCTGATACTAAAAACCCTGCAAAGGGCCACTGATTTCTAACTATGCAACTTGCCTTTCTAACAAAATAAAAATGTGCCGGTGAATATTGTACTGTATGTCAATAACTGAAAAAAAAACCAAAAAAGATGTTAAAGCAAGCTAAATAATTGCCTAGGAGTGCTTGTACTAATGACCATAAACTTCTACTATGCTAATTTTCCCCTGCACTTTTAATTGCAGATCAATAATACTTTGTGGTTGACATTTAAAAATGCTGAGCTTCATGTAGGAACACAGGCTGAATGAGAACACGCGACGTGGTACTGAGTCTGCCAAATCAATAAACTTTGCCATTTAACAAACAGTAGCATGTAAACAGCCACCAAGATTAGCAAGTGAAAAAGGCTCTGCCTCAAGTGCTTAATTATTGCTTAATAACACTAAGCTCCAGTTCATTGACAAAATTCCACTGCTGTGAAAATCAGCCATTCTGTTTTTTGTTGTAGTTATGCATAGCATCTTTCAAAGGTTTGAGTTCAGCTGAATCAAAAGCTAAACAGCATTTTAGAAATTCAAGTTCTTAAAGATCAAAAGGTGAGAAATTGCATAGGCTTTAGCTTAACTTTCCTTACTTAGATAAATTATTATCTTTTCCTTTAAAAATGCTTTACTGTGATAACCACTTTCAATAAATAGGACCATATGAAACTACATATTATAGTATCACTAATACAATACAATACAATAAAACAGGTTGGAAGAGACCTTCAAGATCATTGCATCCAACCTGTCAACCAATCCAACCCACCTAAACAACTAGACCATGGCACCAAGCACCCCATCAAGTCTCCTCCTGAACACCTCCAAGGAAGGTGACTCCACCATCTCCATGGGCAGCCCATTCCAATGGGCAATCACTCTCTCTGTATAGAACTTCTTCCTAACATCCAGTCTAAACCTCCTCTGATGCAGCTTGAGACTGTGTCCTCTTGTTCTGGTGCTGGTTGCCTGGGAGAAGAGACCAACCTCTGCCTGTCTACAACCTCCCTTAAGATAGTTGTAGAGAGCAATAAGGTCACTCCTGAATCTCCTCTTCTCCAGGCTAAGCAACCCCAGCTCCCTCAGCCTCTCCTCATAGGGCTTGTGTTCCAAGGCCCTCACCAACTTCGTTGCCCTTCTCTGGACACGCTCCAGCAAGTCAACATCCTTCCTAAACTGATGGGCCCAGAACTGGACACAGGACTCAAGGTGTGACCTAACCAGTGCAGTGTACAGGGGCAGAATGACCTCCCTGCTCCTGCTGGCCACATTGTTTCTGATGCAGGCCAGGATGCCATTGGCCCTCCTGGCCGCCTGGGCACACTGCAGGCTCATATTCAGCCCACCATTAACCAGTACCCCCAGGTCCCTCTCTGCCTGGCCACTCTCCAACCACTCTGACCCCAGCCTGTAGCACTGCATGGGGTTGTTGTGGCCAATGTGCAGAACCCGGCACTTGGATGTGTTATCAATACAATATCAATGATTGTGTTTGAAACTAAAGGCTAGAATCAATAAAATGCCATTCAACCTTCCTATAGCAGTTCATGCTAAGATAAGCAGAAAAGAGCTAATTTTTTTTCAATGCTATAACTGTAAACTGCCTTTTAGTTTTCTTCCTATTTTATTTTTCTTCCTATTTTATTTTATTTTATTTTCCTCCTCTGGGTTTTATCTCCATTGCAGCAGTAGGCTAAATTTTAACTGAACATTGTCACTACCTGATTCCCAGGCACATAAAAGTATTTTTAACCCTGTTAAGAGGGGTTTTAACCCAAAGGAGCATGGAAGGCAACATAAGTGAGGCCAAAACTAATAATTCAGTGGGAGAATCAATGATTCTGTAATGCTAATGTATGTGTTGAGTTCAAGTGCTGTTACACTGTTTGAGTTTTTGGGCTCAAGAAAGGATTGCAGAGGAGGAGCAATAACAGAACCCTTACTTTGGACTTCTGGAGGGCAGACTTCAGCTTATTTAAGCAACTAATTTGAAGAGTACCCGAGGTAGCAGCCCTTAAGAACAAAGTGGTCCAGGACAGTTGGACCTACTTCAAACAGGAACTCTTGAAGGCATAGGAACAAGCTGTGCTCATGTGCTGAAAGATGAGCTGCTGGGGAAGGCAACTGGCCTGGATGGGCAAGCATCTTTCGAAGGAATTAAGGCAAAAAAAGAGGGTATATTACCTTTGAAAAGGAGGGGAGGCAGCTCGAGATATGTTTAAGGATGTTGTTAGATCATGTAGGAGAAAAATTAGAGAGGCAAAAGCCCAGTTAGAACTGAAACTGGCCAGTTCTGTAAAAGACAATGAAAAGCATTTTTGTAAATATATTAATGCTAAAGTGATGGGCAAGAAGAACCTCCACTCCTTATTGGACTTGGAGGGGAATACTGTAACTAAAGATGAAGAAAAGGCAGAGATACTAAATACCTTCTTTGCCTCTATTTTCAACAGTAAGGCAGGAGGACTTCAGGATAATTGGCCTCCTGAACTGGTAGATGGAATCAGGGAGCAGTATAATCCCCCTGAAATCCATGAGGAAGTAATTAGGGACTTGCTTAACCACTTGGATACTCACAAGTCCATGGGACTGGATGGGATCCATCCTAGGATGCTGAGAGAGCTTGCAGGTGAGATGGCCAAGCCACTCTCCATCATTTTCCACCAGTCCTGGCTCACCAGAGAGGTCCCAGATGACTGGAAGCTGGCCAATGGGATGCTGGATGGAGGAGCCTGCAAACTACAGGCCAGTCAGCCTGACCTCAGTGCAAGGGAACATTATGGAACAGATCATCTTGGGGGCAATCACTGTGCACCTGAAGGATGGCCAAGGGATCAGGCCCAGCCAGCATGGATTCAGGAAGGGCAGGTCCTGCCTGACCAACCTGATCTCCTTCTATGATCAGGTGACTGCCTGGTGGATGTGGGACAGGCTGTGGATGTAGTCTACCTGGACCTCAGCAAGGCCTTTGACACCGTCCCCCACAGCAAACTCCTGGCCAAGGTATCAGCCCATGGCTTGGACAGGAGCACACTGCATTGGGTTAGGAACTGGCTGGACGGCCGAGGCCAGAGAGTGGTGGTGAATGGTGCCACATCCAGCTGGCAGCCAGTCACTAGTGGTGTGCCCCAGGGATCAGTGCTGGGCCCTATCCTGTTGAATATCTTTATTGATGATCTGGATGAGGGGATTGAGTCCATAACCAGTAAATTTGCAGACGATACCAAGTTGGGGGCAGGAGTTGATCTGTTTCAGGGTAGAAGGGCTCTACAGAGGGACCTTGACAGGCTGGACAGATGGGCCAACAGGATGGCATTTAACAAGGCCAAGTGCTGAGTTCCGCACATCGGCCACAACAACCCCATGCAGTGCTACAAGCTGGGGACAGAGTGGCTGGAAAGCAGCCAGGCAGAGAGGGACCTGGGGGTGCTGGTTGACAGCAGCTGAATGTGAGCCAGCAGTGTGCCCAGGTGGCCGAGAAGGTCAATGGCATCCTGGCCTTCATCAGGAACAGTGTGGCCATCAGGAGCAGGGAGGTCATTCTGCCCCTGTACTCAGCATTGGTTAGGCCACACCTTGAGTACTGTGTCCATTTTTGGGCCCCTCAGTTTAACAAGGACATTGAGATGCTGGAATTTGTCCAGAGAATGGTAATGAGGTTGGTGAGAGGTCTGGAGCACAAGCCCTATAAGGAGAAGCTGAGGGAGCTGGGGTTGCTTGGGGTTGCTTAGCCTGGAGAAGAGGAAGCTCAGGGAGACCTTACTGCTCTCTACAACTACCTGAAGGGAGGTTGTAGCCAGGTGGGGGTTGGTCTCTTCTCCAGGCAACCTGTGACAGAATGAGAGGACACAGTCTCAGGACAGGTTGCCAGGAGAGGTTTAGGCTTGAGGCGAGGAGAAATTTCTTCACAGAAAGAGTAATTGGCCATTGGAATGTGCTGCCCAGGCAGGTGGTGGAGTCACCGTCCCTGGAGGTGTTCAAGAAAGGATTGGACGTGGCACTTGAAGCCATGGTTTAGTTAGTCATGAGGTGTTAGGTATTAGGTAATAGGTTGGACTTGATGATCTGTGAGGTCTTTTCCAACCTTGTTGATTCTATGATTCTATTCTATAATAATTTTTTTTAAAGGCAATAAAAAGACCTTACAAACTAAACAAACACACATAAAAACCAAACCACCAAAGAACTAAAGGAAAACTGTGCTGGTTTGGGCTTCCAGGTAAAATACCCACCAGATGGAATGTATATTATCCCTGATCCCCCTCCTTATTCCCCCACAGGGAAAAGATAGGCAGGGGAAGGTAAAATGAGTTAATAAAAGTCTTGCACAACATTGGAAATTAACTAAAGTAATATTAACAAGGTATTAAGGGAAATGGAATATATATACAAAACCTGATTTGCTGGATGGAAGTGGATTAGGCCCCACTGCATGGTGAAACAGCTCCCAGCCCGGAAGAACCTCCCCACCAGCCAGCAAAGCAAAAGAAAGAGCAAGAGCATGAGCATGAAAGTCCTGCCTCTTAAACAGAAGGCATGCAGGAAAGAAGGAGGAATGACATGACACATAACCCAGTGCCAACCCCCTGGGTGAGGTTTTCCACCCAGAAGCTAACCCTCAACCTGCAACAAAACCAAACCAAACCAAACCAAAACGGAATCCACAAAACCAAAATCCAACAAAAAAAAAAACACCCCCAAAACACCAAAACTACTACTAGGACTGCTTTTGTTTTCCATACACCATATGTTCACTGGATCACAGGATGTTAGGGCATAGAAGGGACCTCTGGAGATCTTTGAGTACAACGCCCCCTGCCAGAGAAGGAACATGTCCAGAAGAGTCTTGAAAGTCTTCAGAGAAGGAAACTCCACAACCTCTCCAGGGAGCCTGTTCCAGTGGTCTGTGAACCTTACAGTAAAGAAGTTCATCCTCTTGTTGAGGTTGTATCCATTGCCCCTTGGCCTATCACAGGCTGCAAGTGAGAAGAGGCTGTCCTTTCCTTCTTGACACCCACCCTGCATATATTTATGAAGATCTATTAGATCTCCTCCTTTTGACAATATTGGAAGTAGCAATGCAATTCCTGCAACAGCATCACACCTTGTCATTCTTTTTGCAGTGATTGGTAATTTTAACATTAAATCAGTTAGTTTTGTGTGAAACTGTGGGAAATAAGGACAAGACTCCCTGTGAAATTTTCCCTCAACTTTTACTTTTGTCCAGAATAAATGTTTTGTCTAACACACATTGTAAATCTAAGATTCTGCGCAAGATGTATGACTGAATGCAGGTCAGAGTCACCAGGAGAGATTCCTAACCCACAGTATGCAGCACTGAAGATCTTTCATACTTAGTTTAAAATAGCACAATGTCTGGAAGAGTCACCATCTCACTTAACTATTCAATGGCAATACTTGTGGAGGAGGGTTGGAAAATGCCAGAGTAGAACCTCTGGCTCAAAACAGGTGGACTTCTATAATCCAGTTCCTGATTTGAGACACAGACTTTTAAACTTGTGCCCTGAAAATTTACTCCCTCAATAGCCTCAGATGGTGAGGAAGCATTTTCCCTACAATTAGTGTAATTTTGCTGTCTGTTTTTCCTCTTTGCTCTTTCAACATTTCAGCTGAAAAGTGTGGTAACATAGTGCTTTGGTTTTCTTTCCAACTCATCAGTGCATGACATACTGCTTTTTATTAATATGCCAAGAAGGTCAATGGCATCCTAGCCAGTAGCAGGAATAGTGTGGCCAGCAGGAGTAGGGAAGTCATTCTACCCCTGTACTCAGTGCTGGTTAGGCCACACCTTGAGTACTGTATCCAGTTTTAGGCCCCTCAATTTAAGAAGGACATTGAGACACTTGAACATGTCCAGAGAAGGGCAATGAGGTTCGTGAGAGGTCTGGAGCACAAGCCCTATGAGGAGAGGCTGAGGGGGCTGGGGTTGTTTAGCCTGGAGAAGAGGAGGTTTAGGGGAGACCTTATTGCTGTCTACAACTATCTGAAGGGAGATTGCAGTCGGGTGGGAGTTGGTCTCTTCTCCCAGGCAACCAGTGACAGAATAAGAGGACACAGTCGCAAGCTATGCCAGGAGAGGTTTAGGCTTGAGCTGAGGAGATAGTTCTTCCCAGAAAGAGAGATTGGCCATTGGAATGAGCTGCCCAGGGAGGTGGTGGAGTCACCATCACTGGAGGTGTTTAAAAAGAGACTGCAAGAGGCACTTAGTGCCATGGTTTAGTTAATTAGATGGTGTTGGGTGATAGGTTGGACTTGATGATCTTGAAGGTCTTTTCCAAGCTGGTTAATTCTGCATTCTGTAATAAGAAAATATGACATCATAAAATTTTTTTGGGGCTTGGAATAACTTTTTTTTCAGACTGCAATATGCTAAGTGTACAATGTGACTAGGTAGCAGATCATTTCAGCTCACATTCTATTCTATTTCTTTTCCTTGAGTGGCATTATTAAAAAAAACATGCCTCAACATTGCAATGTCAGAGGCTTGTAAAGCCTTTTGAACAGTACTTTGTTAAAATACACACACATGCAGGTACACATAGAAACATACACCAAAAAATACAATCATAAGCATTTTCACTGTAACAGTAACCTTTCCACAGACTTTCCAACTTGTCTGGTCTTCCTTGAAGGTCGATTGGGTTTTCAACTCTGTTATCTGCCAGGTGTTTGATGGAGTGGTCCAGATAACAGAGGAGAGAGCAAAGGGAAAAGAATTTTTTGAAGATCAAAAGTGTCTGTTCATTTTGTTATCTAACCCTATCTGTTGTCATAGTAACAGGTTTCCTTTAAACTCTACCACAAGATGATTTGTCTCTATCTGCTATGAATTCTACTTTGACTGAGTGGCTGCTGGTAAGGTATAAAGTGGGTACTGTGTTTTCCAGTTTCCTACTGCAATATTAAGAATTGAAAGATAGAAGATGAATTCTATTTTTTCCTGTTGGATTGTTCAATACTCACTTTCTCTCTTCCCCCCTTCCCCCCCTCCCCCCCAATTTTGAATTGTCATCTTAATTTGACCATATAGATAGAGCTTCCAAAGTGGTCTTTGTTTTAGGGCTGATAGAATAGAAATGAAAATCCTGGACCAAATCCTGAGAGGAACGATGCAATTCCTATTTAAGGCTGCAGAGCCTGAATTTACCCATTAAATGCTCATTGCTTCCTCACAAAAGCAGAAGCAGGTTGTGAATGGCTTAGTCACAAAGGGGTCCAGAAGAACCTTATTCTGTGCTGGATGTGCATAATGGCAGGTCAGTGTAGTAGTTGCTATTTGCATGGACTATTAATTCTCTCCTCCCTTGGGTGACTTAATAATTTTCCAGCATATGGGAGAAGGAACACAAGATTATAGACTTTGAACTGAGTCATCATACCCAGTTGTCTGACACTACAGAAAAGGGGCTCAGGCCTAGCCAGCATGGATTTAGGAGGGGCAGGTCCTGCCTGACCAACCTGATCTCCTTCTATGATCAGGTGACCCGCCTGGTGGATGTGGGGAGGCCTGTGGATGTGGTCTACCTGGACCTCAGCAAGGCATTTGACACCGTTCCCCACAGCAAACTCCTGGCCAAGCTGGCAGCCCGTGGCTTGGACAGGAGCACACTGCGTTGGGTTAGGAACTGGCTGGAGGGCCGAGCCCAGAGAGTAATGGTGAATGGCACCACATCCAGCTGGCAGCCTGTCACTAGTGGTGTGCCCCAGGGATCAGTACTGGGCCCCATGCTCTTCAACATCTTTATTGATGATCTGGATGAGGGCATTGAGTCCATCATCAGTAAATTTGCAGATGACACCAAGCTGGGGGCAGCAGTTGATTTGCTGGAGGGCAGAGAGGCTTTGCAGAGGGACCTCGACAGGCTGGACAGATGGGCAGAGTCCAATGGCATGAGATTTAACACATCCAAGTGCCGGATTCTGCACATTGGCCACAACAACCCCATGCAGTGCTACAGGCTGGGGTCAGAGTGGTTGGAGAGTGGCCAGGCAGAGAGGGACCTGGGGGTACTGGTTGATTGTAGGCTGAACATGAGCCTGCAGTGTGCCCAGGCAGCCAAGAAGGCTAATGGCATCCTGGCTTGCATCAGGAACAGTGTGGCCAGCAGGAGCAGGGAGGTCATTGTGCCCCTGTACACTGCACTGGTTAGGCCGCACCTTGAGTCCTGTGTCCAGTTCTGGGCCCCTCAGTTTAGGAAGGATGTTGACTTGCTGGAACGTGTCCAGAGAAGGGCAACAAAGCTGGTGAGGGGTTTGGAACACAAGCCCTATGAGGAAAGGCTGAGGGAGCTGGGGTTGCTTAGCCTGGAGAAGAGGAGACTGAGGGGTGACCTTATTGCTCTCTACAACTACCTGAAGGGAGGTTGTAGCCAGGCAGAGGTTGGTCTCTTCTCCCAGGCAGCCAGCACCAGAACAAGAGGACACAGTCTCAGGCTGCGCCAGGGCAGGTTTAGGCTGGATGTTAGGAAGAAGTTCTACACGGAGAGAGTGATTGCCCATTGGAATCGGCTACCCGTGGAGGTGGTGGAGTCACCTTCACAGGAGGTGTTCAGGAGGAGACTTGATGGGGTGCTTGGCTGTATGGTCTAGTTGTTGGGTGGGTTGGATTGTTTGATGGGTTGGACGCGATGATCTTGAAGGTCTCTTCCAACCTGGTGTATTGTATTGTATTGTATTGTATAATTTACAACATACTGCTCTTTTCAAAAACAGAACAAACTGATCAACCTCACCTCAAAATTACAAGTTGGTTTTTTTTTCTTCTTCACTTTTCCACCTCAGTTCTCTCCTCCAGGAGGCTATTCCAGAATCTCATGGGTGTATCAACAGGTAGCCTTACAGCACATTATTTCAGTTTATCTCAGTCTCCTCTGGCAAAACAGGCTCTGGAGACCAAGTAGAGATTTGCAACACTAATAAATCATGTGTTAATCAATATATATCATAGTATCATAGCATCAGTCAGGGTTGGAAAGGACCACAAGGATCATCTAGTTCCAACCTCCCTGCCATGGGCAGGGACATCCTGCACTAGATCAGGTTGGGCAAAGCCTCATCCAGCCTAGTCTTAAACACCTCCAGGGATGGGGCCCCAACCACCTCCCTGGACAACCCATTCCAGGGCTTCACCACTCTCATGGTGAAGAACTTCCTCCTCACATCCAGCCTGAATCTCTCTACCTCTAGCTTCATTCCATTCCCCCTAGTCCTTCCCCAGCCTTCTTGTAGGCCCCCTTCAGATACTGGAAGGCCACAATTAGGTCACCTCTGAGCCTTCTCTTCTCCAGACTGACGACAGACAGACAGACGAGCCATGGAGGTGGTGGAGTCACCTTCATTGGAGGTGTTCAGGAGGAGACTTGATGGGGTGCTTGGCTGCATGGTTTAGTTGTTTAGGTGGGTTGGATTGGTTGATGGGTTGGATGTGATGATCTTGAAGGTCTCTTTCAACCTGGTGTATTGTATTGCATTTTATTGTATTGTATTGTATTGTATTGTATTGTATATTGTATTGAACAGCCCCAGCTCTTTAAGTCTGTCCTCATAGGGGAGGTGCTCCAGCCCTCTGCTCATCCTTGTGGCCCTTCTCTGGACACGTTCCAGTATGTGTAATAGGGGCTCCAGAACTGGATACAGTACTCCAGGTGGGGTCTCACCAGGGCTGAGTAGAGGGGGAGAATCACCTTCCTTGACCTGCTGGCCACACTTCTCCTGATGCAGCCCAGGATCTGATATAATTAATCTGACATAATTAATGATATAATTATGTATTAATTATCTGATATAATTAATAATGACTTGTCAGTTATAACCATACTAAAATTGTTTAAGCAACAGTGTACAAATATTGTGCAAAATTGTGGTGGCATAGCCAGACACAATGCATAAGCATTTTACATAAGGACATGAATACTGAGACCATCAAATGAGTAAAAGATGAGTGTAGTTGCAGGTAAGACATATCCACATAACAAGAAGTTGGAAGACAAAGAAAAAAGACATAGGCTAGCTGAGGATAAAATTTTGAGAGGGGTTAAACAGCGTCAAAAATCAGGGGAAAACCAAGGAATATTAGACAAGAAAGAATACTAGTCCATTACTTTCCTAAATCGTCTCCCCCAGCTGCTCTTGGGCCTGGTCGCTTTGTAATTGTGCACACACACAGCTAATTTGTATACTCACAGATAAAGACATAAAAGTAAAGTTTTACATATGCAGCAAAAAACAATTAAAAAGGTGATTAGAACTGTTAGCAAAAAGTGTGTTAGTGAAAGAACTATTTTTTCAAGTTTTGTTCTAGCACTTAATATTGGCCACATTTATTACTCACAGCAAAGTGATCTGTAATACATTGATATATAGATATGGGTACATGAGCTCTCCATTCTTCCCATCATTCTTACAAAGTTTTACTTCAGTCAATCTTTCTGTAGCACACATGACTGGAAAGTGTTTTCTGCAGCTGTCCCCTCAGTTAATAGACATAATTTCTTAGGCTTATCTCCACCTCCACAAAATTGCAGAGCCCTGCCTGGCAAATGACATTCCATACTCTAGTTCTTAAATTCTCAGTGAGTCTGAAAAGTTTTGGATACTTTTTTTCCTCTGTAGGCTATTGCAGGAGCAAAAGAAATATTCTTTAATGAATAATTAGATCCTTGTGTTTGATACTCCTCTGTTAGGGAATTATTGTCTACAGATTCTTGCACGATTCAGAAACCCTGGACAGGAAGAACTCATCTTTATAGATGTAAATATATATATATAAAAATCTTTGATGCTTGATGTGTCTTCTAAGGCAAATTGTAAGTTGGCAATTTACTAATGGTTGTTAAAGTCAATCACTTAAATAGATCTAAAGAAGTTGTACTCTGGCCAGCCTGATCTAGTGTGGGGTGTCCCTGCCCATGGCAGGGGGTTGGAACTAGATGATCCTTGTGGTCCCTTCCAACCCTGACTGATACTATGATACTATGAAATGGCTTGTGACAGTACACAGCAGTAACAAATAAGCCTGTGAAGATGTGGCCTACTGTTCACTGTAATATTTTCAGTAATATGAAAACCTAGCAGATTTATCAGTCCAGTTTCCTGAAAAAAAAATAACTTTTTTAAAGTCCAGAGATGTAAACATCTGTCTAATGTCTTTTGAAATCACTCGCAATTTAGTACAAGAAATAGATTTCGAAGAATAAATTTCCACAGCCTTTTAGGTGGCTGAATGGAGAAGGGCCTGCAGAAATTAAAGATGTGCCTGAAGGAGCTGGGATTGTTTAGCCTGGAGAAGAGAAGGCTCAGGGAAGACATTATTGCTGTCTACAACTACCTGAAGGGAGGTTGTAGCCAGGAGGGGGTTAGTCTCTTCTCCCAGGCAACCAGCACCAGAACAAGAGGACACAGTCTTAAGCTGTGCCAGGGGAAGTTTAGACTTGAGGTGAGGAGAAAGTTCTTCACAGAGAGAGTTGCTAGCCGTTGGAATGGGCTGCCCAGGGAGGTGGTGCCCTGGAGGTGCTCAAGAGGGGATTGGATGTGGCACTTGGTGCCATGGTCTAGTAGTCATAAGGTCTTGGGTGACAGGTTGGACTTGATGATATTTGAGGTATTTTCCAACCTTATTGATTCTATGATTTCTAATATTAAAAGCAAAAGATTCACATAGGAATCTGTTATGGAGGCATGGAGGCAGTTCACCCACAAAAGTCACAATAACGAAGCTTCTTAGCTTCTATGCTTCATGTGATGATTACAGCTACTCTTGATACTTGCAGTTGTGAAAAATTCCTGATTTAGGATTCCTGAAGTGAAGCACCTCTGGGCTGTTGGCTGTGGCTACCTCTCAAGCCAGTGCCAACTTTCCTGAACATTGGATAGATCATTGCCAGTCAACATTTCACAAAACACTAGCTGATCAGAATTGTCAGAATAGCTTTTGCAAATCACTGGCCATGATGATGTTGGTGATAAACAATATTATTATTATTTTTAAACTAACGGGAAATTTGTGATGAGAAATAAGTGCCCTGAGAGGCTTTACAAAAGTTACTGGGAATCCATGTGGGAAAGTTGCCAGAGAAGCTGTTCTTCATTTGCTAAGAATAGTTTTAAAATAGTGAAGTGGCAAGCACTCTTATGACATGTGCACCCATGCATGTTGTCTGTCAGAAGTTAATGAGTGGATTTCAACTTGATCCCCATTAATGTTAAAAAGGATTTTGTATTGGTATTTATATGATGGCTGCTGATACAACGTTATCCTGGGTGCCTGATTTTACCTTGATAATTGATCAAAATTACAATTTTGATAGTTTTGATCCTACAATTCTAGGGCTTCATTCCATATTTGCTATTTAGCAATGTGTTCTAGCACTACCAGTATTTTGTCATGTAGAGGAGATGCCTGCAGCTTTGCATTTGGTATCTGTCCTGTTCAAAGAGCAGGCTGATTTCAGGCTGCCTGCAAGTCCCATTTCGTCTTGTGACACATGATGTCACAAGCTTTATGGAATGATCTTGAGGTACATTATTTGCCTGACATCAGCCACATGACAACTTGCATGGAGAGAGAGAAGAGAAGAGAAGAAAGAGAAGAGAAGAGAAGAGAAGAGAAGAGAAGAGAAGAGAAGAGAAGAGAAGAGAAGAGAAGAGAAGAGAAGAGAGAGAAGAGAAGAGAAGAGAAGAGAAGAGAAGAGAAGAGAAGAGAAGAGAAGAAGAGAAGAGAAGAGAGAAGAGAAGAGAAGAGAAGAGAAGAGAAGAGAAGAGAAGAGAAGAGAAGAGAAAGAGAAGAGAAGAGAAGAGAAGAGAAGAGAAGAGAAGAGAAGAGAAGAGAGAGAGAAGAGAAGAGAGAAGAGAAGAGAAGAGAAGAGAAGAGAAGAGAAGAGAAGAGAAGAGAAGAGAGAGAGAAGAGAAGAGAAGAGAAGAGAAGAGAAGAGAAGAGAAGAGAAGAGAAGAGAAGAGAAGAGAAGAGAAGAGAAGAGAAGAGAAGAGAAGAGAAGAGAAGAGAAGAGAAGAGACCAGGTTGGAAGAGACCTTTGAGATCATCGAGTCCAACCCATCATCCAACACCATCTAATCAACTAAACCATGGCACCAAGCACCCCATCCAGTTTCTTCCTAAACACCTCCAGTGATGGTGACTCCAGCACCTCCCTGGGCAATAACTCTTTCTATGAAGAATTTCTTCCTAACATCCAGTCTAAGCCTCCCCTGGCACAGCTTGAGACTGTGTCCTCTTGTTCTGGTGCTGGTTGCTTGGAAGAAGAGACCAGCCCCCACCTGTCTACAACCTCCCTTCAGGTAGCTGTAGAGAGGAACAAGGTCTCCCCTGATCCTCCTCCTCTCCAGGCTAAGCAACCACAGCTCCCTCAGCCTCTCCACATAGGGCTTGTGCTCCAAACCTCTCACCAATTTTCTTGCCCTTCTCTGGACATGTTCCAGCAACTCAACATCTCTCCTAAACTGAGGGGCCCAATGAGAGCTGGAGTGCATGCTCTGTCATTGCTGCAGGTAGGTGTGCAGCTAGGACTGTCCTGGGAGGCAGCAGAAACTCACATTTTCCTGTAACTTACTGAAGGCCCTGCCTCACCATGGGGTTGGAAGTGGAGATCATGTTTTAACATCTGCATAGGTGCTAGTAGTGGAGAAACACTATTATGGCTAAATGAGAAACATCTATATCTGATTATTTGTACCTCCAATTTTCTACCCCACTAGCATAATTACTGTCGGCAGATAAAGTTTTGATTAAGGACAAAGGATCTCAATTCTGCAAGTGGTAATACATGTGTTTAACTTTAAGAATGCAGATAGTTCCATTGTGGTTATGAAACTAGCCATGTGCTTGGAGTTATGCATGTGCATAAATGTCAGGATTGCTGCCTAAGGACATAATTTACCAGTAGAATGTAGGAAAAAGAAATGTCTTCTGCAGAGTGCAGCCCATTTCTTTCAGAAATGCCTACATGGGATATTGTTTTTACAATCATTTTTAGATGAGTTACTGTCTAAAAATCCTGATTCATTGGATTTTCTTTTGAATGTTTTATGGATATATCTTCTCCTCTTCTTCATCTTTTTTTTTTTTTTTTTTTTTTTTTTTTTTTTTTTTTACCTATTTCCAGGCAAGAATTCTAAAGTAGTTTTCAAAAGCTAGTCAGACTCAGCTTCTTCTCTTTAGAGCAGGCACGGGTGGGCCTGGTTCCTTTAGATCTGCATGCTGGGGAATCTACAGGCAGGTCAGATCTCAGGAGAGGAGTTTGTCATATGGAAATGTTTAACGGTCCAGCTTACATTCTGTATAGTCTTTCTTTTATCTTTTCAGGGTTTGAACATGATCCTTTCAAAGCCAGATAACCCAGAAAAATCCTCACAACTGCTTTGCTCACTCCCTGATTCCTATAATCGCAGTCTAGGAGGAATAGGTTACTATGACAATATCATTGCAAGAGTTTTGTAAAGTGTTTTTAAATTTTTTTCAAGTCCCTCTCAGTGCTAATGTCCTTTACTGTTCTGCAAAATGGTACCCTCTGTCATTTTACTTATGCTACAATCAAGATGCAAAAAAAATATTTTGCTATATGAACGAGCATCACCTCTCAGTATTTATGTAAGCAGAGGAGCATGGTCAGAGATAACCATTTAGAAAACCTTTTCCGCTGCATGTCCTGATATAGGATGCTGAAATACCTTTCGGCCACTATTGTTTGTTCCCTAATGTCTAATAGATCATGAGGCTCAGGATGTTGTGTCACTTTTTTTGTACTGATAAGATCATCACCAGGGTCTACAAACGCTGGTCCTCTCTTCCAGTTAATTTGCACTTTTGAACAAGTTTATTAACAAGTGTCTTCAATAATCATAAGGTAGAAGAGAGAGAACCACCAGGCAACAAACACCAGAAGTTAGGGCCAAAACTTTGGTGACATTTTAAGACCTTGTCATCAGTGTTTCCTTCTTATATATTTTTGAGAATTATGATAATATGATCATAAGAAATAAGTAAGACCAGAGGTAAATTGATGCAATGTAAGATCCTGATGTTTTTATTTTTGTCTCCTTATCACATAACCACAAAGGTTGGAAAAGACCTTTAAGGAGTTTAACTCCAACCATTATCTAACTCTATCAGGGCAACTACTACACCATAACCTTGAGCACCATATCTAGATGGCTTATAAATACATCCATAAGATATTTTGCTGTAAGCTTGTAAAGGTCCTCATGAGGCCTATAGTCCAACCTCTTGATCAAAGCAGGCTAAGCTACATGGTTAGACTAGGTTTCTTAGGGCTTCATCTACTCCAATCTTGAAAACCTCCATAGTCTGAGACTGATCAAATTCTCCAGGTGATCTGTTGCAATGCTTGATTGTCTTCATGTCCTGAAGGCCTTGTCAAATTTGCAGAACTCTCTGGGATCAGGTTGCTTCTCCCCATCCTGAATTTCATCCCAAGACTTTAGCCTGACTGCCTTAGTTACTGATGTGAGGTTGTGAGTTCTGATCTAGAAAAAACTTTTGGACACCAGTTCATTGAAGTAAATAGAACTACTCTCATGCTTGAAATTACACATCTGCTTCATGCTTTGCTATCTCAGGGTCTAATCCTGAATGGTAATGTTGCAAGGAACATTTTTCAGATACTGTGATTACTTGCTTTTAAACCTTTCACTCGTGAAGATGCTGCATTACCAGGACTGTATGGCTTTCTCGACCCAAAGCAAAATTCCAGGTCAAAAGATGTGGTTATGTATAAATATTAGATTGATGAAAGGAGAGAATAATCTGCCTACCTTCAGGTAAACAAAAGACCATCTCGAGATAAATCACAACTCCATGTGAATTTTTGAAAATATCTTTCAAATAGTTTTTTTCTGGTAATGAATGCTGCTGAGAGGCTAATGGTGTGTTACTATGGCAAAACTGTATTGTTTCTAGTTCTCAAGACATTCCCTTCAGAGCTTGAGTGGGGACTATGTAGTGTAACCCTTTGCAGTGTAACCCCTGTTTCGACCTTGATGGTAATCAAGTCAAAGTGGCATTTTAAAGATAACTCACAGTGAAGACATTTTAATTTGCATTCTCACGACTGAGTACAGGATGTAAAAAAATTCAATATGCAAAACATAACACAATGTAAGAACTGTATGGAAATAATGCAACATATTTTAATTTACATTACTAGATGGATCTTCAGTGATCATAAAGGCTTTGAGAAAAGAGCAGTAAAAGAAAGAAGTCAATTTAAAGTCTCGTGGATAGAATGAGATGCAAGATTATGTTGGATTATATATATTGTAACAAGTTGTAATACAGGCTGGATTCTAACAGTGGAGAGCAGTTGAAATATCTACAAAGAGCTCACTTACAAAGAAGTGAACAGAAAGAGGTAAATGCCTTACTCTGTATAGTGACCCAACTTTCTGCTGTCAGCAGAACTATATTTTTTTCTATGCAATAAGTATGTTATCAGGATAGTCAGAAATTCTCCATCCCCTGACCTTTCATTTTTTCCCCATCTTTTTTTCTTTTGATCTCTTTTACTGAACAACACAGGAACTTTCCAGAAATGTTACTTTTGCTGTAACACCACAGCAGACTGTTGTTAAGTGTGGCCAGATACGTGCTAAGGATGAAATGGAGGTGGAAACCACCATTTCTACCATGGCCAGATAACTTTTAAGGTAAGTAAGGAAGCTGGAATCTGGGTATCTGGTAGATACTGGGAGATCAAGGCATGTGGGAAAAAGGGCCGGAAACATATGGGATGCAGAGAACACATGGAGAGTGGGAGAGCTGGCAGGACAGCTGGTCCCCAGATGATACTGAGATCAAATGACTGAGTACTTCAACATGGCTTAAATTGTTAGGAAGTGTGGAGATGGAACTCTCCCTCATACACAAGAATGTGCGTGTATTACTGCTCTAATTAAGTCTCCTTCCCTGAGCGTGAGTATCAGAAGAAAACCAAAGCCATTGAGATGGTTTCCTCATAAAGATCAGGATTTCCTCAACCAACCTATAAAAATCTCTGAAATCTCCTAAATCTTGAAGAAACCATGCAGTTAACAGGCTATGAACCTGTAGTTCATACTGGACTTATTCACCCCTGCAAAACAAGTTTATCTAGCGTATCTGTTGTATGACCGAAAACGTGCAATGGTGTGGACTTTACTGCACTCTAGAAAGCCAGTGACATTCTCAGAGAGTTTGCAGAAGCTGTGCACTAGTTGCTAAAGCTGCAGCTACTTCGTTTCTCTTGCTTTGGTTTGTCATCTGTGCCTGTGATGCTCACTGGGAGTGCCAGAATAATTCCTCTCCCAAATGTACTCAGTGAAGTAGACAAACAGATATTGCTGGTAAGGGAAAACCAGAGCTCACGCAAAGCGATCATGCTGGAGGTTAGCTCCTCAAGCACGTAATAGACGACCCTTTGTTCCCTTTTAAACTTAATATTATTAGTCAATTTATGCTTTGTAGGCATTGTAGTTGCTGGAAATGAGCATTTCAGAAATGTCTGAAACCATGTTGTAGATTAGGTGTCCCTCTGAAAATCTACAGGCTGAAATTAAGTCCCAAAGGAGAAGCAGCTTTCCCAAGATCACATGGCAGCAGGGGGAAAACCAGAGACACATCACAAGACATCTGCACTGCTTTGTTAAAGGGCCTGTCCACTGGCTCATGCTGTTTCCTCTAAGAAGTCTGTCTCATGCAAGTCTCTGCTGTATCCAGGCCTGTGTTGATTAATTGCATCTGAGCAGACCTTGTGTTGGCATGTTCTCAAGCCTACTTACTCCCCATCAGCCTTTTTCTCCACCCAAGAAGTGAAGTCCAATATGAAACATTAATTGACATACCTCCAAGCGTAATTAAAGCACTCTTAAGTAGCTTACCTGTGAATAAAGACTGTGTGTGGAAAATTTCATCTGTAAAATAGACCAAAAACTTAGGTATCAGCAAATAAGGAGCTGGAAAGAAAACAGTTATGGAAATGCAAGTACAAGAGCATCTGCTTTACTATTAGTCTAACTACAATAAAAGTATTGCCGATGGGGTAGTGAGATCTGTCTGGCCACAGCTGTCATTGTCTTTAAAAGCCAGCCAGTAAAGCATGGCTGTTTTTACCTTTACTGCGTTTGCTATAAACCAAAAATACTTTAAGCTGTACTCTAAGTGAGAGCAAAGGGTGAAGATGTTCTTACCTGAAGAGAAAACCGGATCCGTAAGAAGAGGATTATGAACGAACCCTTTTTATTACATGATTTTTAACCACGTCATTGAAGGTGATTTCATGCTCTAACAATATTCATTCTAGCATCTTCACAGTTCATAACACCCAGGTGACTAGTCTTTGCAGGAAGATTTCACATGCTATCCAGTTACGGAATATTTATTCGCCCTCTTTAAACCACGCACTCAGTTGGTGGGATTCAACTCCCCCAGGAGAAGACGTGCCTGACCAACTGACATAGGGCTTATTCTCCAGGGAGGGTTGAATTTCCTTGGCATGACAATGTCCTGGGTTTTATTGGCACAGACGGTTTGTGTCAAGTATGTGAACATAAGTTCTTGAGGTCTGCAGGAGGAGCAGTTACAGATCTCTTAATATTCATCTTGAGTTTTACACAGGCCTGCTCCTCCAGCTTGGGAATGATCCTCTAATGGTCTGAGTTTGCTGAGGGATACCTGCTCCAGGGAACTAATAACCTGGTTGATTACGCACTGAAGTGTGTGACTGGCTTCACACTCCATGATTTAATGTCTCTTCATTCCAGAAGCGCTGTGAAACCAATTAAACTTAGATAAAAGTGTATATTTTCAATATAATAACACAGCTCCAATTACTTTCACCTGACTCCTAGTTTGATTTCACCCCAAATAAATCATATCTTTTAGGCCAAATCCAATAAAACATCTGAACATTTAAAGACATAAATCAGAATACCTAATATTAGGTACCAGCTTTCTGAGTTAAAATTAAAGTGAGGCTCCCAAATAAGTAAACAGACTTCTCATTTTAGGTGACAGCTGAAAATGCAAAGAAGCAGTGTGCCTGAAATCCTGCCCAGTACAGCCATAAAAGACACAGAGACATTATCCACTCAGGAACTGTAGGCTGAAACAATCTGAGTGACCAAAGTTGGGATTCAGTTAACTTAATGTGTCTAAAAGTAGTTGTGGGCTCCCCTTAGAGTTAGTAGAAAGAAACAAACACCTTCAGAAGACTGTCAATCTGCTAAGGTATCTGGAAATAGCCAGATGGGTTGCACTCAATAGGTTTTCCTTACTGCTTTCTTATTCTCTCTCTTGATAGAAAATAAACCCCAATTGTCATGGTTAGAGCAGTGAATTCAGAGACTTGGCTCATGCACTATTCAGTGTACTAGTTGCCAAAGGCCAAGGTTCAAAGAACAGGAGTTTTCTGTTGGATAGACTTGACCCCTATGTAATGGAATGATGATAATTTATTTCCCTTTATGCTGAGATATTGTATATATTGCTCATGATATGATGCTGTAATAGGTAGAAGAAACTAGCAATAGTCAGTGAAGGACAGGAGACCAAATGCATGATCTGATATAATATTTCTCAGAAGACAATCACTCCTGTTTTCTAATACTCAGATGAGGTGGGCAAAGAGAAAAGTGGTGCCAGATCTATAGGTTTCCTGTACCATATGTGCTACATCAAGCATCAATCTCACTTTATTTCTCTTCTGCCTTTTCAAATCTTATCTTCATGAACCTTTAGACATGGGAATAACATTTGGCTCAGAGAAGCTGCCCTCATGTATGGTTTCTGGTGTCATGTTCCCAGAACTGAGACTTTGGGAAATTTAATTTTAAAAATAGATTATATATATCTATTCAAAGGGAATACCTACCTCTGTTGAAGAATATAAAAAAGTTTACAATTGGCTTACTGGGAAGAAGATCAGAAGTTTTGTTTTACAGTAGAAATAATAAGGCCATTAAATATCAGCTATTACAGCCGTGTTTCCTCTTAAAGTTTTCCACTGAATTCCACCCTATTTCCTGCACTTTAGTTTTCAGAATATTACCAATAAACCTCCTGATTTTGTATAGCATTTCTTAGGAGCAGCCTTTGCCTTGCATTCCAGAAGCCCTAAAAAGTCTACTTAGGGCTGTCATGCGAGTTAACAAAAGCTTGAAATGTAAAGATGTAGGAGACTGAAGCTGGCATTTGATTACTGCAGCATTTTCCTACAGATAAAATGACTCTTCTAGAGTGAGGATAAATATTCTTGAATTTTTTTGAGGGGTGTTTGAATTATTGGTATTTTCCATAAAAACACAGGTTGTGCAATGAGGGCAAATAGTTTTACCAGCCTTGCAATAATGTGAGCTAACACAGCTAATAGGAAACAATGACATAAAAGCTGTTAAAATATGTCATTGCAGATAGTGTGACAGCTATAAGAATATCTCTTTCCTCAGACCTTCCTGGCTGATGGTTTATGCTTCTGACTTAAAAATATCGAAAGATAATATTTATTTGTGACACCTGCTTGTCTAGAAACTCTGGTCACTTCCCACTTGCTGAGCCTAAGAGAGATTTCTCATTAACTCTCCTGGATAGGTTAGAAATAGATACAATAGGAAAGGTTAGGGATTTAGCATGCAGATGTAAACATAAGGCTATATTTTTGTTGGAACTGCTGGCTTAAATGATTAAATAATAATTATACTCTTGAAACAACCCCCAAATTTTTCTTTTAGGAAAGATAAATACTATGATACTTTAATACTAAAAAACAACAACACCCCCCCCCCCCAAAAAATGAACAAAAAAAAAACCTCAAGCAAACCCAACTTGTTCTAGTAATTCTTGGGAAAAAAATACATAAAAGAACAGAAAACCAAAACCAACAAATTCTTCTGGACTATACTATTAGTACAATTCTGGTTTTGTCCTTTTTTTTCAACGCAGCCTAATGGCATTTTGGCAACTTTGATATTTCATTTGAAGGCACAATAATAAAGTATTTTCTTTGTATTGATTGAAAAAATATAGTGCTTATTTTTTGCTTGGTTTTCTGGTAGTTATTCAATAGGTTAAAGGGCAATATCATCTGTTTCCTAACAGGACATTTTGTGTAAGATTTGCAAGTCCTACAGGTACCTTTAAGCATGGATAAATATGCACTCATGGTTTCAACTGGATAGTTTTTCACCACCAAAGGATGATTATGTTGTGTGCCTTGAGACATAGGCTATAATATATTTCCTGTCCCTTTATTGCATTTTGGAATCATAAACAATGACTGTTTGGCTCAAAGCCATTTATTCAGCCCAAAAAGACATTATTTGCACAACAAAAATCAATAAAAATGTTACTAGGTCTGGCTGGATACTTTGCTTAACTGTGATATTTGTCTGTCACTGATGGCATGCCATCTCTCGTAGGAGACTGGGGCCAAAACAGAGCTATTGATCCAGTCATCAGTGATGGATACTGGCATTTGGAACAGGCTGCTGCAGAGAATCTCGATTAAAAAAAATATTTCTATGTTTTGCCTGCAGCAGAGTCAAGATAACCTGAGTGAGGAGATTTTCTCTTTTATATTGGGTTTCTCCTCCTGTGGTTGTTAAATGCTCTAGACCAAAGTTCATTATTGAAAGAATTAAGTCAATCTATGTTTAGCCAAAGGCTTTGACATCATATCAAGCTCTGCTGATTTAGACACAAGCTAGTTGTCCTTTTCATCACCTTAAAAGCGTAAAGGAAGTGTTTTATATACACCAGTGATAGAAGTGATATGCTGGGGTGTGCTTACACTTTTTTTTTTTTTTTCCTTCCTATTGTAAAACATCAAATTATGTCTAAGAAAAACAAGACAAAAACTGATTCTTACACATTGTTATATAAACACTGACCTATCCTTTGAGGCACGGAGTATTACTTTCCACTCTTGCTTTATCGGAAGTTTAAGGTTCTCAGCACTCGGAAACTAGATTGGCTAATTGTGAAACATTTCTGCAGCTGCAAAGGAAAACAGATTGCAACTGAGATATAGGAATGCTTTAGCCTATTATCAGTGAACAACATTTTAAAAAACCCTACCTGGTATTTTCAAATGTTTGTATTTCAAAATAATTTTCTTTCACCAAGTTAACTGATTTTTAGAAGTACAATATTTGATGACAGAAAGAAGAGACTAAAGAGGCCTCTTAAATCAGTCTCTTAGAAATATCTTCAAATTAAAGGTCTTCACATTCTTCTTGCTTAGTTCATTTTTCTGTCAGAGCTCAGAACTTTCAGAATAGTCTTGCAAACATTCCAAAAGTGACTGAAAGTCAGTATATTTCCTAGAACTAATATAATTCACAGCACTGATAGGGATTTAGGAGTAACAGATCATGTACTAAAGTCAGCTGACTTATGTGTTAAGACTTCAGTTCTGAATAACTTACAGGTATCAGAATAGCCACTCTGATTTTGACAGGGCTATTTGAACTGCATAAAATCAAGCACATGTGAAAGTCATCTTAGGATCACGATCATCAGGATGGTGGCCAAAGACATGTAGGTATTAGAATTTTCAGTGCTGAATGCATTTTGAAATCCTTACCCTTCCATCATGTACTTCAAAAAAATTCCTATGTAATATCAAAGTTGTGGCTACCACTATCAATTCAACTGTAGCATGAGAGTCATGTTGGTGGTTACAGTATCTATCAAAGTAGCTAATTTTGGTTGTTTTGGAAGGAGTTGGCAGGAGCTATCGGAGTTTTGTTTAATTTCTCTTAATTATAGTTCTCAGTCCAAAGGAAAAATACTGGGAAGAAGTATACAAAGCTATACAACTTCTGCAAGCTCATAATTTTCAACTAAGAGTATGTGGAAGGGAAAGTAGTGAGTAGTGCTCTGTTTAAAATTAATTCTGTAGTGTGAATCGTGAATTTGTAACTGAAGATCTCCTATGCCAACTTGATGAGAGAAACAATGAGTGCATTGACAACTAGGAGCTCCTAAACAGGAGAAAAGATACATTTTGCAGAAAGGAAAGGCTCAGAGCATTTCCACTACATCATGCCTCATGCAAATCCTAAGATACATCTAATAACCAATATTAGTTCTAAGAAAATAGCCTGAAAACTGCTGAAGGAACATTGCCTCTGCAATATGCTCAGAGATGAAACATCCAAACCTTCACACTTGTATCTATTGTTTCAGGCTGCCATTTCATCTTTTCAGGTTAGAAACTGTGAAAGAAATTAAAATTTTCATTTAGATTTGGAGGGAAATGGAAATAGAGCAAAAATTCAGGATACACTGATTGGATTTTTATGTGGCTGCTCCTTGACTCTTGACCTTCATTATCTAGTTTGTACTCAGGTATGGCTTCATAAGACAAATTGGATGAAGTGAAGGTTGCATTATGACTTGCTGTATAGGTTTCCCTTCCATGCTTCCTCAAAAGAAGCAGCATCAAAAAGGCCTGATGCACAACTTGTACCCTATGACATCATCCATCTCTCTCACCAGCTAAATTAATTTACTATTATGCTGTCACAAATAATGAAAATTAAAACCTGACTCGTAATTAGGATAATTTTAGAAGTGATAAACATTTCCACTTCAGAGAATTTTCTCTAGGTGCTTTTACCACATTGAGTGTTTCATAATTCAACGAGAAAGAGCAACATCAACTATTTTCTCTTGGTTTTCTCCCTGAAGAAACAGCTTGAAGGAAATAGAATAGAATAGAATGGAATGGAATGGAATGGAATGGAATGGAATGGAATGGAATGGAATGGAATGAATGGAATGGAATGGAATGGAATGGAAGAATAGAATAGAATAGAATAGAATAGAATAGAATAGAATAGAATAGAATAGAATAGAATAGAATAGGAGTAGAATAGAATAGAATAGGTTGGAAGAGACCTTCAAGATCATCATGCCCAACCTATCATCCAACACCACCTAATCAACTAAACCATGCAACCAAGCACCCCATCAAGTCTCTTCCTGAACACCTCCAGTGATGGTGACTCCACCACCTCCTCGGGCAGCCCATTCCAAGGGGCAATCACTCTCTCTGTGTAGAACTTCCTCCTAACCTCCAGCCTAAACCTCCCCTGGCGCAGCCTGAGATTGTGTCCTCTTGTTCTGGTGCTGGTTGCCTGGGAAAAGAGACCAACCTCTGCCTGTCTACAGCCTCTCTTCAGGTAGTTGTAGAGAGCAATAAGGTCACCCCTCAGTCTCCTCCTCTCCAGGCTAAGCAAGCCCAGCTGCCTCAGCCTCTCTTCATAGGGCTTGTGTTCCAAACCCCTCACCAACTTCGTTGCCCTTCTCTGGACACATTCCAGCAAGTCAACATCCTTTCTAAACTGAGGGGCCCAGAACTGGAGACAGTACTCAAGGTGTGGCCTAACCAGTGCAGTGTACAGGGGCAGAATGACCTCCCTGCTCCTGCTGGCCACACTGTTCCTGATGCAGGCCAGGATGCCATTGGCCCTCTTGGCCACCTGGCCACACTGCAGGCAATAATGTGTTTAACTTCTTTCTTTCAGAAACACAATTAATAACAATATTAATAATCTTAGCAATAATATGCTACAGTTGTTGCTGCTTTACCTCCTGATGTGTTTGCACACTACTACAATGTGGTTAAGGTAAAACAGTCTATGTCACCTGAAGATTTGACTTGTTTCAGAAAAAGGCAGTTTGGCTTGAATGAAAAAACTGGTCTTAAATATAAAATGTGCTGGGAATTAACTTTTATGCTTGCCACCCTGCTAGGAATTGTAAAGTACATGAAAACTAGATTGCAGGTGTTCAGCTAGCCACTGTCTTGTTAGGCTTCCTGGGGCTGAAATCTTAGATGAAATTGCAGTTGTTGGCAATGAAAACTAAAAATTACTAGCACTGAGGTTCTGTGTTTTACCCATAACAAACCATATGCATTTGTGAGCTTAGAATGACATATTTTTGGTATTCAGTTCTATCAATAATATAAATTTTCACTATTCAGTTATATTAATAATAATTATTATTAATCCATAAATTATGAATATGATATCATAGCTATCTAGCCATTTCCATCTTAGCTGTCTGTGGAAATATTGTATTATTATTTGGAATTTTTTTTTCTATTAAAATTGCATGTTAACTGTGAAGACTAATGTAAAAATCACATATATTAACTGATTTCAGCTCTTCAGATGGAAATCCGTTCTAGAATAATAAGGTAGGTGAATTAGCCTTCTCTGAACTCAAATGTTCAGCTAACTGAAATTCCTCTTGTAAAGGAATAGGACTGTTGATGCCATCTTATTTTTCTGAGGTACATCTGTAGTTACAGTAGCAGGAGAATTGTTTTGCAAAAGACCCTCCAATATTAATGACAAACATAAGAAATAGGATCGAATGGTAACAAACTACAGAAATGAATAAAATACTTCTTAAATTATTCTTATCAAGTAGCAGAAGTAGCTTAAACAGGTGTTATGTACAGATTATGCTTAGGGAATCTAAATGGGGATTGTAGCACATGGTAAAGGTTTAGTAAATACTTTTCTAGTCCAAGATCAATGGCATCGATTGTCATTAAAGTGGCAAGCTAAAAACAATGAAGTGGTTTCTAATTTTCAGGCTCCTGAAGGAGTCTGCTCTATCTCTTCCTTTTTCCAGTTAAGAGCATCATTAAATGGTAAGAGCAAACAGCATATTGAGAGGCCAAGTGTTTTATTAATTCATCATCAGAATTATCTCAGCACATTAATATTAATAGCTTCAAATTGGATTTCATTTAGGAGGTGAAATAAATATGCTGATAGTAAAAGCCTACATAGCCAATGAATCTTTTGAAATGGCGCTTGCACAGGGCAATACTCAAAACAGATGTAAGTCATGCTGGCTTTAGCACGGGGACACCTTCCAGGTGTCTGGTCTGAAACTCACTGAAATTTTGACTCTAAACAAGGATTTCTCTCTCTTTTGGAAGCTTGCTGATTAAGTGACTGAGACAAATGTGGACATTTATTCCTCCCTTTTTGTACCTTTTGTCAATTATTGTATTGTAGGCAGTCACCCCCAAAAACTCCATATCTAATCAACTAAACCATGGCACTTAAGTGCCTCATCCAGTTTCTCTTTAAACACTTCCAGTGATGGTGTCTTCACCACCTCCCTGAGCAGCACATTCCAATGGCCAATCTCTCTTTCTGAGAAGAATTTCTTCCTAATATCCAGCCTAACCTCCCCTGGTGCAGCTTGAGACTGTGTCCTCTTGTTCTGCCACTGGTTGCCTGGGAGAAAAGACTGACCCCCACCTGGCTACAACCTCCCTTCAGGGAGTTGTATATGGCAATAAGGTCTCCCTTGAGCCTCCTCTTCTCCAGGCTAAGCACCCCCAGCTCCCTCAGCTTCTCCTCATAGGGCTTGTGCTCCAGACCCCTCATCAGCTTTCTTGCCTTTCTTTGGACATATTTGAGCAACTCAACATCTTTCTTAAACTGAGGAGCCCAGAAATGGACACAGGACTCAAGGTGTGGCCTAACCAGTGCTGAGTACAGGGGCAGAATGACTCCTCTATTCCTGCTGGACACACTATTTCTGATACTGATACACAATTCCTGATTTCAGAGCATTAGTCTGTGTTTGCCTTTGGTTTGATTCACAGATACTGTATTTTTTTTTTTTTTTTGTGTCTTTTTCATTATTAAATTCTCTAAACCCACAGAGTCATTGATTTTGTGGCTGTTTGCAATGAGAAATACTATTCCTAAGTAAATGCCAAAGAAAATTATTTTTTCCCTCATTTGCAAGGATGCCACATGGCCCAAGGAGGAAAGAAGGGGAAGAGTATACATGAAGATGCAGTTGTACATGGACTTAGCTAAAGGCACACTTCTTTATCTGGAAGGTCACTGATAACGCAGGCCTTCCCTCTTACTTTCTTCCTCCAGGAGCCAGACTGTGTCTATAACCTTCCTGTTATCAGTGGTAATGCCAATGCTAAACTGGAAGAAAAGTGGCCACTCAGGAGAAAAATGCCTTTTTTCCCCTTCCCCCCTTTCTTTTTAAAATCAGGTGCTACAGCTACATTCTGACATCTTACCTAACGGCTCCTGCTTTGCACAAATATCAGAATCAGCAAGATTTAGTCCAGACAGATAAGTCCATAGCCACATTCACCACTCAGTTATTTCCTGCTGTTTGTGGCTTTGAGGGTATTATTACATTTGTTGAAGATCATTATTACATGGAGATGATCCAATCACAGTGCCATCCTGTCATTCAAGGAGCCTGTTCTGGGAGCCCAAAGCAGCCTGAAGGCTTCCTGTTTTCAGGAGGCTTCTTATTGCTAGAAGGAGACAGATTAGTCAGAGTCGGAATACAGAATTAACCAGGTTGGAAAAGGCCTTTGAGACCATCAAGTCCAACCTATCACCCAACACCACCTAATCAACTAATCCATGGCACTAAGTGCCTCATCCAGTCTCTTTTTAAACACCTCTAGTGATGGTGACTCCACCACCTCCCTGGGCAGCACATTCCAGTGGCCAATCTCTCTTTCTGGGAAGAATTTCTTCTGTCACAGGATATATCTAGGAGTCTAGTTTCTGAAGCCATTGGATACTGAAATACTAGTTTATTTTTTTGTTCTATATTGCTTCTCAAAAGAACCCCTAAACCAAAACGGTACCATGGAAAATGTAATGCTGCACAGAAAAATGAAGTCATTTTATGAGCCAAAGTAAAGAAACCCTTTACTGCAATATGACCAGCATTTGGGGAGTGTGGAGTCACCCCTGCAGAAACAGGGGAGAGCTTGAGCATAGGTTAGAATTTGCTAATCTGTCCATCCACTGGTGTATATCTCTGTCTGTACAGAGGATAGAGACAGGGAGTACCAGGACACCATATATGAGAAGAGGGGAAAAACACAGGTAGGGCAGTAGACAGCTACTCTTTCCCACAACCATAGTGAGACAGCAGGTCTGGCACTGAGTGACTGTCTTAGGGCTTGGGTTTTCCTTTGCCTTGGCAAGTGAAGCGACTAAAGCAGAAGAGAGAATGTGGCTCAAATTGTGTTTCTACCCCAAACTCTTTCAGTTCTCTGTGGCATTTGTGCTTCATAAAAATATAAACACAAGGCAAATATGCTCTTAATCAGAAAAGAGCAAAACTAGACACATGCTTTGACTTTTCTCAGGTAAACAATGGCAAACTTGCCCTGAGCAGGAGCATCATGATCAGGAGACGTGCATTTTGAATAATCTGCTTTTATGTTGCAAGCTACTCTACAGTAATGGCCATGCATGAGACTGAAGTGTAATTGAATGGATATTGGCACTGTTGTACAGTAGAGAGGTAGCTCTGGCAGCTAAAAAGTGCCTGTGACACACTGTGGCTGCCTAGACACCTTTTAGTTAACCTAATAGAAAGACTATCTTAAGGAAGGGTTTGCCCTCTGCTCTTAACCAACTAAGTTACTTTTATGTCCCAGGATTAACCTCCTGCGGCTGAAGGTACTGACTGTCCCTCCAAACAAACAAGAGAAGGGCATGAAGATTTGTTAGTGCTTGAGGCACAGCTGCCAGGAAGAGACAGACTTTGCATTTTGAATTGTCCTGAAGCCTGAATCTCTCATTTCAAACAGCTCATCTTCACATGTTGTATAAGCATTTTCTTGGGAGCTTAGCTCAACAGCCTGCTGCAGTCTACATGAGAAAATGGAACACTTGTTTCCATGCATGTTAAAATCCATGTTAATCAAGAAGGAAGTGGCTCCTGTGAGGGACTTTCCCCCTCCTCTCCCTCTTTTGCTACCAGAAATGTACAAGAAGATTATTCTTGTGGTTCTGGTCATGAACTGAGAATTACAACATGATTTCCTGGCATTGCCACAGATTTGTTGTCTGTTCACTTAATTTGTCCATGTTTTAGATCCCAACTGACCTCATAGAAGGATTCTTTCTTTAATGCAACCACAATGCTTTAATGTTTATGAGGGACTTAGCATCTCTGGTGCAGGGCCTTTGAGACCTTGAGATTGTAGAAGTTTTATGTAAATTGTCTTTGTCACCTCAGAATATCTGGACTCTTCCCTACCAGTGACTTGCAGTCAACAGACTTTCAGAAGTGATAATGAAAATGTGGATTCAAAGCATTTATCTGACAGTCTGTGCTGGCGTAAGCCTCAAACATTGTTCTCAAGCTAGTGCTCCTGAAATTTATTATGAACTAAAAGATGTTCCCAACAGCCTGCCACTATTACTGGAGAAAGAATGTGCAACAGGGACTGCCATTTAGGCCACCATTTGGAATGGCATTTGGGAGCTGCTGCCTGGAGTTGACATCAAGAATAATGAGGCTGACATTCAGAGGAACCACCCAGCAAGCAGAGGCAGAAGTGATCTAATTGTTACTGCTTTCTTTCAGGCTTCCCCCCACCATCTTTTTCTGGATTTTCCCCAAAATAAATTACTCTAATTTAACAAAAGTCTGGAATGAAGAAGAGTTATTCTGTTTAGTTTGGGAACTGGTATTTTCAAGTTTTCTTAATTAGTAATATAATGGAGAGGTTATTATCAAAATATGCTGGGTTCAGAGTATGCTAAAGCTCTCTTAGGACCCAGTTTAGTATTTGTTACATTTCAGCCAAGCCAAACACAGCACGTTCAATTTGTTTCTTACTTTTTTTGGTGGTCATTTCCCATAGGACAACAGGGAACCATATAACCAGTAAGACTGCATGGATAATCTTCCTCGCTACTGGTCAGAGCAACAGCAAAACATTCATATGTCACACCAAGAAAATCAAAAGGCTCCTTTACGTCTGTTTATTACTTGTCTCCTGAGGCAGACAGCAAGTGACCAGTTATTTGTTAAGCTATACATATCATTGGCTGAATCTTATCCTCTCTTCTCTCATATGAGATCTTCTGTCAGATGACAATGTTTGTCGCCCTTCCACTCCTCGTTTCATCAGTACGGTGATGCGACACCTACCCAGTTAGAAGGAAGTCCATAAAAGTATTTACTCAAATGGTGTTACTACTGGGAACTTTCCTGGGGCAGCCAATTTTAATATTCATGCAAACAGCTCTACTTGTACCTTTAATGCACCTTTAATGTCCCTCCTCATTCTTCCTGAAAAGTTGTGCATCTTTTCCACATCTTTTTTTAAACTGAAAATTCAGTGCATATTACCAAAGGAGGTTTTCCAATGAGATTATTAACAGAATTCATTTCACAAACACTAAGGAAAATAAACCTGATTGACAGGGGAAATAGAATAATAGAATAGAATAGAATAGAATAGAATAGAATAGAATAGAATAGGAGTAGAATAGAATAGACCAGGTTGGAAGAGACCTTCAAGATCATCACAACCAACCCATCAACCAATCCAACCCACCTAAACAACTAAACCATGGCACCAAGCACCCCATCAAGTCTCCTCCTGAACACCTCCAATGATGGTGACTCCACCACCTCCACGGGCAGCCCATTCCAAGGGGCAATCACTCTCTCTGTATAGAACTTCTTCCTAACCTCCAGCCTAAACCTCCCCTGGCGCAGCCTGAGATTGTGTCCTCTTGTTCTGGTGCTGGTTGCCTGGGAGAAGAGACCAACATCTGCCTGTCTACAACCTCCCTTCAGGTAGTTGTAGAGAGCAATAAGGTCACCCCTCAGTCTCCTCTTCTCCAGGCTAAGCAAGCCCAGCTCCCTCAGCCTCTCCTCATGGGGCTTGTGTTCCAAACTCCTCACCAACTTTGTTGCTCTTCTCTGGACACATTCCAGCAAGTCAACATCCTTCCTAAACTGAGGGGTCCAGAACTAAATGATTCCATTCAGATAGTTAAAAAAATATCTTTGAATGATGTTTTTGTGTGTGAAAATCTATTTAAACTGAAGAATAAAGGAAGATGTTTCACTTTGAAACACCCAAAGTTTAATGCTCATGTAGTGGTCTTGCACCTGAGATGGATGTTGATATTCCTCTTCAAAATAACGATTCGTGCCTAATTTACTGATTCTGGTGCGTACAGGGCTAAAGTTCTCTCCAGGGACTTTTTGCTTTGAGGGACAGAACTCTGAATTTCACATATGGGTCCACACTGTCATGTTCATTCTGATTCTCATAGGCATGCTAAAAGCTTGATTTTGGCCACCAAGCAGACATTTATGACCTAAACTGATCAGGCTGACTGCTCCAGCCTCATGGTGTGGCCCTTGTTTCAGCTGCTTCTCACAGATTTCCTTGCAGACATGTTGAGTCTACACAGAAACTTCCATTTCAGCTATAATATCCTGGTGTCAGAACTTAGCTCAATGGATGCATGCTTCTCTGCCATAATAAAATCATTTTCAGGCCATGCAGACTCACTTTAAAAGAAAATAGGAAAAGCAAACCTAACCTGAATCATATTAGGAATGACTGGAAAACTGGAAAATTATCAGTGGGTGAAAGGTAAAAACAAAACAAAACAAGTCACATTTTCTGTCAAGTAGCTGAAGAATAACTCCAAAGAAACAGATAAACAAGCATCGCAATACAAAAAGATGTAGATAATGGACTTTCTAAATGGCTTTATGAGCACTTAGATATTTTCATCGATGAGTTGGATGAAGGGTTGGAACTGCTCAATTGCTGAATTGCTCAAAATTTTTGTCTTAGGATAAATCCACAGTAATCTAGCAAACCTAAGTAAACAAGACATTATACCCCTGTCTTTGAGGTGATCTTGTTCCTAAAGGGTTTTAGAATAGAACAGAGTAGAATAGAATAGAATAGAATAGAATAGAATAGAATAGAATAGAATAGAATAGAATAGAATAGACCAGACCAGGTTGGAAGAGACCTTCAAGATCATTGCGTCCAACCTATCATCCAACACCACCTAATCAACTAAACCATGCAAGCAAGCACCCCATCAAGTCTCTTCCTGAACACCTCCAGTGATGGTGACTCCACCACCTCCTCGGGCAGCCCATTCCAAGGGGCAATCACTCTCTCTGTGTAGAACTTCCTCCTAACCTCCAGCCTAAAACTCCCCTGGCGCAGCCTGGGACTGTGTCCTTTAGACGGAATGCACTACAATTATTAAAGAAAATCTCTGGATCTTAGCAGCTCAGTGAATACTGTTCAGTACAGTGTCACAGCCTCAGAAACCAAACAATGTATTTGACTATTTTTTAGTTAAAGAATCTGTGATACTTCAAATGTTAGACTTGCAAGAATGTATCTGTACAGGAATATAAGGTCAGCGTGGAGGAGGCCTTGAGCAACCTGCTCTAGTGGAAAATGTCCCTGCCCATGGTGGGGTAGGGTGTGGGGATGTGGGGTATGAACCTAGATGATCTTTAAAGTCCCTTCCAACCCAAACCATTCTATCAATCTATGTATGTACATAAACATGCATATATGTATTATGCATGTATGCAGCTCAAATTAAGTGTACATCAATATTACCATTGTTTCCTCTTGTTTTGGTGACCACATGGAGTCTAGCAAATATTTTCACATAGCATCTTTAGCCAGTGTATGTACCAGATCTCCACTGCATCACTAAAAAAAAACCACACCAGAACTTCATCTCTAATGATGAGAAATATTCTTTTCAATTGCTATGAAAATATATCCATGACTAATTTTATATTCTTGTGATCTTGTACGAGCATATTTAGTTGTGACAATCCTTGTTTTTCCACTGTGTTTATCAGGTAGATGGGCTGATAGAAAATAATCATATCCTCCTCCAACTTTTGTTCCAGTAGTCTCTTCTTTCAAGGTTTGTTCTCTAAAACTCCGTATCATCTGAGTAGGCTGGTTTTGCATTGACATTACCATTCTAAACATAGCCAATCAGAAGTGAACCTGATATTCTAATGAAGTCTTAGTAAAGACTTTTATAACTGAATTAATATTTCTTTCTTTTTACTTAAAAATCCCCATCTGCTGCCTCCTGGAATTAAATAGTTCGTGTCCAGAGAAGGGTGACAAAGTTGGTGAGGGGCTTGCAACACAAGCCCTATGAGGAGAGGCTGAGGGAGCTGGGGTTGCTTAGCATGGAGAAGAGGAGACTCAGGGGTGACCTTATTGCTCTCTACAACTACCTGAAGGGAGCTTGTAGACAGGCAGAGGTTGGTCTCTTCTCCCAGGCAGCCAGCACCAGAACAAGAGGACACAGTCTCAGGTTGTGCCAGGGGAGGTTTAAGCTGGAGGTTAGGAAGAAGTTCTATACAGAGAGAGTGATTGCCTATTGGAATGGGCTGCCCGTGGAGGTGGTGGAGTCACCATCATTGGAGGTGTTCAGGAGGAGACTTGATGGGGTGCTTGGTGCCATGCTCTAGTTGTTTAGGTGGGTTGGATTGGTTGATAGGTTGGTCGTGATGATCTTGAAGGTCTCTTCCAACCTGGTGTATTGTATTGTATTGTATTGTATTGTATTGTATTGTATTGTATTGTATTGTATTGTATTGTATTGTATTGTATCACTACAGTATAGCTTTATTATCAACGATTATGTCTAGTACTCTTTTCATTTTATTAGTGAGACCCCAATCTGTAACAAAATCTCTTGTAATTTGTTCAGAGAGTTCGTGATTTTCCACTTTGTCTTAATAAGACAGTTAATAATGCTCTCCAATTCTTGCTGTAGAATTCTTGGTCACTCTAAATATTGACAGCAGAGTGCAACTATCATATTTGAAAATTTCATAAGGATACACTGTATCCTTTCATTGAGGTGATTTGTGATTATATCAGCTGTCAGTGTTAGGTGGAAAACAAAGTTTTTAGGCATCACAAAGTTTTAAAGCATCACTACTGAGATCTGCTGCTGCAGTTTGTACATTTCTAAGGAATGTATTCTCAAATTGACAAGAGCATTTAATGAGGAAGAAACAGGTATTCACAGTGACTGGCAGAGCAAAATTGAAACCATGCAAAACTCTTATGCTGAAAGATGGGCAGTATCCAAGGGTGTGAGATTTAACACATCCAAGCGCCAGGTTCTGCACATTGGCCACAACAACCCCAGGCAGTGCTACAGGCTAGGGTCAGAGTGGCTGGAGAGCGGCCAGGTAGAGAGGGACCTGGGGGTACTGGTTGATGGTAGGCTGAACATGAGCCTGCAGTGTGCCCAGGCAGCCAAGAAGGCCAATGGCATCCTGGCCTGCATCAGGAACAGTGTGGCCAGCAGGAGCAGGGAGTTCATTCTGCCCCCGTACACTGTGCTGGTTAGGCCACACCTTGAGTCCTGTGTCCAGTTCTGGGCCCCTCAGTTTAGGAAGGATGTTGACTTGCTGGAGCATGTCCAGAGAAGGGCAACAAAGTTGTTGAGGGGTTTGGAACACAAGCCCTATGAGGAGAGGCTGAGGGAGCTGGGGTTGCTTAGCTTGGAGAGGAGGAGACTCAGGGGAGACCTTATTGCTCTCTACAACTACCTGAAGGGAGGTTGTAGACAGGCAGATGTTGGTCTCTTCTCCCAGGCAACCAGCACCAGAACAAGAGGACACAGTCTCAGGCTGTGCCAGGGGAGGTTTAGACTGGATGTTAGGAAGAAGTTCTACTGTGGCCGGTTTAGGCTGTGCCTTTAAGAAAGAGACACTTTCTGAACACTCTAGCTGAATGTTTTGGTATATAAATGAAAACAACGATATGCTAATCCAATGTCATTGGTGGAACCCGGCTGAAGGTTCTTGTTTAGTCTTTCAGTCGGGGGGCAGTCATCTTCGTTTTCTTCTTCCCCTGTGCTGTGAGCTGGCTCGTTTCTCTCTACGATTCTTGCTAACCAGATAAGAAAACTAACTTTGCATTCGCTTTGAGCTTTAACAAAGTTTTCCCCTTTTAATTACCTTCCTTTCTCTCTCTCTCTCTAACCCTTTTGGGAAAAAGGGGTGGTAGGGAGGGAGAAGGGAGCAGCAGGCTGAACCCCCTGGCCGCAGGGGGGGCTGGGGAAAGGTTTCCTGTATTACATACATTGCTGTATATTTCTGTATATATTGTAAATATTGTATGTTTTTGTACATATTCATTGCATTCCATATCTGCTTGTAAAATACAGCTTTCATCTGCTTCTCCGGCTGAGTTAGCTGTGGAATTCTTTTGTGTGTGGGGGGGGACCTTCCTACTCCACCACATATTTTTAATTGGCGCCCAACGTGGGGCACGTGGATAATTGCTGTCCAGAAGCTGGGCGAAAAGGTTGCTTGATTTATTGCCTGCTCGAGTCGGAGTTGCAAACATGAAAGTGTTTTGGCTTTTAGAACGTTTGGTCTTTTCAGTTTGTTCGGTACTGGTCTACAAGTACTTCATGGGAATGATTTTCGATCGCTTAGGCAGATACTTGATGTACAGATTGTATTTATGGTTTAAGTATAAGATTCAGCTTCTTTACGACCGGTGCCTGGGATTCTTTTGGCTTAACAGATACGGGAATGTGACCTCTAGCACTCTGCCCATAGAGATAAAGGAGTTTAAGATCCCGGTAGGCGAAAAGGTTGTTTTAAGTGATGGCTGGGATCCAAAGGTGATTTATTTGATGTGTGCAATCCTGCTGTTGGTGATAAGTAATGTGTTCTTGTTATATGCTCTGTATCGGAAGAAAAAAGTGGCTAAAGCGTGCTTTGTAATTAAGCGTAGATCGAAACGCAGAAAGTGCAGCTCTAACTCTACCCCAGAGGTATCTAGTGATGAGGAAAATGCAGAATCTGTATCAGTTAACGACAAAGCTAAAAAGTCCATCGGAAAGGCTGCTCTGAACGGTGCTGTTGGTGGCTCTGGCAATCAGCCAGCGGCAGCGGCAGCTCCTAACATGGCTTCCACGCCCTCGGCAGCCATTAATGGGGAAAAGCCATTTCCTCCTTCTTCTTCAGCAGGACCGGAAATGTCCTCCACAGCAGCTGATTCATCTCAAAACCTGTCAGCTTCTATTAAGCCAGCTGTAAATCCAAACACAGCTCCAGTTAAGCAGGTAGCTGTTTTAAAAACGAGAAGTGGAAAGGGCAAAGCTGATCCAGATGCTGATGGGGAAGAGCAGCAGGATCCTGGTGAGGGAACTTCTGCTCAAAGAGACCCTGCTGAGATGGAGGAAAAGGTTTGTCTTAAAGATATAGCTGAGTTATTGAGATCATCACTGGATGGAGATGCAGGGCAAATTGCTGATAGCAGAACAACTAAAGGTGGTACCCCTGACCTTAAGCAGATTCTTAGGAGAGTGACAGTAAGATTACTGGGACAAGAACTTCAGGAAGAGGAGGCAGAGGAGGAGGAGTCAGATGACATTGAGAGCTGTTCGTCACCGAGGGAGGAATTGAGGAATGTGCGTAAAGATTACATCAGAGCAGATAAGGAGCCAATCCTAGCTTGGCTTGGTAGATGCTATGATACAGGTGCTCCAGCTCTGGTAGTTGGAGACAAGTCAGCAGCCCAACTAGGAACTCTCTCAAAGGATAATGGAATAGATAGACATCTAGGCAGGACTCTCGGTAAGGTTACTCTCTGGATACGCCTTTTAATGGCAACTCTCATGAGGTATCCTTCCGGGATGATCTTCCATGGAATGCTAAACCCTGGATTACCATAGATGAGGGAATTAAGCGTCTGAGAGAATTTGCTGTTAGAGAGGTACTTTATGGTGGCCATGAGACTCTGAATCCTGATGAAATTCCTGTAGGAACTGGTCTTGCTAAAAAGCTCATCAAACTTGCTCCTCCTAATTATGCAAATATTCTGGCAAGCAGAATTGTGGCAAGAAATTATGGTGGAGCTTCTCCTACGGTTGGCCAATTCACTGATCAAATGAGACAATTGGAGGACAGCATGACACGTGTTTCTTTGGTTTCAGCCATTGAAACTCTGTCTGGAAAAATTGAGAATTGCATGAAAGAGCTGAAGGATGAATTTTAAAATACATTGTCCCAATTGGCACAAAGAGATAATTCCAATTCTTCCTCCAGATGGATACAGGTTTCCTCTGTGAGGAATAGACGTCCTCCAAGGATGTCATTCCAAAACAGGTCATTCCAAAACAGGTCATTCCAAAACAGATCCAACCAAAACAGACCACCAAGACAATCACGTGCGAGTATTTGGATAACACTAACTCGGCTTTAAGAGTGGTCTTCAACAAACCGTTGTAGCGTTCAATCTTCCCTGCAGCTGGTGCATAATAGGGAATGTGGAATATCCACTCGATGCCGTGCTCTTTGGCCCAACTCTTTACAAGGTTGTTTTTGAAATGAGTTCCGTTGTCTGACTCAATCCTCTCTGAGTTCCGTGTCTCCACAGGATTTGTCTCTCCAGACCGAGAATGGTGTTGCGTGCAGTTGCATGTGGAACTGGATAAGTTTCCTACCATCCAGTGTTTGCCTCTACCATAGTAAGCACATACTGCTTACCAGAACGAGAACGTGGTAGAGTGATGTAGTCAACTTGCCAAGCTTCACCATACTTGTACTTGGACCATCTGTCACCATACCATGAGGGCTTAAGTCGTTTTGCCAGCACAAATGTCACAGTCATGGATGACTTGTGTGATAGCATCCATGGAAATGTCTATAGATCTGTTACGTGCCCACTGGTATGTTGCATCTCTGCCTTGGTGTCCTGATGAATCGTGAGCCCACCAAGCTAAGAATATCTCACCTCGGTGTTTCCAGTCGAGATCAAGATCAGAGTCCATGTCTACTGGAGAAACTCTTGCAGCTAAATCTGCCTGATGGTTGTGTTGCTGTTCCTCAGTAGCTTTGCTCTTAGGAATGTGAGCATCAATGTGTCTCACATTCACTGGAATTCTCTCGATTCGATCAGCAATGTCCTGCCATAGGTCAGCTGCCCAAATGGGCTTTCCTTTTCTCTAAAGATTGCCCATGGGGGGGGTCCATGTGGTTCGGTTGGTAGGGCATGAGACTGTGAGTGCTGAGGTCATGGGTTCGAATCCTGCAACTGCTGCCCAAATAGGCTTCCTTTTCTCTGCCAACCATTCTTTTTCCAGTTCTTTAGCCAACCCCACAGAGCATTGGCTACCATCCATGAGTCGGTGTAGAGATAAAGCTTTGGCCATCTCTCACGTTCAGCTACGTCGAGAGCTAGCTGGACAGCTTTTACCTCTGCAAATTGACTGGATTCTCCTTCTCCATCCTTTGCTTCTGCAACTCGGCGTGTTGGACTCCACACTGCAGACTTCCACCTTCGCTTGTTCCCGACAAGACGACAGGAACCGTCTGTGAACAAAGCATATTTCTTTTCATCATCAGAAAGGTCATTGTAAGGAGGAGCTTCCTCAGCACGAGTTACTCTCTCCTCTGGAGGTTTGGTACAGTTGGTACCTTCAGGCCAACTTGAGATCACCTCCACTAGACCAGGTCTTTCAAGATTTCCCATTCGTGCTCTCTGTGTTATCAGAGCCATCCACTTAGACCAGGTGGAATCTGTTGCATGATGTGGTGTAGAACCTTTGCCTTTGAACATCCAATTCAAAACTGGCAATCTGGGAGCTAAGAGAAGTTGTGATTCAGTTCCAATTACTTCAGAAGCTGCTTTTACTCCTTCATAGGCAGCTAGAATCTCTTTCTCTGTTGGAGTATAATTAGCCTCTGAACCTCTGTAACCTCGACTCCAGAAACCAAGAGGTCATCCACATGTCTCACCTGGAGCTCTTTGCCACAAGCACCAGGTTGGACCATTGTCACTTGCAGCCGTGTACAAAATGTTCTTAATGTCTGGACCATCTCGGACAGGTCCCAGACCCATGGCTTGCACTACCTCTTGCTTTATCTGGTCAAAGGCTGCTTGTTGTTCAGGTCCCCAGTGGAAATGGTTTCTCTTTCGAGTCACATCATACAGAGGTTTCACAATCTGACTGTATCCAGGAATGTGCAGCCTCCAAAATCCCACTATCCCCAAGAAACGTAGAGTTTCTTGCTTGTTCATGGGATTTGCCATGGTAGAGACTCTGTTTACCACATCCACTGGAATGTGTCGGCGTCCATCCTGCCACCGCACTCCCAGAAACTGGATCTCTCTGGTAGGTCCTTTCACCTTGTCTCGCTTGATGGCAAAACCTGCATTCAGAAGAATGTCAATGATTTTATTACCTTTCTCGAAGACTTCTTCAGCAGTTTTACCCCAGACGATGATGTCATTGATGAACTGGATGTGTTCTGGAGCACCACCTTCCTCCAGAGCATCGTGGATCACTGCATGACAGATGCTTGAGCTGTGGATCCAGCCCACTGGCAACCTGTTGAAGGTGTACTGGATTCCTCTCCAGGTGAAAGCAAACTGAGGCCTGCATTCCTCTGCTATGGGAATAGAGAAGAAGGCATTAGCAATGTCTATGGTAGCATACCATTTGGCCTCTTTGGATTCCAGCTCATACTGCAGTTCCATCATGTCTGGTACTGCTGCACTCATAGGTGGAGTTACTTCATTCAGGGCTTGGTAGTCGACTGTCAGACGCCAATCTCCATTCTGCTTTCGCACAGGCCACACTGGACTGTTGAAAGGTGAATGAGTTTTGCTGATGACTTTCTGACTCTCCAACTGACGAATCAGATTCTGAATGGGCAACAAAGAGTCACGGTTGGTTCTGTATTGTCTGTGATGCACAGTCTGAGAAGCAACCGGCAATTTAATGTCCTGAATCTTGTGTTGTCCCACAACTGCAGATTCATCAGAAAGCTCAGGTCTAACAGACAGCTTCAGCTTTTGTCCATCAGTTTCTACAGATGCTACTCCAAAAGCCCATTTGTAACCTCTAGGGTCTTTGAAACGCCCTTCTCTCAGAAAATCAATTCCCAGAATACAAGGTGCATCAGGTCCGGTCACAACTGTATGCTTTCTCCACTGTTTACCAGTTAAACTTATATCAACCTCCACCTTAGTTAACTCTTGAGATCCACCAGTGACTCCCAGAATAGTTATAGCTTCTGATCCCTGATAATTTGATGGCATTATGGTGCACTGAGCCCCTGTGTCATCTACACAAAGAGAGTGATTGCCCATTGGAATGGGCTGCCCGTGGAGGTGGTGGAGTCACCATCATTGGAGGTGTTCAGGAGGAGACTTGATGGGGTGCTTGGTGCCATGGTTTAGTTGTTTAGGTGGGTTGGATTGGTTGATGGGTTGGACGCGATGATCTTGAAGGTCTCTTTCAACCTGGTATTGTATTGTATTGTATTGTATTGTATTGTATTGTATTGTATTGTATTTATTTATACTGATGTATTTACAAAACTCAATGAGAGGAAATCAAGGCCAAAGGAAAAGCAAAATATTTTGATCATGTTTGCAATTCTATCACACAATGCACAGAAAGGAATGTCTTGCACTGAGATGCAGGTAAAAGAAAAATATGAGAATGATTCCTGATTTTGAAAGAAGAGCAATATTTGAATCTCAGCAGAAAAAAGCCTATTCAGAGACTTGCACAATCCATATAACCACTGACCGAGATGAGGATACTGATGATTCAGGTGAAGTTGTGGCACTCTAACACACAGCTCAGCACAGCCGCTATAACTTAAAAACATTCTGTTAGACACAAGGTGAAAGAAACACGTCAAGATTTATCAACAAGAAGATGATATGATCATCTTTTTAACTTACTTAGGAACACAATCTCTGCCACAAATAGATTGCAAACTTTTGCAACAGCATGATGTACCCATATTGCTGTAAGTGTTTCCACAGAAGACTCCTGTGTGATGAATTGGAAGATACACATTGGAAATTTCATTACCAGTAGCAGGCAAAATTGCCATGCAGCTTCTCTTTTTTTTAAGGGGGCAGTGGAAGTGGAGAAGGGTACAGGGGAGATGCATTGATTGTTTCCTACACGGTTTAATCTTTTATGAGTTTCTTTGGTACTCTACTAAAAATTACAAACATTGGCTTTATCTTCCTCTGCAAGTGTCATATTCATTATGCTAGATTGTCTTTGAGAGTGCAAACTACATGAACACTCGGCAGCTGTATTCTGTGGTCCTCAAGCATTGTGACAAACAGGACAAGATAGGGCTCCACTGCACAGTCTCTGGAACTGTTTAATGTATTTTACTATTTAAGATGATTTTCTTTTTTCATATCTGCAAAGCAAGACTGATACATGTTAAGGTGGTCTGGAAGCCAAGATGCAGTCAACTTTGCATATAGACAAGACATTCCCATTTGGAGTTCCCATTTGGAGCACTAACTTCATAACCAGCAAGGGAAGTCCTCCATCTTTCAGGAAGTTATCTGCTATGACCACTTTCTTAAATAGAAAGGCAGGATGTATCTTTTAGTTAGTCTCTGCTCTTCCTTTGCTTTATTATTTAGGCAGTCAATCTGACAAAAGATATATAAATAATGGAACATAACAGCCAAATTATTTACAGTCTTTACTCAGATGGTTCCAACTATTTCACCTAAACACACAATTTTGCATTTTCAGTCCATATCCAACATGGTTTTTAGGGTGTCAGGAAATGATAGGGCTAGTGGGAATGGAATAAAACTAGAAATGGGTAGATTCAGATTGGATGTTAGGAAGAAGTTCTTCCCCATGAGGGTGGTGAGACACTGGAACAGGTTGCGCAGGGAGGTGCTAGAAGCTTCATCCCTGGAGGTTTTGAAGGCCAGGCTGGATGTGCCTGGGAGTAATCTGATGTAGTGTGAGGTGTCCAGTCCCATGGCAGGGGAGTTGGAGCTAGAAGATCCTTGAGGTCCCTTCCAACCCTAACAATTCTATGAATTCTAACAGTGATTCTAGATACAGCTGACAAAAAACCCCACAGACTTTTTAAGAACAAAGGAAGATTTCTTAACAATGTACATTGAAGTGCACACAACATTTTGATCCTCCTGGTTGGAGTCTGTTATAGACCACCCAACCAGGAGGATGATGACGAAAGCATTCTATAGGCAGCTTAAGGCTGTCTCAAGATCGCCTGACCTTGTTCTCATGGGTGACTTCAACCTGCCTGATATCTGCTGGGATCACAACATAGCAGAGAGGAGGCAGTCTAGGAGGTTCTTAGAGTGCATGGAGGACAGCTTCTTATCCCAGGTGCTGCGCGAGCCTACCAGGGGTGAGGCTATGCTTGACCTCCTCTTCACCAACAGGGAAGGGCTGGTGGGTGATGTGGTGGTTGGAGGGTGTTTAGGCACCAGTGACCACGAGATAATTGAGTTTTCGGTATGCAGCCAAGCCAAGAGGGGGAGCAAGAAGACCTCCACTCTGGATTTCCGGAGGGCAGACTTCAGGCTACTCAAGGAACTAACTCAGAAGGTTCCTTGGGAATCAGTCCTTAAAAATAAAGGGGTCCAGGAGAGCTGGACCTACTTCAAGAAAGAACTCTTGAAGGCGCAGGAACAGGCTGTGCCGGTGTGCCGGAAGATGAGCCGCCGGGGCAGACGGCCAGCCTGGATGGGTAATGAACTTCTAAAGGAACTAAGGGAAAAAAAAGAGGGTGTATTATCTTTGGAAAAAAGGGGAGGCAACCCATGGAATGTTTAGGGATGTTGCTAGGTCTTGTAGGAAGAAAATTAGGGAGGCAAAAACACATTTGGAGCTCAGACTGGCCTCTGCTGTGAAGGACAACAAAAAGTCCTTCTATAAATATATTAATAGCAAGAGGAAGGGCAAGGCAAGCTCCACTCCTTGGTGGGCATGGAGGGGAACATTGTAACAAAGGATGAGGAAAAGGCAAAGGTACTTAACACCTTCTTTACCTCAATTTTTACTAGCAGGACAGAACGGCTTCCAGACAGCTGGCCTGCAGAGCTGGCAGAAGGAGCCAGGGAGCAGCATAGTTTTCCTCTGTTCCAGGATGGGATAGTTAGAGATCTTCTCAGCTGCTTGGACCCCCACAAGTCCATGGGACCGGATGGGATCCATCCTAGGGTGCTGAGGGAGCTGGCAGATGAGCTGTCCAAGCCGATCTCCATCATTTTTCAGCAGTCCTGGCTCACTGGAGAGGTCCCAGAAGACTGGAAGCTGGCCAGCGTGGTGCCCATCCACAAGAAGGGCCAGTTGGAAGAGCCAGGGAATTATAGGCCTGTCAGCCTGACCTCAGTGCCAGGCAAGATTATGGAACGGGTCATCTTGAGTGCAATCACACAGCACTTACAGGATGGCCAGGGGCTCAGGCCTAGCCAGCATGGATTTAGGAGTGGCAGGTCCTGCCTGACCAACCTGATCTCCTTCTATGATCAGGTGACCCGCCTGGTGGATGTGGGGAGGCCTGTGGATGTGGTCTACCTGGACCTCAGCAAGGCATTTGACACCGTCCCCAACAGCAAACTCCTGGCCAAGCTGGCAGCCCATGGCTTGGACAGGAACACACTGTGTTGGGTTAGGAACTGGCTGGAGGGCCGAGCCCAGAGAGTGGTGGTGAATGGTGCCACATCCAGCTGGCGGCCTGTCACTAGTGGTGTGCCCCAAGGATCAGTGCTGGGCCCCATGCTCTTCAACATCTTTATTGATGATCTGGATGAGGGCATTGAGTCCATCATCAGTAAATTTGTGGACGACACCAAGCTGGGGGCAGGAGTTGATCTGCTGGAGGGTAGAGAGGCTTTGCAGAGGGACCTCGACAGGCTGGACAGATGGGCAGAGTCCAATGGCATGAGATTGAACACATCCAAGTGCCGGGTTCTGAACATTGGCCACAGCAACCCCATGCAGTGCTACAGGCTGGGGTCAGAGTGGCTGGATGTTATGAATATGCCCTCAGAAATGAGCGGCAGAGGTATCACTACAAAAAAATTAAGTTTATTTCTCTCTCTATATATATAAACTCTGCAACGGGGTATGTACAGTCCCCCTTCACAGGTATCAATATTCGGTTAGTGGAACTATCTTTACAAAATGTCTAGGCATAGGCACTTAAACCAAAATAATTCGCAGAACTTAGAATCAAACTGATCCGGAAAGCGGCGGGGGAGGGGGTTGGTCGGTGACCGGCGGTCCTCCACCTGGAGCGATTTCCAGGCTACCCCAACTGAAACTCTATGAAGAAGGGTCTGGCTTACTCACAAGCTAAGAGCCTCGTGAAGTCTTCCCTTGATAATATTTATAGTCCGCAGAACGCGGCACGGATGTGCCGTAATAAGGATACAGGAAATGGCGCCGACCGCGTGGCTGCGTCGCGTGGCTGCTGCCTCTTCCAGAATATGGAGGTTCCCCGCTCGGGGTGGGGGGAGGCACTGTGGCAGTTCGCCAACGATGGTTCACACGGGGTACTGTCCACGGCACTGCAAGCAGTTGGGTGCAGGTGGCAAAGTACTACGAAGCCTCTTGAAGTGCTGGCTTTAGTCCCGGGCAAGGTGAACCACAACAGCGCTGGTGCGCACACAGATACAGGCTCAACACCAATGTGAGGAGGAGGGGGGGCTCGTTTACCAAACGACCCCTATTTACCATTTGCCCCAATGAATACTGGTCCAATGAGCATCCGTTGCTAACACAAAGATTAACCAATGAACTGGCCTCTACCAAATATGGTGTAAGCTTATGCTATACACAGGAAAACAAACATATAGCCTGACCCTTGTGTACCACAGGGGTGAGACCACGCCCAGGCAGGCAGTTTACCTGGACTCAGTGGCGACTTCAGAAAAGAGGGGGAACAAAGGAAGGCTAACACACAGAAAAGCATGTCCTAGAAATATTCAGGGGCACAATCCTGGCCATAAGCATCATCCACTACACTGGAGAGCAGCCAGGCAGAGAGGGACCTGGGGGTGCTGGTTGATGGGAGGCTGAACATGAGCCAGCAGTGTGCCCAGACAGCCAAGAGGGCCAACCGCATCCTGGCCTGCATTAGGAATAGTGTGGCCAGCAGGAGCAGGGAGGTCATTCTGCCCCTGTACTCTGCACTGGTTAGGCCGCACCTTGAGTACTGTGTCCAGTTCTGGGCCCCTCAGTTTAAGAAGGACATCAAGACACTTGAATGTGTCCAGAGAAGGGCAACAAGGCTGGTGAGAGGCCTTGAGCACAAGCCCTATGAGGAGAGGCTGAGGGAGCTGGGGTTGTTTAGCCTGGAGAAGAGGAGGCTCAGGGGCGACCTCATTGCTCTCTACAACTACCTGAAAGGTGGTTGTAGCCAAGAAGGGGTTGGCCTCTTCTCCCTGGCAGCCAGCACAGAACAAGGGGACATGGTCTCAAGCTGCACCAGGGGAAGTTTAGGCTGGAGGTGAGGAGAAAGTTCTTCACTGAGAGAGTGATTCGTCATTGGAATGGGCTGTCCGGGGAGGTGGTTGAGTCGCTGTCCCTGGAGGCGTTCAAGAGGGGACTGGATGTGGCACTTGGTGCCATGGTCTAGTTGTGAGGTTTGTGGTTACAGATTGGACTCGATGATCTTTGAGGTCTCTTCCAACCTTGGTAATACTGTAATACGGTAATCAGGCTTGCCCCTGCACTCTACCTAGGAGCAGCATCCTCAAAAAAACACAACAACAGAAACCCCTCTAATAGGTTGAGTGAAGCAGACTACTCAAAGATTAATCAGCTAGAATTTGCAATAGCTCAATTGGTTTGCCAAATGTGATCAATGATAACAAAAGAAACATTTAGCCAAAAGGGAAGTAAATATCTGTGGTCCTCACAAGAGTAATTTATTGATTGAACTTTGATTTGTGAAGTGTTTTTAGTATCTACAACTAGAGTCATGATGTAAGTAGTACCAGACTCAATGACATAGGGGGATTATGCCACAATGCTGTATTTATTCTTATTTACTTTTTGATGAAACTTGTCCTATAGACACTGAATTTCTCTTGCTGTCTTAAACTCAGGTATCCTGGCCAAGCTGTCAGCCTGTGGCTTGGATAGCAGCACTCTGTGCTGGAGGGCTGAGCCCAGAGAGTGATGGTGACTGGTGCCACATCCAGCTGGCAGCCAGTCAATAGTGGTGTCCCCCAGGGATCAGTGCTGGGCCCCATCCTCTTTACTATCTTCACTGACGATCTGGATGAGGGGTTTGAGTCAGTCATCAGTAAATTTGCAGATGACACCAAGTTGGGAGCAGGTGTTGATCAGTTTGAGGGCAGAAGGGCTCTGCAGAGGGACCTTGACAGGCTGGACAGATGGGCAGAGTCCAAACTGATGGCATTCAACAAGTCCAAGTGTCGGGTGCTGCACTTTGGCCACAACACCCCCATGCTGTGCTACAGGCTGGGGTCAGAGTGGTTGGAGAGCTGCCAAACAGAAAGGGACCTGGGGGTGCTGATTGACAGCTGCCTGAACATGAGCCAGCAGTGTGCCCAGGTGGCCAAGAAGGCCAATGGCATCCTGGCCTGCATCAGGAACAGTGTGGCCAGCAGGAGCAGGGAAGTCATTGTGCCCCTATACTCAACACTGGTTAGGCCATACCTTGAGTCCTGTGTCCAGTTCTGGGCCCTTTAATTTAAGAAAGATATTGAAACTCTTGAGCATGTCCAGAGAAGGCCAAGGAGGCTAGGGAGAGGCCTCAAGCACAAGCCTTATGAGGAGAGCCTGAGGGAGCTGGGATTGTTTAGCCCGGAGAAGAGGAGGCTCAGGGGAGACCTTATTGCTCTCTACAACTGCCTGAAGAGTGGTTGTAGCCAGGAGGGGTTGGTCTCTTCTCCCAGGCAACCAGCACCAGAACAAAAGGACACAGTCTCAAGCTGCACCAGGGGAAGTTTAGACTCGAGGTGAGGAGAAAGTTCTTCACAGAGAGAGTTGTTTGCCATTGGAATGTGCTGCCCAGGGAGTTGATGGGGTCACCGTCCCTGGAGGTGTTCAAGCGGGGATTGGATGTGGCATTTGGTGCCATGGTCTAGTAGTCATGAGATCTTGGTTGACAGGTTGGACTTGATGATATTTGAGGTCTTTTCCAACCTTATCAATTCTATGATTCTATAATTCTATCTTTGTAGAAGAGCATGTTTGCACTGTACAGTCAGCTGTAACAACTAAGGTTATTCCATGTGGTTCTTCAGCATAATAATTCTTGTTGAAGTCTATGAGGTAGACATTCTGGGTTAAATATATATAAATATTGCCTGAAAAGAGATGATTTTTGATTATTCCTTGATTTCTTTCTTATATTAGAATGCCTTGTGAAATATCTTGGACCTGTTGTATGAAAAGTGTGAAAAGGTCTGATGAAGGTTTGAACACATAGGTATGGGCATGATGACAAAGGAGGCATACATAATAATTTGACTGTTTTTAAAGTGCCAGAACTGCATCTCTAGAAACTGTATGTTCTGTTTAGATGATAGGTAATAGATAGTATTCTAGAACTGCAAGCTGAAGAAGCATCTGAAACACAAAAGTATGCCTCAGACTTTCTGTAATGAACGTAAAAGATTATTAGAGAGGAAAGCACCGTGATGTATCAGTGTAAGCACTAAAAGCAGTAGTGGGCAATCATTTGAAATGGGAAATTACTTAAACTGTGAATCTGTTGTCTCAATCATCAAATTAGAAGGAAACTGCACATGAAGAGATAATCTCATCTATTTACAGTATTATGCTGAAAAAGGACAGTAAAGTACACAAAGAAAGACTTAACAGCACAATTGGGTTTTAGAGCAGGCTCAATGCAAGTTAAGATTATGAAAATTAGGAAACAGAGTCTGGAACACTGCAAAGAAAGGGGAAATTAGAAAGGTATTAAAATTTCCTAAATACAAAAGAAAGAAGACCAGATGAGAACATGAGTCTGGATTGACTTATTCCTAGAGAGTTAAGAGTATATATTAAGGCCAGAATCATCCCTAAATTTAAATGAGGCACAAATAAACACTTTATTAAAATTCACTGCCATCATTAGGATAAAAGGAAAATATTTGAAGTGTCATAACCAAGTAGAGGAATAAAAGGTAGCAGCAAATCTAAAGAAAATGGCCTTGTTTGTTTCCAAGCATAAGATGAGTTGAAAGAAATCTGACTCTGGAGCCCCTATTACAGGAAGGATCTGGATGTGCTGGAATGTGTCAGAGAAGGGCCATGAGGATGATCAGGGGGCTGGAGCACCTCTCCTATGAGGACAGACTGAGGGAGCTGGGGCTGTTCACTCTGGAGAAAAGAAGGCTCTGAGGAGGCCTTCTTGTGGCCTTCCAGTATCTGAAGGGGGCCTACAAGAAAGCTGGGGAGGGACTTTTTAGGGTGTTAGGCAATGATAGGATGAGGGGGAATGGAACAAAGGTAGATTCAGATTGGATGTTAGGAAGAAGTTCTTCCCATGAGGGTGGTGAGACACTGGAACAGGTTGCCCAGGGAGGTGGTGGAAGCCTCATTCCTGGATGTTTTTAAGGCCAGTCTGGATGTGGCTCTGAGCAACCTGATCTAGTGTGACGTACCCCTTCCAACCCTAAGAATTCTATGATTCTATGATCAATAGTTTCAGGAACTGTAACAATATATTAAAAGAAAGCAAAAAGAACAAAAGAAGAAAAAGAAAATTGAGTAATTTATTCAAAGCCAAAATTCGTTCAGATGAAAACATATGGCAATGACCTCTTGAAATTTAAGCAAAAGGAAACTCCTAGTTTTGGAAGCCTGGGCATCCAAATTCCGGTTGAAAACCTGTGTTGCCAAGGAAGAGGAGAACTTTATGTCAGTACCTAGAATACTTACTGATAACAGCCAAATAAGGAGATTTGGTATTATTTCAGTGTGGTTATTATTTTGAAAGAGGAGAAAAACAAAAACTCCACACAGTTTTTTCCATACCTCCTATTGAGGTAACGGTATCCATTTCATCACTTTCACTTCTGCCTTGGGAATCTACCTATCAAGATATCAATTGACACATCAGGAACATCTTGCAAAGCAAAGGATTTTGAAGTACAAGTCTTTTTCTTTGTTTGTTTGTTTTGTACCAGATCCAGAATGATACAAGTTTATTAGATACACCATGATTTGGTGTATCTAATGGTACTCTATAAAACAGGAAGAGTACAAACATGCAGCAGAATATATTGTTTGAACTGGTTTGCATCTTCTGGCCATGATCATCACACAATTAAAGGTTTATTTTAGTATCAGCCTGACGAAGTCTTATCCTGGTAGAAAGAAAACTGATCAGATGTAAAAATCAGTTCATTTCAACAATAACACATCTATTTTTTTTAACAAAAATTAACTCTATGCTATTGATTTACTTAATAAGTGGAAGGTATCCTATTTTTAACTTTTTCCCTCTACCTGCTCAGCCACTGGGAGATATTTGACAGTTTTCCTCTACTGTGGCAGCATTTTTGAGATGAAGCTTTTGACTTGTACATATGCTAATTTTAAAAAGATGAACTTTTTCTATCCTAGTGTTAGAGTGTCTAACAGGGAGAATTTCCACAATGGTCTTGGTGAATAAAGATGTCATTAAAATCTAAGCTGATAGGCACTGAACCTGTACTTAAGTGATGTTTGACCTTCAAGACTTTGTACAGTCATTGCTGTAGCTGCATGCAGCTGTAGTAGAGCCTCAGGAAATGGATTTTTTGCTTTGGTGAGAGTGAAAAGCAGGCACTAGAAGGCTGGGCAGTGAGAAACAAAGGACTTGAATAAGATGAGAAAAGTGCTTGCATATCTACTTCTGGAAGTAGAAGTCTGTATTACATGGGAGCCTATAGAGTTATGGTGTGTTAAGAGGCCCCAAGGAACTGCCTCTTCATCCAATCAAAAAAAAAAAATAATAACTGAAATAGGATTTTGCATAAAGAGAAAATGTTGTCACCCCTCATTTTACAGGCTCAGATGCTGTTTTCCAATCCACCTGTTTACGTGCATCATGCTATTAGAGGGAAAGGAATACTGCAGCAAACTGATGCTGGTCTGGTGTTTACAAATCAGTCAGACACCTTATTATACTGACGCATCTGCAAAATATGCTTAAAAATCTTCAGTAGCAAGGAAAACCTGCATCAAGACCCTTAAATAGGGTTTGAGTCTACTGTCTGGTGTTGTGAACAAGCAAAAAATAGTTAACAATCAGAAGTTATCGATGGGGAATGACAAAAAGGTTGTCAAGCAGTCAGGTTTTACTCTACTAATTTTTCCTGAAAGGATTCAGTCAGCCATCTGACAGACATTTGATAGGTATTAAATAAATGTATGAAATAACATATTTGACAAGTGTTTCTAGTGTTTTTTTATGTCTGTCCTAGAAGGATCTAGTTCAGAAACTGTCTAAAATACAAAGTTGTTTTGGTTAATATTCATTTAAAGATGTTTTAAAATATGTGGGGCATAGCAGTTTTGTTAGCAGTCAGTACAGACTTCAGGACAAAGAGGATAAGAGGCTAAAGGAATGTTTCACCTTAGGTAGTAGACTTTTAAGTGAGTGCTTGCATTTCTGAAAGGGAAGTTTGAGTACACAAGCAGTTTTAAAAGAAACAAATTTCTGTCTCCTTCAAGCCTGTGAACACAGCTACTTCCCACATGAGAGTGAAAGAAAAAGTAGCCAGCTATGGATTCAGTAATTGGTGAGACACATGATTTTGAAAGATGTAATTTGTTATATCAGCCCTTAATATATTTGTTTGACATTTTGGAGGAGTTATAGAAATGTGAGTTTAAATAACCTAGAAATACACAGATTCAGGTATAGCTCTTCATTGTTCAATATGCAGGTTCTTACAGCTCATGACTCTATAATAAAAAACTGCTCAATTTACAGGCTGAACAAAACTCTGCAAATTGGCTCCTTAGGTTCAGTTCTCCTTCAGTTGTCTCACCCAAGACACTATAAAGAACTGCCTTGTAGGCTTTAACTGTGAATGGTATGCTCTGATCTACTCCTGCAACTTCACAATATTTGAACTTTCTGTTTCCCAGGGCACTGCAAAAACCTTTTGCTCCCATTCCTCTTGAAATAAAAAGCAGTGTTCTTTATGAATTTTTAACATGGCACACTTTTCCTGCCAGTGCTTTCAGGCAAGTCACGTCAGTATCTGGACACTTGAATCTGAAGCTCAAAGCCTGACTGCTTCTATTTGTAAACAAGTGTGAACAGCCTGAGCACAGTAGTGTCACTTCCCAGTAAATTCAGTGTTACGAAATTACAAATGTATGTAGTATAGAACAGTTTGACAAAGCTGTATTGAAATACATTATTCATGGTAATCTTTTTCAAAACCTGACATTTTGGAGAGTTTTCCATTTTGTGCATCATAAAATTGTAATGTTGGTTTTAAAAATGGGAGAAACAACAACAACAAAAAGCTGCATATGTTCAGACTTTTGCTTTCAGAGAATCTTTTCCAAAGGAGAAAAGTATTTTGCTCCCCCCACCACTTATTTCAGGTACTTCCCCTCCCCTCACCCCCTAAATATCACAAATGAATTACAACTGATCTTTATCTGCCATGGCATTCACAGCCTGAATTTTGTTTGTGGTGTGTGCATGTGTGTGGTCAGGGGAAACAATACGTGTCAAGACTTGCTTATAAAATCAGTTCTAAGCCTTTAACCTTCAGCAGAACACTGAATAATTGAGGGGTCTATGGACACTGACATTTATGGCAAAGCAGGAAAATAGATGTCTATTGATGGGGCTGTATCTCTGATCATAGTTCATAGTCCCTCTTTCAGTGGTGGAGTTAACATTACCTGCTTGATGTCAGGCAGTGATCGCTGCCAGATGGTCTCAGGCTGATGGTCCCAGGTCTCCTGTGCCAGCAATAGCTGTTTTGCTGATATGATCAACATAATTCAATCACTGTCAGTACTTATTTCTTCCCTGTTTCCCCATGCTAGTCACTTGCTGACTTTTCCCTTCTGTACACTGTTTTTGAAAGATACTAGCACAAGGGAAAATAAAAGTGAGCATTAGTCAACTTCTTCAGGTTTTGTTTCATGCCCCCCTCCATTCCCGTAGCAGTTTGATTGTAAAGGCTGTCCCCTGAATGCAGGGAAATTTTATGTGCTTGAAAATATCACTGTGACCTAAATGGAATAGTCACTTTGTGGAGTTTTACTAACTCACTGAATCATGTTTCTCCTGTCAGAAGACTTTATTACACCTGTGAAAAAATAAGTGGCTGTTACAAATCTTATCTGAAACAGTTGTTACAAATTTTATAGACTTTTGTTTATGTCTGTTAAATATTCAGCCATGACTTTTTAATTTTAGAAACATTTTCTTTACTGGAAAAATGCTATACTCTATAAAAATAGCTTTACTACTTTCCACTGTTTTCCTTTGTAGTTCACAAAAAACTGCTGTGAAGAGTCCATGGAAGATGGTGTCTGAAAGGGAGGGCAGCTGGAGAAGAATGCAATTCCTATGTCTCTACCTCTGGCTTGCACTGTAACCTCCATGATAAACGCAGCTTTGTAAGGATCAGAGGCTGTCTCTGCAGGAAAATCAGACCAGCTTCAAAGTACTTGTGCTGATGCAGAGAAAGAGATATTGTCTTTTCCCCCTTACAACCTTCCAAAACTCTTATCACCTCCACAGTGGTATATGCCTAGACCACAGTATTTTGTTTAGATGTCACTATAGAGAAGACTTCCAATAGTACTGTCCATCATTTTATGACAGCTACTTCAGCTTGATTTACACTGGAGACTGACAAATTTATCTTACCTCTATAATAACTTTTAAAAAAAAAAAAAAAAAAGTTTTGTAGGAGACTAATGATCTTTTCTATGTCAGCTGCTGAGAACTCCCACAAACGATAATCGCTAATTAATACTTTCCATACCCTAACATTCTTTCTGTCCAAGAGATAAGCTACTTTGGGCACTCTGAAGCCATCCGCTCGGCTTGGCAATTCCTACTTGTTCAATTTAACAATGAAAAATGACATGAAAATGAAAGGATACTACTTTGCTTCCTCCAGTAGTTTTGATTTAAAAAAATAATCATCCAGCTCATGAAAAAAGTAAGATCTGTGTCATAGCACATAGCTAACTAAAGCCTGTGCTAGAATAATTGAGGAGTCTTTCCCCCTCCCCCCTTTCATTTTTTTCTTATGCTGAACACACATTTATTGAGTTTAAAAAACATAAATTGCACAGCTGATCATCACATTAGAGATGCAGCAAACAAAATGGATAAGAAAAGGAGCAGTTGTTATATTTCCCAGTGCCTTAAGATACACTGGTGTACATGTAGATCTACATCCTCTTTTTGCCATTGATAATTTACAGTTTTCTGCTGCAACTCTCCAACTCTATCAGTCAAGTTTCTGTCCCCAATGGCCTGGGATCTTCACAACCTCTTGACTTCGGACAATGTAGAGGCAATCCCACTTGCTGTAGAATTTAAGCATTTTTCCCAGGATTTTCATATCTTCTGTTGGATATTGCTTGACCTTCAGCAGCAGTTCATGTCCCAGGTCTCAATATTTGACTTCAGAGCGTCATGGTCAGGTACATCACAGACTGTATATTAATTCACCATCAAACATTCAGAACTGTGTAACTGACAATGCCTGGGGTGAAGCTACTGAGAGGCTGAGATAAACCTAAAGCTCAGTGGGCATAATGACTAACTGACATTTCCCAAGAAACTTCAGGTTAGATTTCCAGATTAACAGTGAATTGCTAGGGCTGGGTACCAGTGTCACAACAGTTGTGATTTGTGCTTTGTCTTTCCTGGACAGAAATGGTGGAGAAGAGGAGTACAGTGAAACATGGCATATATGAGATCTTGTTTGTCACAAGATGGATCGAGGATGATAAAATAAATGTAAAAACCCAATTCATAACTGTTTTACCATCTCATTGGTGTAACATACTGTTAATAAAGAGAAGAACTTAGCAATGAGAGAAACTAGTTACTCCACTTCTCAGAAATGTATCCCTTGGGAATTAAGGAATGCTATTTGAAGCCCTCTGAATGGATAGGACACAGCTTCCATGTGTGTTGTCTATTTGCTTGTGTTATAAGCAGAAACAGCAAGAAGCTGATGCAGAAGTGTTTGGTGTTAATTTAAGCTTCAGTAAGTCTTACTGCTTTCATATACTGGGCCAGAAAACTGCTAGAATCTTTCCATACTTATTTCAACAGAAACAATAGCATCTGAAATAAATGTAATGTGTATGTGTCAAACCTGAGTACATAGTAACTCTCATTTTTCATCCTACAGTCTGGTTTTGGTAGCATATAATCTCATTTTTACTGCAACTCCAATTTACAGCCTACACAGATATAAGCATACTTGCAATATCCCAGCTATAAAACAGTGACTGAAATGTGTGCTATTGAAAGATTGATTTGATTTTGCACCATATGATGCCAACAAAAGAAGCAGTTCTGCAGCAGACAGAATGCCTCCTGACACTGGTGGAACGAGGATGATCAGAGGGCTGGAGCACATCTCCTATGAGGACAGACTGAAGGAGTTGGGACTGTTCAGTCTGGAGAAGAGAAGGCTCCAAGGTGACCTCATTGTGGCCTTCCAGTATCTGAAGGGGGCCTACAGGAAGGCTGGGGAGGGACTTCTCAGGATCTCAGGTAGTGATAGGACTAGGGGGAATGGAATGAAGCTGGAAATGGGGAGATTCAGGCTAGATGTGAGGAAGTTCTTCACCATGAGAGTGGTGAAGCCCTGGAATGGGTTATCCAGGGAGGTGGTTGAGGCCCCGTCCCTGGAGGTGTTTAAGACCAGGCTGGATGAGGCTCTGGCCAGTGTGATCTAGTGTAGGGTGTCCCTGCCCATGGCAGGGGGTTGGAACTAGATGGTCCTTGTGGTCCCTTCCAACCCTGACTGATTCTATGATTCTATGATTCAAAGTTCTTAGCAATTCAAAGCCCAAAAACTTCTACAATTTTTAGTCTCTTGTCTTTCACAAATTCTCTTTATATTCTAATTCATGCAAATTCTTATTGAGTGTTCAGTTTTAGTTTTAGAAATTATTATGCAGAGATAACATATCTCCATAAATTATTTTAGGTGTCAGCCATGCTACTCAGAAGATTGTATAAACAGTGCCCATGAGTTTGAGGTAGATTTATGCAATCAAATGAGGTAAATTAGGCAATGAAAATAGAAGATACACTGCTTATAGCCATTATTTCCAAGATACCTTGGGTTTGGAGATTGTTTTAATCTGTGACATTCAGTCTGAATCACCACAAGACTTTCTGAGGTGGCAATTAGATGCACTATGTGAGCAAAGCTTAATTATCATCCTGTGAGCAGGATGAAGCAGTGAAGTTTTGCACATGCTAGAAGGAGAGACAGCCAGGAGAATTAATCTAAAAAGACAGTTTTCAGTTTGCATAATATGGTGCCACTTGCAGAATTAGATCAGATAACTTCCCTCATCTACTTTCAGTGTTCTGTGTACCTTTTAACTATTATTGTGTATGATCTGATAACTAGTAATTGCACTTACAAATGGGATACTTAATTACATAGAATCACAGAATGGCAGGGGTTGGAAGGGACCTCTGGAGATCATCTAGTACAATCCCCTTGCTAGCATAGATATGCCTAGATCAGGTTGCGCAGGAATGAACCCAGGTGTTCTCTCCAGAGAAAGAGACTTTAAATAAACCCAGTAATAGGAGAGGTTTGAAGAAAAGTGAACAATACTTTACTCCAAATGAATGAGCACATTCTTTTTGGTTTTGTTGTTGTTTTTGGCTTGGTTTGGTTTGGTTTTCTGTTGTCGTTTTTTGGTTTGGTTTGTTTGTGTTTTGTGGGCTTTGGTTGGTTTTTTGTTTGTTTCCCCTTAGGAGGACCATACCATTAGCAGTGAAGATTCTATGCATAATTCAGAGTAAAATTTAGTTGCACATGACCTTTATTGCCCAGTGTATAACCTTTATAGGCAATGGATTGCGATTTGTAGCACTTCAAAAGGTGGGGAACTGAACCATACTCAGTTTTTGCCCCTTTAGTCTTGCTATCCAAATGATAAATATTTCTGTTTAAAGAAGACTTACAGAAAAATTCACTTCTAAGTAGCTAAGGTTCATTGTCATAGACATTTTGAACTGTTATTCACAGTTTGGTTTGTTTCACTGTAAATTACAATGGAATAATTTATTCTGAATTAAAAACCTGAGTGTAAATACATTCAGCAGCAGCAGCAGCAGCCGTGAATGTATCATTGTATCATCATTTGTATCTGATGTTAATGAGATCTCCATTAAGACCACAGTTTCATTGGCCAAAGAGATTTGCAGGATTTGCATCAGTTAGTTGAATGAAAACTCCTAAACTCCATGTACTCTACCAGAACAGAGTTTGTGCTTCAACAATCACTGCGGTCATCACTGACAGCAGAAGTTATCTGTCTTCCAGCTCTGAGCTAGTGATTTGCCATATCTTTCAATAAACAAAGCAATGGAAGTTGGAAAGCTTCACCTGGAAAAAGTTTCATTTATTTCTGTCAACAAAGTCATACATGGCTGGTGAGAGGCCTCGAGTACAAACTCTATGAGGAGAGGCTGAAGGAGCTGGGATTGTTTAACCTGGAGAGGAGGAGGCTCAGGTGACAACTTATAACTGTCTACAATTACCTGAAGGGTGGCTGTAGCCACGACGGGGTTGGTCTCTTCTCCCAGGCAGCCGGCACCAGAGCAAGAGGACACAGTCTCAAGCTGTGCCAGGGGAACTTTAGACTCGAGGTGAGGAGAAAGTTCTTCACAGAGAGAGCTGTTAGCCATTGGAATGTGCTGCCCAGGGAGGTGGTGGAGTCACCATCCCTGGAGGTGTTCAAGAGGGGATTGGACATGGCACTTGGTGCCATGGTCTAGTAGTCATGAGATCTTGGGTGACAGGTTGGACTTGATGATCTTTGAGGTCTTTTCCAGCCTTGTTGATTCTATGATTCTATGTTTTGAATCCTAGTTTTGCAGTTTCATGAGTCAGCCCTACATCAGAGGGCAACCCAGAGCTTCAAACAAATACCCAAAAGCTCTAACTCATCTCCCTGTCTTACAGTCAAGTAATGGCTGAGAAAAGGTGTAGAGTTAAAAATCAGTGTCTGCATAGGCACTGTCATAAGGTGATGGGAAAGAAAGTCAGTGTCCTTTTTCAGTGTCTGTGAAGGGAAGGGTTGTGGAAAAAATATCCAAAACAACACAAAAGACCTATCCTTCATACCTCAGTATCACTTTTTCTTTTAAAACATTCGTGCTTTGTGTGTTTTGAAGAAAAGCTCTGTCAGAGACTTACTCACTGACAGTAACTTTTGCTTGTTCCTTTTTTTTTTAACAAAATGGTTCAATCAGGTACAATAGTTAGAAAGTTAGGAATAAATTAGAAGAAATCTATGACCAAATAGGTTTTCCATGCAAAAAAGCTTATAAATAGGAGAGATCATAACAACATACTCTGTGGTTTGAACAGTAAATCTTTAAATTAGGCTCTTCTCAGGTGTCATTTAAAATATGAGTTTATCTCTTGTTTTCCTATGAGCCTTTCATATGATCCTTTAAAACATTAATATGTAATGAATATAAGTAAACCACTGTCAGTAGACTATTACATTTTGCTAGGTTCAGTTATGAACTGAAAGGGGATGGTTCAAACAGAAGGGTGAATTGTTATGTTGAATAGAATAGAATAGAATAGAATAGAATAGAATAGAATAGAATAGAATAGAATAGAATAGAATAGAATAGAATAGAATAAACCAGGTTGGAAGAGACCTTCAACATCATCACGTCCAACCTATCAACCAGTCCAACACCACCTAATCAACTAAACCATGGCATCAAGCACCCCATCAAGTCCCCTCCTGAACACCGAGAAGAGAAGAGAAGAGAAGAGAAGAGAAGAGAAGAGAAGAGAAGAGAAGAGAAGAGAAGAGAAGAGAAGAGAAGAGAAGAGAAGAAGAAAGAGAGAAGAGAAGAGAAGAGAAGAGAAGAGAAGAGAAGAGAAAAGAGAATTAACCAGGTTGGAAAAGACCTTCAAGATCATCGAGTCCAACCTATCATCCAACACCATCTAATCAACTAAACCATAGCACCAAGCACCCCATCCAGTCTCTTCCTAAACATCCAATGTTCAAAACAGAAGTTTGAAAGTTTGAACCTATTATCTCATCTAATCACTACAAAATAAATCCATCAGTTACCTGACTTATGTAGTTCTTAATTCTTTCCCATACACTTTTGGGTTTTTTTACCCTGGAAAAGCTGACTTTATTTAAATAGGTTTCCTGGAACCAGAAAAACAGGCCAAATTTTGTATTTATTAAAATGCTGGTTTATTTTATTTTGTTTTTAATCTTTATGAACTACATCAGTGTTGGCTTCAGTAGAATAAAGCACTTGGTTAGTTTCAAGTTGAAGATGGCAACTAGGAACCTCATGGGACCAACGTTCTTACTGAACGCCCCTCCATGTCTGGATTAGTAATGACTGATGTGGATGCTTTGTGTTAGGGATTTTAAAACTAGTCTGATATCTGAACATCACTTACTGAAGAGATTATGAAAATGTAGAAAATACAAAGAAATGCAGCAATGTTTCTTGGTACTGATCTAATTTCACAGAATCACAGGATGTTAGGGGTTGGAAAAGACCTGGAAAGATCATCTAGTCCAACAACCCTGACAGAGCAAGACTACCTAGAGCAGGTCACACAGGAATACATCCAGGTGGGTTTTGATTGTCTCCAGTGAAAGAGACTTCACAACCTCTCTAGGCAGTCAGTTCCAGTGGTCTGTCATTCTCACTGTGAAAAGGTTTTCCTTAGGTTTTTTGTGGAACTTCCTGTGCTCTGGCTTGCACCCATTGCCCCTTGTCCTACCATTAGACATCACTGAGAAAAGCCTGGTTCTGTCCTCCTGACACTCACCTTTCATGTGTTTATAATCATTAATGAGGTCACCCCTCAGCTTCCTCTTCTCCAAGCTCCCTCAGCTTTTCATCATAAGGAGGATGTTCCACTCCCTTAATCATCTTTGTGGCTCTGCACTGGGCTCTGAAGCAGTTCCCTGTCCTTCTTGAACTGAGGGGCCCAGAACTGGACACAGTATTCCAGATGCAGCCTCACCAGGGCAGAGCAGAGGTGGAGGACTCTTTAAGGACTAATGACACCCCTTCTAATATGCCCCAGAATGGCATTGGCCGTGGCCATAAGTGTACACTGTTGGTTCATGGTCATCCTGTTGCCTACCAGGAGTCCCAGGTCCTTTTCCCCAGAGCTGTTCTCCAACAGATCAGCCCCCAGCCTACACAAGTACATGGTGTTGTTCTTTCTCAGATGCAAGACTCCACACTTGCGCTTGTTGAACTTCAAGTTCCCTGCCCAACTCTCCAGTCCATTATGACTTGTAAGTGGTTTGAACTTGAGAAATAATTATATCAAAAATGTTCAAAAGAAACTCTAGTAGAGTTTCTCAAACTCTCAAACTAGAAACTCTAACATGTCTGAAAAACAAAATCATGTTGCAACATTTGAAGTAACTGTCCTCATAGATATGTTAGTTGACAATGCATAGAAATGGAAAATTTCCTGGCAGGATAAATCCATGATCATGGTTATTTCATTCAAGACAGGATATCTGAATCTAGCCTTCTAGAAAACCAATGTTGGATTGATTTTTTGGGTGTTGTGGGGTTTTTTTTTTTGAGCTGCCTAATTTAGAAATGAATAAATAGATCCTTTTATAAATTGCAAGAAAGATAAAACATCAAAGTAACAACAATACGACCTGTGTAATCTGATTATTTTGATTTTTTTCCTGTCTACTTTCACCATGACATTTATCCAGAGCTGTGTTCTACCTTAAAGAAAGGAACAAGGTAACAGTTTTTGCTTATGACCTGGTGGAGATAGAAGTCAGACATTGCACTCACATCAGCTTGTTGTTGCACTGCTCAGATTACATGTGAACAGGAAACCACAAGACTTGAATGTAACTCCATTTTTAAAGGCTATGTTTCAACAGTACAACATCAAACCAAGAAGACACAGTTGTCTGTCACAGAAAACTCACATTTGCTGCTGCTGGATATGATGCTCTCTTTGTTCCTCATTTCTGCTATTCAACCAGACTCCAGCACACTGAAAGAGGAAAAACCTCTTCCACATGTCTGGGAGATGTTTCAGGCATTGCAGATTTCTCAAAACAGGGCACTGAGGAGAGCAATACCAGAGGTAACATCCAAGTGCTTCTAATGTGTAAGTTTAGCTTTTGTATTTGTGTCAAGATAGGAGTAGTTCCAGATCATTCTGTTCAAAAATCTTTAAATGACCTCCCTATGGTACCTGAAAGATACGAATAAAATAAGGTCAAGCAGTGCTGTTTGTATATTGTTTTCCAAAATGGCATTCACTTAGTAATGCTACTTGCATTTAATCATCCTTGAGAAGAAAGACTGTAGATTGTGTTGTGAAATACTCACTTCTGAAAAGGATATCAATATTTATAATGTTGAATGCAATTACTACTTAGATGAGCATCATTGCTTTACTATGTCTCAGCATCCTCTGAAACAAGATTAGAACTTGTAGCGTTCTTACCTCTAAAGCAGGTATGCTCTTCTCATTGCCCTGCATCTTTCAGTTCTCTCTAACTCATTTTAACCCACATGAATGCATTGGGTGTGGGGTTTTTTTGCAACATGATGAAGAGCAACAGCTGCAATTCTAATGTTTGTTCTGACATGGACCTTAGGTGGGTTTTCAGGCATTAAATTCTGTGGGATATTTAATGATTTTCTCTGCCTAATGCAAATGTTTTCCTGGTCTTTTTCTTTCTTTCTTTTTTTTTTTTTTTTTTTTTAACAGCTCAGTCTATCTTAGTAGGCTTTGCAAATGGAATATTTCTTTCCCTCCTTAGGTTAAGTTAGCTGACTGCTTTCTGCTTAGTTTTGAATGCAATAGTACTAAGTCATGAAATTAATTCCCATTTTGTGGGATTGTCAGAAATGAGGATTGCTCTGACCCCTGTTTGAACTCATCATCTGAAATGAAGTTGTTCAGTGAGCTGGAGAAGACAAAGCTGAGTTCCGAGAAATTAATCAACTCCATCAGCTTCTGCAATAGGCCTGAAAATGGCACACATCAGGCTGACCCTGAGCAGCTCTGGATTCCCTCCGTAAATGAAAGTCATCATTCCTGGCAAGGAAGATACTAAATTATAGGCTTTTAAATTTAATTTTCAGTTTACTAGTGTTTTCGATTAGTGTGCCATGTTTCATAAAGATGGTAGTACCTTAAGTAGTAAATGCCCTTCATCTACCAGCTCAATCTCTGTTGCAATAAAAAGGTAAATTTGAAGAAAGAACTGTTAGGGAATGAAACGTGGTTGGTTTAGGTTGTTTGGTTTTGGTTTTGGTTGTTTGCTTGTTTTTCCTTTCTCAGTGACACCTTAAGCAAAAATACCAAATTATTTTCTTCATATCAAAATCAATAAGAGACTTGGAAATAAAAAGTAACCCCTCAGCCTGAGGCCACAGATTTTCATGACAGGCTACTAAAACTATCTTTCAGTAGCCTGAAGGTCTGTCAGCTAATCATTCACTTTCCTTTCACTATTTAGTTGTCGGATATCTCTCCGGGCTAGTAAAACTTAAAGGCGATGTGACAAATTGTCTGCTAAAGAAACATTGTCCATTTTTATCTTTGTGGAACTTCAATCTTCAGCACATAGACTGAAAAGTTCACATGGCTTTGGAAGGAAGTGAAGAATCAAATCTTTAAATGGTTTGTTATTTTGTAAAATGCAAAGAATTTAAGCCGTTGTTGTGTATGTGTCCAAATCGAGAGTAAAAGTCTTACTCTTTTTTCAGAGGTGTAATATGGATGGATAAGAGAAATCGAGTTTAGGATTCTTCAGTTAAACTCTTAAAGATGAGGAGGAAGTATGACAATTAGTGTTGGATGCTTTACTTTAGAATAGAATAATGAATAGAATAGAATAGAATAGAATAGAATAGAATAATAGAATAGAATAGAATAGAATAGACCAGGTTGGAAGAGACCTTCAAGATCATTGCGTCCAACCTATCATCCAACACCACCTAAACAACTAAACCATGGCACCAAGCACCCTATCAAGTCTCCTCCTGAACACCTCCAGTGATGGTGACTCCACCACCTCCCCGGGCAGCCCATTCCAATGGGCAATCACTCTCTCTGTGTAGAACTTCCTCCTAACTTCCAGCCTAAACCTCCCCTGGTGCAGCCTGAGACTGTGTCCTCTTGTTCTGGTGCTGGTTGCCTGGGAGAAGAGACCAATCTCTGCCTGTCTACAACCTCCCTTCAGGTAGTTGTAGAGAGCAGTAAGGTCACCCCTGAGTCTCCTCTTCTCCATGCTAAGCAATCCCAGCCCCCTCAGCCTCTCCTCATAGGGTTTGTGTTGCAAGCCCCTTACCAACTTTGTTGCCCTTCTCTAGACATGCTCCAGCAATTCAACATCCTTCCTAAACTGAGAGGCTCAGAACTGGACACAGGACTCGAGGTGTGGTGTAACCAGTGCAGTGTGCAGGGGCAGAATGACCTCCCTGCTCCTGCTGGCCACACTGTTCCTGATGCAGGCCAGGATGCCATTGGCCTTCTTGGCTGCCTGGGCACACTGCAGGCTCATGTTCAGCCTACCATCGACCAGCAGCCCCAGGTCCCTCTCTACCTGGCCACTCTCCAGCCACTCTGACCCCAGCCTGTAGCACTACATGGGGTTGCTGTGGCCAATGTGCAGAACCCGGCACTTGGATGTGTTCAATCTCATGCCATTGGATTCTGCCCATCTGTCCAGCCTGTCAAGGTCCCTCTGCAAAGCCTCTCTACCCTCCAGCAGATCAACTCCTGCCCCCAGCTTGATGTCGTCCGCAAACTTATTGATGATGGACTCAATGCCCTCAACCAGATCATCAGTAAAGATGCTAAAGAGCATGGGGCCCAGCAATGATCCCTGGGTCATGCCACTAGTGAATGGCCGCCAGCTGGATGTGGCACCATTCACCACCAGGTTTCCCCTCCTTGTACATGTGCATCACAGTATAGCCTATCATTAGGTATCTATACCAATTCCCTGTAACCATCACAAGTGACATCTGTTCTACAGCAGCTCTGGGTGGAAATGGAAAGGTGACAAATTCTATCAACTCTTCTCAGAGTTCTTTTTTTGGTATATGCTTTTATTTAAATAAACTTGATCACAATTTATATATTTAGCTCAGAAATTAAAATTTCATTTCTACCTCTTTAAAGAATCATAGAATCAGTCTGGGTTGGAAGGGACCACAAGGATCATCTAGTTCCAACCCCCTGCCATGGGCAGGGACACCCTACACTACATCAGGCTGGCCAGAGCCTCGTCCAGCCTGGTCTTAAACACCTCCAGGGACGGGGCCTCAACCACCTCCCTGGATAACCCATTCCATGGCTTCACCACTCTCATGGGGAAGAACTTCTTCCTCACATCTAGCCTGAATCTCCCCATTTCCAGCTTCATTCCATTCCCCCTAGTCCTATCACTACCTGATAGCCAGAGAAGTCCCTCCCCAGCCTTCCTGTAGGCCCCCTTCAGATACTGGAAGGCCACAATTAGGTCACCTCAGGCGCCTTCTCTTCTCCAGACTGAACAGTCCCAACTCCTTCAGTCTGTCCTCATAGGAGATGTGCTCCAGCCCTCTGATCATCCTCGTGGCCCTTCTCTGGACACGCTCCAGCACGTCCACATCCCTCCTGTAATAGGGGCTCCAGAACTGGACACAGCACTCCAGGTGGGGTCTCACCAGAGCTCAAAGAGTCAAAGGACTTTAATCATTCCCAAATAGCAAAGCTAGTAACTGCTTTACAATAGCAGCAGTAATTTCCCATTAATACACTTGGGAAATATTTAATAGACAAGATTGACTAGTGTCTTCTTAGAATTCCAGGCTAATCAGAGTCATAGAATTGTTAGGGTTGGAAGTGACCTCAAAGATCATCTAGTTCCAACATGCCTGCCATAGGCAGGGACACCTCACACTACAGAAGGTTGCCCAGAGCTACATCCAGCCTGCCCTTAAAAACCTCCAGGGATTAGGCTTCTACCACCTCCCTGGGCAACCTGTTCCAGTGTCTCACCACCCTCATGGGGAAGAACTTCTTCCTAACATCCAATCTGAATCTACCCATTTCTAGTTTTGTTCCATTCCCCCTAGTCCCATCACTAACTGACACCATAAAAAGTCCCTCCCTAGCTTTCTTGTAGGTCCCCATAAGTAACTGGAATGCCACAATTAGGTCTCCTCAGAGCCTTCTCTTCTCCAGACTGAGCAGCCCTGACTAGATTTAATTCTAACGGAGCTTTAGTTTTCCTAACCAGCACTCTTGCTGCTTGGGCAGCTTCCTTATATTCCTCCATTCCAGCTGTCCTTTTTTCCACTCCTTGTAGAATTTCTTTTTCTGTGCCAGTGTGTCCAGGAACTCCTTGTTCATCCAGGCAGGTGTCTTAGCATTCTTTCCTGCTTTCCTCCTTGTGGGTATACTTTGCTCCTGGGCATGTAGAAAGTGACATTCAACAAGTCCAAGTGCCGGGTGCTGCACTTTGGCCACATCAATCCCATGAAGCACAGGCTGGGGTTGGAGTGGCTGGAGAGCTGCCAAACAGAAAGGGACCTGGGGGTGCTGATTGACAGCTGGGTGAACAAGAGCCAGCAGTGTGCCCAGGTGGCCAAAAAGGCCAATGGCATCCTGGCCTGCATCAAGAATAGTGTGGCCAGCAGGAGCAGGGAAGTCATTGTGCCCCTGTACTCAGCACAGGTTAGGCCACACCTTGAGTCCTGTGTCCAGTTCTGGGCCCCTCAATTTATGAAGGACATGGAGACTCTTGAATGTGTCCAGAGAAGGGCAACGAGGCTGGGGAGAGGCCTTGAGCACAAGCCCTGTAAGGAGAGGCTGAGGCAGCTGGCGTTGTTTAGCCTAGAGAGGTGGAGGCTCAGGAAAGACCTTATTGCTCTCTACAACTACCTAAAGGGAGGTTGTAGCCAGGTGGGCCTTGGTCTCTTCTCCCAGGCAACCAGCACCAGAACAGGAGGACACAGTCTCAAGCTGCGGCAGGGGAAGTTTAGGCTGGAGGTGAGGAGGAAGTTCTTCACAGAGAGAGTTGTTGGCCATTGGAATGTGCTGCCCAGGGAGGTGGTGGAGTCATCATCACTGGAGGTGTTCAAGAGGAGACTGGGTGTGGCACTTGGTGCCATGGTTTAGTAGTCATGAGGTCTTGGGTGACAGGTTGGACTTGATGATCTTTGAGGTGTTTACCAACCTTATTGCTTCTATGATTAACCTGCTCACCTCTTCCCTGAGCTCCATCACTTCATCCTGGAGCTGTGCCAACCTTCTAAGCAGGTCAAAAACCTGCTCACACCCATAGTTGGTGTTGCCCTCTGTTGCCTGTAAAAGGCTGTGGCATTCCTCACAATCTGTGGCCTGGATGCCAATATCCATTTTGGTAGGTGCAGAGAGCACAGTCTTCCTCCTCCAAGTAGCCACCATTATGCCTTCAGGAAGACTGAAGCACCTGGCGTCCTGCTCACAAACCCTGCTCCTGCCAATCACTGAGCAAACTGAAAAGGAGCCTCTGGGGTACACTCGGTCACTATTTGCACTGCCTGCACCAACGGCCTGGCGCTCCCAGCTGCCTGACCACACCTCTCCCTCTCGCACCCCACTCACTAGGTTGCAAGTAGTGAGAAGGATGCTGCCTGGCAGCTCGCAGTCTGGGAGCCTCTGTCGGTGTCGCCGGGGTTTAAATTTCCCGCAGATTCTCCGTGAACGCCCCCGGCCGCGTCCTCCTCTCAGGCAACCTCGTGAGAGCCTCCGAGTCGAGTCGGGTCCGGTCGCCGCTTGCCTTCTCTCTCTCGCTCTGGGTTTTCCTATCTCCGGGAGCCCTCTTTCCTCTTCTACCGATCTCGGCACAGCACGGAGCTAGCCGGTGCTGATGTAGTTGCCGCGCAGCTCGCAGTCTGAGGAGTTTCTAGACTTGCATTTGTATATTCTTTCAAGTGTACAGCTTGAGGCAAAATACTCATCTTCACATCTTAACTATTCTTCAACATTACTGCTCTTTCCTTTTCTCCTCTTTACCTCTATTCCCTCCAAACTGTTTTTGCAGATAAACCAAACTAAAGCTTTCAGATACGTAAGTATCATAATCTATGCTAAACCTTTACATCATCTTAAACAGATTACATCAGTATAAGTCTTTAGATCATCTTAAGTACCTCAGACCTATTAATTTTTACTCTAATAGGTGCTTAACTACATGGGCACATAGATAAGGAGCGACTAAAGTGGGGGCAAGCCATTTAACACATTTGAAGTCCCTGAAGTGCTTTGCCATGGTGGCTATGTACTGTTTTAGTGATCAGCCTTTCATGGCCCACCGATGTCCTGCTACAGTGGATAGTGTACAACGGTCTAGTTTACTTAAAAAAAAAAATCCAAGCCTTATCAACCTTCAAGATTTCTTATTTGTTTTTATGCCCAGACTCAAGTTTTGAGGTGTTTCAATTCTCTGTCATTATAATGGAGAGCTAGCTGGGCAGTTTATCCATTTAAAAGCTTTTCAAGACAGTGAACAGGAAAGTGCACTCACATACATTGTATGTGTGTATTTTTTTGTGTACACACAAACAGACACATGAGAAAGGTGACTTGTACCATTAACACATCCAAGTGCCGGGTTCTGCACATTGGCCACAACAACCCCATGCAGTGCTATAGGCTGGGGTCAGAGTGGCTGGAGAGTGGCCAGGCAGAGAGGGACCTGGGGGTACTGGTTGATGGTAGGCTGAACACGAGCCTGCAGTGTGCCCAGGCAGCCAAGAGGGCCAGTGGCATCCTGGCCTGCATCAGGAACAGTGTGGCCAGCAGGAGCAGGGAGGTCACTCCACCCCTGTACACTGAACTGGTTAGGCCTTCGAGTCCTGTGTCCAGTTCTGGGCCCCTCAGTTTAGGAAGGATGTTGACTTGCTGGAGCATGTCCAGAGAAGGGCAACAAAATTGGTGAGGGGTTTGGAACACAAGCCCTATGAGGAGAGACTGAGAGAGCTGGGGTTGCTTAGCCTGGAGAAGAGGAGACTCAGGGGTGACCTTATTGCTCTCTACAACTACCTGAAGGGAGGTTGTGGACAGGCAGAGATTGGTCTCTTCTCCCAGGCAGCCAGTACCAGAACAAGAGGACACAGTCTCAGGCTGTGCCAGGGGAGGTTTAGACTGGATGTTAGGAAGAAGTTCTACACAGAGAGAGTGATTGCCCATTGGAATGGGCTGCCTGTGGAGGTGGTGGAGTCACCTTCATTGGAGGTGTTCAGGAGGAGACTTGATGGGGTGCTTGGTGCCATGGTTTAGTTGTTTAGGTGGGTTGGATTGGTTGATGGGTTGGACTCAGTCTTGAAGGTCTCTTCCAACGTGGTTTATTCTATTGTATTGTATTCTATTTCTCCCCTGTTCTTTTAACTCAAGCATGGTCAGAAGAAGCAAACTCCCGGGCTCAGTTCCTTTTCATTTCCACACTACAATTCTTCTTACAAATTAATCTTACTGGTGGTGAAATTTATCACCCTAAAGGTGTGATGATTTGCTTGTTATACAATCAAGAAGGAAGACTGTATATAGATGGTCTGAATGTCTGAGGACAGCAAATATGACCAGCAATTATAATGTCCTGTTATATGTTGAGGGTTAATTGCTGAACCCTAGGGTGGAAAACTCCACCCAATGGGTGGCACCAGATTATGTATCATGTTATTCCCTTTCCTGCATACTCTCTGTTTTTGAGGTAGGAATTTCTGGAGTGCTGTCTTGCTCTTGCTTTTGCTGGCTGTTGGGGAGATTCTTGCTGGCCTGGAGCTGCTTTGCTACACAGTGGCGCCTAATCCACTTCCATCCAGCACATCAGGTTTTGTATATATATTCCTCTTCCCTTATTACCTTGCACTTTTGTTAATATTACTTTTGTTAATCTCTGATTCTGTGCAAGTGCTTTTATTTACTCCTTTTACCTTCCCCTGCCTATCTTTTCCCTGTGTGGGACAAAGGAGGTGGAGCAGGGGTAATACGCATTCTGTCTGGGGGTATTTGCCCTGGAAGCTCAAATCAGAACATGTCCCTTTAAAGGTCTTTTTGCAGGCTTGAATCCTTAAGAGCTGGACAGAAAATAGCACAGTTATACACATGAAGTGATAAGACTTAAATAATATGGTATTAATAGACCCAAAGTTCTTGGAAGAGCTAAAGAAAATGCTAAGTTTTATTTTCAGGGCAGGAACCAGACAGTCTCATGATTTTAATTGCTAGCTGTGCTGGTTGGAAGGCTAATTGACACCTGGGTGTGAACAACCACATTCATCTAGCAGTCAGTGTGGTCTGCAGACTACTCTTGGGGCAGCCACTTTCTGGAGCAACCTCTTTAGAATAGCAATAGAATAGAATAGAGTAGAATAGAATAGAATAGAATAGAATAGAATAGAATAGAATAGAATAGAATAGAATAGAATAGAATAGAATTAACCAGGGTGGAAGAGACCTTTGAGATCATCGAGTCCAACACCATCTAATCAACTAAACCATGGCACCAAACACCCCATCAAGTCTCCTCCTAACCACCTCAAGTGATGGCAACTCCACCACCTCCCTGGGCAGCCCATTCCAATGGCCAATCACTCTTTCTGGGAAGAACTTCCTAACATCCAGCCTAAACCTCCCCTGGTGCAGCTTGAGACTGTGTCCTCTTGTTCTGGTGCTGATTGCCTGGGAGAAGAGACCAGCCCCCACCTGTCTATGACCTCCCTTCAGGTACTTGTAGAGAGCTCAGCTTGAACTACATCAAAGGTCCAACAACACGTGTGTGTATGTGCATGTGCGCCTCAAGCATGCATGTGCAGAACTGTTGCTTCCACAGCCAACTCAAGGTTTTTATAAAACTCATCTCATATTTCAATAGTGACAGTAGGTCCTTTCTAAAACCATCTTTTCTGCCTAATATGTATTTCAGTGGTAGCCAGAATCCACTGAAATAGTGTAGTAATGTGATACACAGGTAAATGTATTTCTCAGAGCTCTACCATGCAGAGTAAAAGCCCAGTTATTCTCATAAGCACCCCAGTCTTGCTCTTCTTATCCCAGCCCTGATGATATACCTTAGGTGGAGCATAAAGGACAATGTTTGTATAACTCTTCCACCTTCAACAGTTCTCTGGTTTTACAGTTTCCAGGGTATTTCCCATGTTTGTTTTTTTAATGGCAAAGGGGTAACAGCACTTCAATAAACACATTTTTAAAATGCAATTGATGAGGCATGATGGAGAAAACTATCTTACTGTGTTTATGGTATTAAAATCTATCTGGTGATATATATCTGAAAGGAGGTTGTAGCCAGGTAGGGGTTGGTCTCTTCTCCCAAGCAACCTGTGACGGAACAAGAGGACACAGTCTCAAGCTGTGCCAGGGGAGGTTTAGGCTGGATGTTAGGAAAAAGTCCTTCCCAGAAAGAGTGATTGACCATTGGAATGGACTGCCCAGGGAGGTGGTGGAGTCACCATCACTAGAAGTGTTTAAAAAGAGACTGGATGAGGCACTTAATGCCATGGTTTAGTTGATTAGATGGTGTTGGGTGCTGTGTTGGACTTGATGATCTTGAAGGTGTTTTCCAGCCTGGTTAATTCTGTATTCTGTATATAGCTGGGATGCCTAAAAATAAAAAAGTTAAACTTTCATTTTTTTTTTCAGTTTATTGTCCATCCTGTCCCTCTGCTACAGTTCACTGCTGGTGAAAGAATGAATTGATGGTGTAAACTCTTGAACTTTGTACCCTATTATACACTATTTATGCAAACAGATGGGGATTTCAGTTTATGTAAACACACACTAATACTTGCATGTTCACTCTTACCTACTCAAAGATAAATGGCTGGGGTCACAGTGTCTGGAGAGTGGCCAGGCAGAAAGGGACCTGGGGGTACTGGTTGATAGTAGGCTGAACATGAGCCAGCAGTGTGCCCAGGAGGCCAAGAAGGCCAATGGCATCCTGGCCTGTATCAGGAACAGTGTAGCCAGCAGGAGAAGGGAGGTCATTCGCCTCCTGTACGCAGCACTGGTTAGGCCACACCTTGAGTACTGTGTCCAGTTCTGGGTCCCTCAGTTTAGGAAAGATGTTGACTTGCTAGACTGTGTCCAGAGGAGGGCAACAAAACTGGTGAGGGGTTTGGAGCACAAGCCCTATGAGGACAGGCTGAGGTAGCTGGGGTTGTTTATCCTGGAGAAGAGGAGGCTCAGGGAGACCTTATTGCCATCTACAACTACCTGAAGGGAGGCTGTAGACAGGTGGGGGCTTGTCTCTTCTCCCAGGCATCCAGCACCAGAACAAGAGGACACAGTCTCAAACTGCACTAGGGGAGGTTTGGACTGGATATTGGGAGAAAATTCTTCATAGAGAGAGTGATTGCTCATTGGAATGGGCTGCTCGGGAAGGTAGTGGAGTCACCATCACTGGAGGTGTTTAGGAAGAGACTGGGTGGGGTGCTTGGTGCCATGGTCTAGTTGATTAGATGGTGTTGGATGATGGGTTGGACACGATGATCTCGAAGGTCTCTTCCAGCCTGATTTGTTCTATGCTATTCTATTCAAAATGGTGATGCAAGTAGTCAGACATTTTACATCAGCTGTTAACCACAATTGTCTCTTTGTTGCATATTTCCTTCTACCGTTCCACAGCACGGCCACAATACAAGTGCTCTAAAAAGCATCCTTATTTCTTTCCCCAGATTATACTCTGGAACACCTTGGAGATTAAAGTGTATCAGACACGCATGTATGCAGATGTTCAGCTCCAGTCTCTCCTTTGTTTTGATAAATTACATTTATATGTTGTGCCCATCTCTCCCTACGAAGGCATCATTTGTTTTCTTCCCGTTCCTCATTCTAGGCCTCAGTACAGACATCCACAATGACACATGCTGGTGGAAACAAGGTGAGAACACTAGTGCAGACCTCTTCTGTTGTATGTCAGTTATGCCATTATTGGCACTTGATCTAGTGGTATGCATTTGTTTAATGAAGCATGGTTGCTTTAACCTTCCAGACTGTCCCTCCCTGAGAAGCATCAGCTCTCTCCTAGAAATTGAGTCATGACACAGTAATGTGCCAGTTATTATTGTAATAATAACTGTCCCCCCACAGCAAAGAGTAATTTGATAATTTTCTATAGCTAACTGTACATGTTACTCTTCACATGAAGCATTAATCCACTACTAGCATATACTAAATGTTAATTTATTGGAAAATACTGAAGAAATCTAATGCTGGACTTCTAAAATTTATATTTTTTTTTTTATTTATCCCTTACTTAGCAAAATCTGAGTCTAAAATTACAGTAGGAACAAACTTTCTGGCTTAGTTTTACCTTACAAAACACTAGCCTTAATAATTTACATACACTAGTCTGAAAACTATATAAAGAGAATCTGGGACCACAGCAGCCTGGCATTAAGCAAGTGCAGAGGAACAGCCCTATATGGTTAACAGATAATATAAAGGTAGCTTTATTTCCATGTTAACATGAGAGACTTACTAAAAGTATCAAAATCAATAAGGGACTTAATTTACCTGTAACCAAGTGGTGTGGAAGCAAAGTGTTATTATATTACAGGAGTTCTTTCCCCTACCTTTCTTGAAACTTTGCTTATCAGAAACTGATGACTACTTTTATAGCTAAATTTTATTCCTAGTTCTTGATTCCAAACCATCTGTTTATCCCCCTGAAAGAAGAATTCAGCTAAGCTTTTAATGCTTAGTTTGCATACTCTGGCAAGTCACAGATTTCCTAGCTTGGCTATTAACATAAATCAAAAGAACTTATGAAAACAACGGATGATGTAGGAATTGCTAGCGCCATAGGGAATGTGAGCTTGGAAGCAGTGGAAATGTTCAGAGAAGTGTCTAAATTTCCTTGTAATCCAGATACCACAGACAGAAAGGTTACAAATTTTCAACATGCAAACAAATGATTGGCTACCTCTCTGAGCACCTCGTTGCGTTTTTAAGTACAGGCTTTGTGATACATGAATGCAGCTGCTTGTGGCTGTGATGAAAACTCGGTGTTACAAAAACTTCAATGGCAAAGATTCAGTGTGAATTTCTCTGATTTGAACATTGGTGATAACCTTTTGTCTAAAACACCAGACTGGAACACGTGTGTTGTTAAACACTTGTGCTGCACTGACCTTTCCGAGGATTGTTTGCAGTTGGATATTTCAACACACCATACCTGCAACTGTATTGACTGGAGTATTTTGCCTGTCAGGATTAAGTTAATGTTGTTATCTTTGGCTGTAATGGGTTTTGAGCCTGCTGATGCCTGCCTGAAAATGCAACTGTAAATTACTTTACAGTAAGACATGATGATTTGCTAAGTCTCTTGATAGGTTCTTTAGTCAGATTTAGTGGAAAATATAAGATGAAAACATTTTTGTGCACTGACATTCTTCATTGCAGTCAGTGTTTTCAGAGCCTTACCTGTAATATGCATGAAAAAATTCACTAATTTTCTGCACATTTCAGAGAATGAACAAAGTAGGAAAAGAGAAAAGAAGAAATAAATGTCTGTTTGATTTTCTGTGATTTCTTCTTATTTTTCAAATCAGGTACTCTGAAGTTTCTTGTAAAAGCATTTCTCTCCTTGTAACTGAGCCCAGCTGCACAGATGATTGACATATTCTCCTCAAGTGCTTAGAGCAAGACCTATGAGTGATCTCAGGTTTCTTCATATTTTCTCTTCCAAATCATATGGGTGGTATAAGAAAGGAGGTTGTTACAGAGATGCTTACATCTTGACTGTCCTGTGGCTGATGTACCAGCTGTGTCTTCTGCCCGACCATGGATGCCAAACTCCTGTACAAATTGCGATATTTTGCACCTCACTCAGTGTAATATTCTGTTTCTGCTGTGGACAAATGCAGTTCTATCTTGTTTATGTTTGTTCTGGACAATTCCATAAAAATTGCTTTGTTAGGCAGCTATTAACTTACAGTTCTGTCACCTTTCAGCACTTGCTCTTTGCCTATCATACCAAGCATCAAGCTCCTAGTTTCCAGACTGAGTGGCTGTTGGAATCTATGTATATCTTACAGTATTTCACAGTATCACAGTATCGCCAAAGTTGGAAGAGACCTCAAAGATCATTGAGTCCAACCTGTCACCACAGACCTCATGACTAAATATGGCACCAAGTGCCACATCTAATCCCCTCTTGAACACCTCCAGGGGTGGTGACTCAACCACCACCCTGGGCAGCCCATTCCAATGGCGAATGACTCTTTCAGTGAAGAACTTTCTCCTCACCTCCAGCCTAAACTTCCCCTGGTGCAGCTTGAGACTGTGTCCCCTTGTTCTGGTGCTGGTTGCTAGAGAGAAGAAACCAACCCCTTCCTGGCTAAAACCACCCTTCAGGTAGTTGTAGAGAGCAATGAGGTCTCCCCCAGCCTCTCCTCATAGGGCTTGTGCTCAAGGCCTCTCACCAGCCTTGTTGCCCTTCTCTGGACATGTTCAAGTGTCTCGATGTCCTTCCTAAACTGAGGGGCCCAGAACTGGACACAAGACTCAAGGTGTGGCCTAACCAATGCAGAGTACAGGGGCACAATGACTTCCCTGCTCCTGATGGCCACACTATTCCTAATGCAGGCCAGGATGCCATTGGCCTTCTTGGCCACCTGGGGCACACTGCTGGCTCATGTTTAGGTGGCTGTCAATCAGCACTCCCAGATCCCTCTCTGTTTGGCAGCTCTCCAGCCACTCTGACCTCAGCCTGTAGCTCTGCATGGGGTTGTTGTGGCCAAAGTGCAGCACCCGGCTCTTGGATTTGTTGAATGTCATCATATTGGACTCCGCCCATCTGTCCAGCTGATCAAGGTCCCTCTGCAGAGCCCTTCAACCCTCTAACTGATCAACATCCGCTCCCAACTTGGTGTCATCTGCAAATTTGCTGATGACCATCTCAATCCCCTCATCCAGATCGTCAATGAAGATATTAAAGAGGATGGGGCCCAGCACTGATCCCTGGGGGACGCCACTGGTGACTAGCCTGCAGCTGGATGTGGCACCATTGACCACCACTCTCTGGGCTCAGCCCTCCAGCCAGTTCCTAACCCAGCACAGAGTGTTGAGGTCCAAGCCACGAGCTGACAGCTTAGCCAGCAGTTTGCGTGTTGCAGTTTATTGGAGATGAGTCAAATTGTGTACTGAAGTACAATAACTACTGGCATGGAGGTCTGGGAGGACACATTAGGAACACCAGATGAGGAAAAAGGAGCAATGCTCTTGTTACTTCTCTCCAAAAGATCATGCCTTTACATTGATTATAGCAAACATGAGAATATACTTAAATTGAAAGGAAAATTTGACCTGATTGAGAAATAAATAGTTCATTTAGAAGAGATACCTAAGAAAAAGGAAAAAAAAAAAAAAAAATCTGAGCTCATAACAAAGTGACAAAACTTAGGGGCATCACGAATAAAAATCCTAATTCATCTGGTTAAAGACTACTGAAAAATGTAATTTCTACATCTTTTGTTTAGATTCAGAACTTTAATAGATAACTTCATGTGTACAGTTACATACTATATGTGATTACATCAGAATCTATATTAATGTATTAATGCCAAGTTTCCTGAATCAAAACATTCTTGTAATGAGATCTTGGATTTTGTTTGGGCAAAAATAGAGTGGCTATCTTAAATTGTTAGTTTTTAAGCAATCTTTTTTACATTGAAGGCACTACACTGGATTGCTTTGGACTGGTTTCACGATTTCTTTTGACACTGATAATAATTGTAATCTCAAGGATAGGACAAGAAAGTCTGCTCCCAAACACAGCTCAATCAACTGAACAGAATTAGGATTTCATTCTTCTCCCAGTTCTATAGACCACAGATATTTAATTCAGCTCCTCTGTGTTCCAACACCTACATTATAAATATAAATTATATATCTTAAGTTACTAGTTTGGGGTGTGTTTTTCTATGAGCTCCTATTTAAGATGATCACCTCTCTCTACTGAATGTAACTGTAGTCTAATGACTAGAAGTGATGTAGAAGTCTAAGGTGAGTTCAGCTGAATTCTACATGGTATGAGCAAATTGTGCACCAATGTCATTACATTTTATTTGTTTCTGTAATTTCCCCCCCCCCCCCCCAAGGCAGGATAAGTTTAGGAAATTTCTCTCTTTCACTAGAAACAAGTCAATAAACTTTCATGCTAACAGGTGACTGTGGTGAAATCCAAATCAGGACAGGACATGGGCTTTTAGGGTCATCTATTGAAGCGAAGATACTGGGAACCAGGTGCATAAGGAAAGGTGCCTCAATTCATTCTTGTCATCTAGAAATATTGAAGTGTTTGAACTGGAATGCCATGGGACAGAGTTTGCACATAACAAAATCTGTAGCTGCTATTCGCCAGTTCCATATGAGTTCTTGTAGAAGAGACCATCAGGCTTCAGCCAATGAAAGCTCTACAGTGACTTTGTTGAAGGCAAAAGAGCAAGGTGTGCTAATATAGACTGCATGTTATGACCTGAAGACTTGTCTCATGTCAATTCAAAACACAAAGATTTCCAATGCAGACCTTTTAATTGCTTGGTTTTTTTTAAGCAACACTTTTAAAATGACCTTCTTCTGCTTTTACACAGTCAAATAAATATGCACTATGAACTAAGGGAATTTTTCAGAAAACTTATTAGAGGATTTTGATCCCAGATTTGCAGAGTATTCAACATGTGTGCAAGGTACTATATGATGCTGAAAGAAAAACCAGCCAAACCAAAGAAAGCAAAAACACCAGAAACTTTGGGCAGAAAGAGTGTGCAGACTTCCTTGTGATTATGAAGTTTCACTTCACCTGACTGCACATCTTGTAACAAGAGCTGACTGCATTGTAACGTTTTTAGAAGCATTGTAACCACAGTTCTTCGTTCCTACCTGTAGAGCCAGCTCTTAGTCTCCATCTACTGCCGAAGTAGTTTCACTGTTACTAACACCATTGTTAAAGTGCACGCTAAAAATTGTAGATCACTTCTGTTCACTGCACACTACATTGTTTTACCATGGATTATGTTTTATTTATGAGGAAAATAAATTGTCAGACTTAAAAAACACAGTGCATTTTGTTCTAGGCAACACATTGCTTTTATCACACAAATAATTTATTGGTTCTGCTCCCAGATGAGTTCTATGCTGACCTTTGCAGGTATACAGAATATTGGTGCATAATTTGTCTTGTTGGGGAAATGTATTTATTTTAACCATTAATACATGCTGCCATAACCTTTGTGTTGAGGAGCAAGTTTGTTGTTTTAATTCTGAGGAATAGTGTTATGGAGGGATATATGGAAAAGAAAGCTTTTTATCTTAACACCTTTGTATTCTGAGGAAGAGATATGGATTCGAATCTGAATCTATCATATAATCTCTGATAATGGATTGGAGTCCAGACTAGAACAGCTCTATTTCTTGGTTGCAAGGCACAAGCCCATTGCAGTTCAAAAACAGCCTCAGCACATTGTCAGCCCCAAATGGCAGACTTCTTCAGAACAGCTTGCTGCGTTTTAGTAACACAGAATGTGGGCTTGAATAACCTTCAGATGTTGTGTCACAGTATCACTCAGCTAGATCAGCCACCATATCAGCCTTTATCTAGGTGAATGTTTGCTTTGCAAGTTCTATGGGAGAAGGGTCTGCAGGGCTTTATGAAGCAATAAAGCTGCACCAAGATCTACTTTTACAATTTTAAAACAGAATATGTCTTTCAGCAATATAACACTGCTGGACATTCAAAGAATAGAATAGAATAAACCAGGTTGGAAGAGACCTTCAAGATCATCATGTCCAACCCATCAACCAATCCAACCCACCTAAACAACTAAACCATGAAACCAAACACCCTATCAAGTCTCCTCCTGAACACCTCCAGTGATGGTGACTCCACCACCTCCTTGGGCAGCCCATTCCAATGGGCAATCACTCTCTCTGTATAGAACTTCTTCTTAACATCCACCCTAAACCTCCCCTGGCACAGCCTGAGACTGTGTCCTCTTGTTCTGGTGCTGGCTGCCTGGGAGAAGAGACCAACCTCTGCCTGTCCACAACCTCCCTTAAGATAGTTGTAGAGAGCAAGAAGGTCACCCCTGAGTCTCCTCTTCTCCAGGCTAAGCAAGCCCAGCTCCCTCAGCCTCTCCTCATAGGGCTTGTGTTCCAAACCCCTCACCAACTTCGTTGCCCTTCTCTGGACACGTTCCAGCAAGTCAACATCCTTCTTAAACTGAGGGACCCAGAACTGGACACAGGACTCAAGGTGTGGCCTAACCAGTGATCAATACAGGGGAGAATGATCTCCCTGCTCCTGCTGGCCACACTGTTCCTGATTCATCTAATGAGGTAAAATTCACCAGTTACAGGTTACTGAAAATATTTTTTGAGTCTTAAATGCTAGGGAAAAGTTATCTCTTATAAAAAGGGCAGAAAAAAGTGCCCAGGCTACTTCCTCCCCCCCCCCCCCCCCTTAATCTCAGTTTACAATGAGCAGCACATTTTGCAATTTAAAATTGCAGTAAAGATGCCCAAGGACAAACCCCAAATTAGAGCAGTGAAACCATTGTCACCATCATTGGAGGTGTTCAGAAGGAGACTTGATGGGGTGCTTGGTTTCATGGTTTAGTTGTTTAGGTGGCTTGGATTGGTTGATAGGTTGGACGTGATGATCTTGAAGGTCTCTTCCAACCTGGTCTATTCTATTCTATTCTATTCTATTCTATTCTATTCTATTCTATTCTATTCTATATTGGATGATCACATTTAGACTAAAGAAATGTATACTATAATGCACATGAAGTTTCATGTGGATGCTAGGTTTGAAGTGCTAACTTTGTATATTGTTAAATATGACTAATAACTACTTTTGACATACCCAGTTGCAAGTTTTGCCTTCTGAATATTCTGAAAGTTGCACAATAAAAAATGGTTCATTATAATAACTTCAAAAGGACAGTGTGCAAGTCTGCAGCTTGCTCTTCTGGGGGAAAAAAAAATAAAGGGTCTCTGAAAATAAAGTCATATCTGGGATTTTATTTTACTTTTTTCCCCCAAACAACAATTACTTGGTATCTGGTGTTTACTGTGTTCACTTTCTTTACTTTTCAAGTCCTTCTTCTATAGGGTGCTCAAAAATCTGGCCTCATGCTTGGTATTTACCCATTCAAGCAGTGTTGCTGAGCATATTATTTATTTGCTTGTTAACTTTTTTAAGGAAAGGAAGAAAAATATACTGAGAAACACAAGAACGCTTCGAGTTGGAAGATGAGTAATGGCTTGCAAGCACTTCCCACTTCAACGGCTGCTACAGGAGTTTAACATCACTTTGTGTTTCAGTGATTTCAGTACACCTTCTGTTTAGACAGCTGCCTGAATACATGTTCATATGCTCACAGAAGAGAAAACCCTCCCATAAAATGTGGCACCTGTGCAAAAAAGGCAAGACTATGAATTGGAACGGGCCTACCTCTATAATTCTCGACTGTAGCGTAATCAATTTGGATAGTTTCTGGCATTTGGAGCCCGAGATTTGAAAAATGAGCAATGTTTATATCTATATGTACTCATGTTCAGCTTTGTCAACTCCAATTTGGACAGCAGGGAAAATAATGTCATCAGATATTTTTTTTTACAATTATGATTTTTAGAAAAACATGGAAATTCAGATACAAAATGATACATATCCCCCTCCCCCCACATGCAACTAAAGATGTGAAAATGTTATGAGAAAGATCTTAGTGCTAGTATTTCTCCCCCTCTCTCTCTCTCTCTGGCCCATTTATTTAATATTTATTATTTAACAGCAATATTTAATTATTTATGTGAAGTGGAACAGCATCAACAAGAGAAGCTGGGGGAGAAAACCAGCAAAGACTGACTTGGTAGAGCAGTGGTTATTATACTCGCCCATGATGTGGAAAATGGAAGATGGAAGTGTGAGTTTATATTCCAAAGCAGGGAAAGCAGGACTTGAATCTTATGTATTCCTATCATAACCTGTCAGGAGATTATGCTATTCTATGGCACATATTCATCAGCGTTATTTTCCTTACTGACTTTTCAGGGGGTGGTAGAACAATATACTGTTGATATTTTTTAAAACAGAAATGGCATGCCAATATGGAGAATGCAGATTATTCCCTCTGGTATGGAACATCAGCTTATGTGTCAGTGGAAAATTGTGGGCATTGATGTATACATTTCCTATTACTGCCAATGTATACATTTCCTATCCAAACAATGGAGAATTTTAACTGCTTTCAAAGGGCAGTAAGGAAATCCTACAGACTGTGCTAGGAGATGAGTTAATGTGCAGAACTTCAAAGATATCTTTGAACATCTGTTCCTTTCTAGAGCAGGTGCCTCAGACCTCTTATTTCCATCTGTTCAGTGCATGGACTTCGGTAAAGATGCTAAAGCGAGGTTAAACCTGGGCAAATTGCCTTCTGACCAGCTCCTTCCTGATGTACAGGGATACAAAATTATCCACACCAGAAACCCCTTGGTAGTATATTCTGGCCTGAGAAAGTGAGCCAAGGAGAGGCAATAAGGAGTTGCTACCCCCAGTTAATGCTGAGACACCCAGAGAAAGGAATTCTGAAATCTGAAATGGTTCCTAGTACAGTTTGTGCATTAGACTAAGATCATCCAGTCTTGGCAGCTGTTGTATCTGGAAACATACTGTTCAACCCTATCCCCATCACAGCCCCCTGCACTGCTTTTCAACAACCATTTGCCTTTTCACAGCACTGACAGAAGCCATCAACAAGAATTCTGTCCATTCCTGTACCTGTTGGTTTGGGTAGCTGGTGCGGGGAAAAGAAGAGAGTAGCAGGAGATGAGGTGAACATATGCATCTGTTCTGTGTAATCCAGCTGCTGCTCTAGTTGGGGAGGTGAAAGAGGTAAAAGAAGAGGAGCAAAACTGGGAGAAACACAGTACTAGTACTTAAAGATGCTGAATCCAATGAAGACCCTTCTTCCTGCTGCAGTGTTTGAAGAGGGCTGATAGAAGAAAGACCAGTCTCTTGAAAGTCTATCAAGCTAAAGGAACCTTTCAGCCATTCTGGCAGTGCTGGCCGCTGCAACAACCATCATCCAGAAAGATATAGCAGAATGAATAGGAGATTCTTTAAAGCTAAACCGGGCCTCTGGTAAAGTATACTGTTAGGCAAGCCCAAGCAGTGCCCTTTAGCATAGGGATATTTAATAGCTGGGCTCTGCAAGCTTCACAATCTCCATTCATTTCCAGAAACCACATCATCTTTTCCAACCTGGTTGATTGTATGATTCAGTACTCTTCTGATCTCTCATCAGCTTCTTGGTGCATTATGTTCATGACATACTCTGACCTGACATTTTTCATGCTTGAAGTGTGGACGTACATGTGTGCCTTCAGTATTTTGTTCAGCAATAAGGGCTCCCTTTCCATGCAATACAGGGTTTCAAGAATGCCTTAGCTTCCCCTCTGCGTCCAGCATCCCCTACCTTCATTTAAAAATTAGATCACCTCATTCCTTTGTTTAGTTCCATGATTGTTGTTCATAATTCTCTGTTCCCCATTGCCCCTGCTGCTAACTAGAAAAGTCTTTTGTGTAAATGATTTCTTTTTCTGAAGACTCTAAAATTGAGTGTATATATTTAAATCATGTATTTTTTAATATTTCAGAAGGAAAAGTATAGACTCAATCTACTGCAGAAGAATTTTAATAATATTTCCTGGTTTATTGTGTGTCTATAATGTTTTTGGGCCTTTTGTTTGTTTGTTTGTTTGTTGTGTTTGATTATTTTTTTAAATCAAAATCTCTCTGCTATTTTCCAATTCTTCTTAAGTAGCTTTGTTTCAAATCTTCCTCATGAATTATCACATTTATCAGAGGACAAGCTCCCTCATGACACCTTCTAAAATAGTTTTCTTTCAATCTTTGTCTTGTTTGAGGTTAGCTGTGCCTTGAAAAGAGTGTGTCAAATATGACCTTGCTGTCATGTGAAGATCTAAAATTTTATACAGTGTTAATAGTGTGATCATTGGGACCACCATTTTGATAGTTGGTACCTTATGTGCCCCGTGGTAAGTCTGCCTAAATGCAATGGCAATGTTAATTCATCATTCTAACCACCCTCATAGTAAAGAACTTCTTCCCAATGTCCAATCTAAATCTCTCCTACTCTACTTTAAAACCACTGCCCCTTGTCCTGTCACCACAAGCTCATTCAAGCACTGTAAGACCACTATAAAGTCTCTCCAGAGCCTTCCCTTCTCTGGACTGAACAGACCAAACTCCCTCAGCCTGAGCTTCCAGGAGAGGTAATGTTCTATAAATGTATTGTATCGGTAGCTGTTTGAGATGTGAGGATGATCAGAGGGCTGGAGAACCTCTCCTATGAGGACAGACTGAGGGAATTGGGGCTGTTCAGTCTGGAGAAGAGAAGGCTCTGAGGACACCTTATTGTGGCCTTCCAGTATCTGAAGGGAGTCTACAAGAAATCTGGTAAGGGACTTTTTAGGGTGTCAGCTAATGATAGGTCTGGCGGGAATGGAAAAAAAACCTAGAAATGGGTAGATTCAGATTGGATGTTAGGAAAAAGTTCTTCACCATGAGAGTGGTGAGATGCTGGAACAGGTTTCCCAGGGAGGTGGTAGAAGCCTCATCCCTGGAGGTTTTTAAGGCCAGGCTGGATGTGGCTGTGAGCAACCTGATGTAGTGTGAGGTGTCCCTGGCCATGGGAGGGGGTGTTTGAACTAGATGAACCTTGAATTCCCTTTCAACCCTGACAATTCTATGATTCCATGATTTTCCTATCAGGTAAGGTGCAATAAATACCATGTCTCAGAAGTCTAGAATAATATTGCATATATAAAGCATAGTAACATTTCACACCCACTTTTTGGGGAAGTGGAAAGCAAGCAGTGAAACAGAATGTAAGATCTGATGTACTCTAAATCCTACATCACTGAAAAAAAAATTCCTGGAGTGCTTGAAAATGTATGATGACATCACATATAGGAATTTTTATTTTGTCTATGGAAATGGTCTTGCAGATTTCTGCCTAGGATTATCCTTGCATACTTCAATAGATGGTCATGATATATATGACCCTGTGGGCAGGACTCAGGCCTCTGGTCATACACAAATAGAGAAGCCTGCAATCCTAAATCAGGTGCTCAACCTTTGCAAAATCATAGTTGTCAGGGGAGACAACTCTTAAGTTTTGTGTTTGGCTGGCTTTTAGGGATCATTTTTCTCAGGTATCTACCTTTCACTGAGTACGAAGCTTAAGTACTGTACTCTAGGTTTTGGATTATTACCTCAGAGGCCAGACCTTAAATCCTCAGGTCTTCTGTGCTCTATTGCCCTGTATCATTCAAAACTCTCATCATTCCTTTTGACATGTGAAAACTAAGGAAATTTTAAATGTTCTGTTTATAGGTATGTTATACTGTAATTTTTTAAGTTTTAAAAGAGAATACTAGAAAATAGTTTCCTTTATTGCTCATGTACTAGGACACCAATTGAAGAGTTCACAAGACTCCTGTAAGGAACGGATGGCATTTGCAGGTAAGGCAAATGAAGATGGTTGCTTGAGTCTTGAGTTTGTGCAATATTTTTAATGTTCACAGAAAATCATCTTAGCTGACTCTAAGTACTTGCTTGGTCATACATAAAGCAGTGTTAGCATTTATGTGAGAAAAATGTCCACTGCATATGCAGAATGTTGCAAATTAAAAGGGCATGTTCTGGTATTCCATCTCATGAGAGAACTCTGCTGAAACTTTGATCTTAACCATGTTACTCTATAGCTTGACTTAGCATCAGTATTTTGCATTACATTTCTAAGGATTTATTTGGCCACAATAACCCCATGCAGAGCTGCAGCATGGGACTGGAGTGGCTGGAGAGCTGCCAAACAGAAAGGGACCTGGGGGTGCTGACTGACAGCTGGGTGAACAAGAGCCAGCAGTGTGCCCAGGTGGCCAAGAAGGCCAATGGCATCCTGGCCTGCATTAGGAATAGTGTGGCCATCAGGAGCAGGGAAGTCATTGTGCCCCTGTACTCAGCACAGGTTAGGCCACACCTTGAGTCCTGTGTCCAGTTCTGGGCCCCTCAGTTTAAGAAGGACATTGAGACACTCGAACGTGTCCAGAGAAGGGCAACGAGGCTGGTGAGAGGCCATGAGCACAAGCCCTACGAGGAGAGGCTGAGGGAGCTGGGATTGTTTAGCCTGGAGAAGAGGAGGCTCAGGGGTGACCTTATTGCTGTCTACAACTACCTCAAGGGAGGTTGTAGCCAGGAGGGATTTGGTCTCTTCTCCCAGGCAACCAGCACCAGAAAACGTGGACACAGTCTCAAGCTGCGGCAGGGGAAGTTTAGGCTGGAGGTGAGGAGAAAGTTCTTCACGGAGAGAGTCATTAGCCATTGGAATGTGCTGCCCAGGGAGGTGGTGGAGGTGTTCAAGAGGGGATTGGACATGGCACTTGGTGCCATGGTCTAGTCATGAGGTCTGTGGTGACAGGTTGGACTTGATGATCTTTGAGGTCGCTTTCAACCTTGGTGATTCTGTGATTCTGTGACATAAATAATGATTTTCTAAGAGCCTTTGTCAGTTGTGATACACATAGTGCCATTTAAGAAACCTAATCTAATTAGCTGATCTAGAGATTGTTTCTCTGATATCCAGAGCTGTTTCTCTGGATATTTAAATCAAGAAAAAATATTCTCAGGAATGACTTTCAGTTAGTTTACTTTCATTCTATCTTATCTCAACTATGGTCTAGGAAATTTGCGAAGTTATACTAAAATTATCATTGATAAGATGTAAAATGGAAGATGGATCTGATACTTCAGAAATGTTTTTACATTGTGAGAGACAGCAATGCTAAAAAAACCCTAGCATTAGAAAATGCTGAATATTATGTGCACGTAACCTGTATGACCAAGACATTTCCCACAGAAACTGCGCTCTTCATCTGTGTGGGCAAAGTGTGATTTTCAGCCTGTTTGCAAGAGGCTTGAGGTCTGAGGGAGACCCTTGTGCTTCCAGAACCTTGCATAAAATACACGTGAGGATATTTATCAAGAAAGGCAAAGCAAAAATTCATTTTAAAAATCATAGAATCATAGAATCAATAAGGTTGGAAAAGACCTCAAAGATCATTAGGGGATTAGGGCAACAAGGCTGGTGAGAGGCCTTGAGCACAAGCCCTATGAGGAGAGGCTGAGGGAGTTGTGGCTGTTTAGTCTGGAGAAGAGGAGGCTCAGGGGCGACCTCATTGCTCTCTACAACTACCTGAAGGGTGGTTGTAGCCAGGATGGGGTTGGTCTCTTCTCTCTAGCAACCAGCACCAGAACAAGGGGACAAAGTCTCAAGCTGCAACAGGGGAAGTTTAGGCTCAAGGTGAGGAGAAAGTTCTTCACCGAGAGAGCCGTTCGCCATTGGAATGTGCTGCCCAGGGAGGTGGTGGAGTCACCATCCCTGGAGGTGGTCAAGAGGGGATTGGACGTGGCACTTGGTGCCATGGTCTAGTCATGAGGTCTGTGGTGACAGGTTGGATTTGATGATCTTCGAGGTCTCTTCCAACCTTAGTGATACTGTGATACTGTGATACTGTGATACTGTGATACTGTGATCCAGTCCAACCTGTCACCCAACACCTCATGACTACTAAACCATAGCTTCAAATGCCATGTCCAATCCCTTTTTGAATACCTCCAGGAACATGTGTTTGATTGACTTGAGATGTAAAAATATTAACTGATTTCTTTTCACCTCTGATATAGAAAACACTGGCCCCATGAGCTTTACTGAATTTGGCAGGTTACAAAGGAGAGCTCTTCTGGAGCAGATTCCTTTTGAGCCAATCTCTGGATTATAGAAATATAGCCACTGTGAAAATCATTAAATAAACCATTTTCTCCTAATTTGAATTACTGACTAAACAAAATACCTGCTTTTCAAGCTGAGCATTCAGGAATATTGAAGATGAGGTTGGACAAAGTTCTGAGTAACATGATCTAGTTAAAGGTGTCGCTGCTCACTGCAGGGAGTCGAACTAAGTGACTTTCAAAGATCCCTTCTAACTCTAAACGTTCTATGATGCTATGATGGAAACACATAGAGTTCTGCTTTTATTAATTTCAAAATCCATTTTTTTGACAACTATCCTGAAACTTTTGGATTATATTATCCCAGACTTGAAGAGCAGCAGCCTGCTTCTTACATTCTGTAGGAACTAGGAAAATGGTGTCCTTTCTACTCCAGTTATTGCCAAGGTCCGGCTTTGTCTTCTGGCACAACTTCAAAGGGGCAAAATAGCTCAAAAGGATTTGCTGCCCATCTGAAAGATCCTGGTGGCAGGTTATATGTGTGAGATACCCACCTGTAACAAGTTTATTAATACTTGATAATTATCCCTTCTGCCAGCCCATCACTAGATACAAAAGTAGGAATCTGTTGCAGAAATATTTCCATTATTGATTTCTTATAAAAATTCCCTCTTTTGGAAGTTATACCTGAATATGTACTAAGAATGGCAATGCCATCACTGGGATGTCATAAGCAACTGTCTATTTCAAATCCCACTATATTGCTCTGCAGAAGATTGACACTAACAGAAATTGACATTTTTTTTGGTGTGAATAGTGAACAAAGAGGGCCCCTTCCCTTCCCTTCCCTTCCTTCCCCTCCCTTCCCTTCCCTTCCCTTCCCTTCCCTTCCCTTCCCTTCCCTTCCCTTCCCTTCCCTTCCCTTCCCTTCCCTTCCCTTCCTTCCCTTCCCTTCCCTTCCTTCCCTTCCCTTCCCTTCCCTTCCCTTCCTTCCTTCCCTTCCCTTCCTTCCCTTCCCTTCCCTTCCCTTCCCTTCCCTTCCCAAACCTTCCCAAACCTTCCCAAACCTTCCCAAACCTTCCCTTCCCTTCCCAAACCTTCCCTTCCCTTCCCAAACCTTCCCAAACCTTCCCAAACCTTCCCAAACCTTCCCAAACCTTCCCTTCCCAAACCTTCCCTTCCCTTCCCAAACCTTCCCAAACCTTCCCTTCCCTTCCTTCCTTCCTTCCCTTCCTTCCCTTCCCTTCCTTCCCTTCCCTTCCCTTCCCTTCCCTTCCCTTCCCTTCCCTTCCCTTCCCTTCCCTTCCTTCCCTTCCTTCCCTTCCTTCCTTCCCTTCCCTTCCCTTCCCTTCCTTCCCAAACCTTCCCCCTTCCTTCCCCTTCCCTTCCTTCCCTTCCTTCCTTCCTTCCCTTCCCTTCCTTCCTTCCTTCCCTTCCCTTCCCTTCCCTTCCCTTCCCTTCCCTTCCCTTCCCTTCCTTCCTTCCCTTCCCTTCCCTTCCCTTCCCTTCCCTTCCCTTCCTTCCCTTCCTTTCCCTTCCCTTCCCTTCCCTTCCTTCCCTTCCCTTCCCTTCCCTTCCCTTCCTTCCCTTCCCTTCCCTTCCCTTCCCTTCCCTTCCCTTCCTTCCCTTCCCTAACCTTCCTTCCCCTTCCCTTCCCAAACCTTCCCTTCCCAAACCTTCCCTTCCCAAACCTTCCCTTCCCAAACCTTCCCTTCCCTTCCCTTCCCAAACCTTCCCAAACCTTCCCTTCCCTTCCCAAACCTTCCTTCCCTTCCTTCCCTTCCCTTCCTTCCTTCCCTCCCTCCCTTCCCTTCCCTTCCCTTCCCTTCCCTTCCTTCCCTTCCCTTCCCTTCCCTTCCCTTCCCTTCCCTTCCCTTCCCTTCCCTTCCTTCCCTTCCCTTCCTTCCTTCCCTTCCCTTCCTTCCCTTCCCTTCCCTTCCCTTCCCTTCCTTCCCTTCCCTTCCCTTCCCTTCCCTTCCCTTCCTTTCCTTTCCTTCCCTTCCTTCCCTTCCCTTCCCTTCCTTCCATTCCATTCCCTTCCCTTCCCTTCCTTCCTTCCCTTCCCTTCCTTCCCTCCCCTCCCTTCCCTCCCTTCCCCTTCCCCCCTCCCTCCCTCCCTCCCTCCCCTCCCCTTCCCTCCCTCCCTTCCCTTCCCTTCCTTCCCTTCCCTTCCCTTCCCTTCCCTTCCCTTCCCTTCCCTTCCCTTCCCTTCCTTCCCTTCCCTTCCCTTCCCTTCCCTTCCCCTTCCCTTCCCTTCCTTCCCTTCCCTTCCTTTCCTTCCCTTCCCTTCCTTCCCTTCCCAAACCTTCCCTTCCTTTCCAAACCCAAACCTTCCCTTCCCAAACCTTCCCTTCCCAAACCTTCCCTTCCCAAACCTTCCTTCCCTTCCCAAACCTTCCCTTCCCTTCCCAAACCTTCCCTTCCCAAACCTTCCCTTCCCAAACCTTCCCTTCCCAAACCTTCCCTTCCCTTCCCAAACCTTCCCTTCCCTTCCCAAACCTTCCCTTTCCAAACCTTCCCTTCCCTTCCTTCCCAAACCTTCCCTTCCCTTCCCTTCCCTTCCAAACCTTCCCTTCCCAAACCTTCCCTTCCCTTCCCTTCCCTTCCTTCCCTTCCCTTCCCTTCCTTCCCTTCCTTCCCTTCCTTCCTTCCTTCCTTCCCTTCCCTTCCCTTCCCTTCCTTCCCTTCCCTCCCTTCCCTTCCCTTCCCTTCCCTTCCTTCCCTTCCCTTCCCTTCCCTTCCCTTCCTTTCCCTTCCCTTCCCTTCCCTTCCCTTCCCTTCCCTTCCTTCCCTTCCCTTCCTTCCCTTCCTTCCCTTCCTTCCCAAACCTTCCCTTCCCTTCCCAAACCTTCCCTTCCCTTCCCAAACCTTCCCTTCCCTTCCCAAACCTTCCCTTCCCTTCCCAAACCTTCCCCTCCCCTTCCCAAACCTTCCCTTCCCTTCCCTTCCTTTCCTTCCCTTCCCTTCCCTTCCTTTCCAAACCTTCCCTTCCCTTCCCTTCCTTCCTTCCCTTCCCTTCCCTTCCCTTCCCTTCCCTTCCTTCCTTCCCTTTCCTTCCCTTCCTTTCCCTTCCTTCCCTTCCCTTCCTTCCTTCCCTTCCTTCCTTCCCTTCCCTTCCCTTCCTTCCTTCCCTTCCCTTCCTTCCCTTCCTTCCCTTCCCTTCCTTCCTTCCTTCCTTCCTTCCCTTCCTTCCTTCCCTTCCCAAACCTTCCCTTCCCTTCCCTTCCCTTCCCTTCCCCTTCCCTTCCCTTCCCTTCCCTTCCCTTCCCTTCCCTTCCTTTCCTTCCTTCCTTCCTTCCTTCCCTTCCTTCCCTTCCCTTCCCTTCCCTTCCTTTCCTTCCCTTCCCTTCCCTTCCCTTCCCTTCCTTCCTTCCCTTCCTTCCCTTCCCTTCCCTTCCTTCCTTCCCTTCCTTCCTTCCCTTCCTTCCCTTCCCTTCCCTTCCCTTCCCTTCCCTTCCCTTCCTTCCCTTCCCTTCCCTTCCTTCCCTTCCCCTTCCCTTCCCTTCCCTTCCCTTCCTTCCCTTCCCTTCCCTTCCTTCCTTCCCTTCCTTCCTTCCCTTCCCTTCCTTCCTTCCTTCCTTCCCTTCCCCCTTCCCTTCCCTTCCCCTTCCCCTTCCCCTTCCCCTTCCCCTTCCTTTCCCCTTCCCTTCCCCTTCCCCTTCCCCCTTCCCTTCCCCTTCCCCTTCCCCTTCCCCTTCCCCTTCCCCCCCTTCCCCTTCCCCTTCCCCTTCCCCTTCCCCTTCCCCCTTCCCCTTCCCCCCCTCCCCTTCCCCTCCCCTCCCCTCCCCCCTGCCCTCCCCTTCTTAATTTCATTTATTTTTCTTCTTTTTCCTTTTTCTTTTCTCCTTTTCCTTTTCCTTTTTTCCTTTTCCTTTTCCTTTTCCTTTTCCTTTTTTTCCTTTTCCTTTTCCTTTTCCTTTCCTTTTCCTTTTCCTTTTCCTTTTCCTTTTCCTTTTCCTTTTCCTTTTCTCTCTTTTTTACATCTTTTGAGGACAGGTTAGAGCTATCCAAGTCCAGCAAGACTGTCAGGAAACTTCATGAAAACAGTGCACAAAGCATATACTTCTCTTAAACTGTAACACTGCTCCTCATCAGTAAGAGAGATGCAAGTCCAAATTAATGTTAGCATCAACCCTGACTGATTCTATAATTAATTTGCTTCTAGCCTGTGATGTTTCCTGTGGGTTTGCTTCATGTCTCTTTCCTCTATTATGTAATAAGTAGTGTCTGTTTCCAGAGAAAGGAGAACCTTTGTGTGACACAAGCAGTGACTTCAAGCTTCTGTAGAAAGCGAATACAGAAGCTAACTAAACAGTTGTGAGCAATATGTACACTTGTTAAGTCTAAGCAGAGAATATCTGACATATCAGGCACAGAAATCGCTTCCTACATTGTGTTGGGGGTTATTTTGTGTAGATGAAAATTAAAGTAGAAACTTTTTTTCAATGAAGAGTAAAAGGAACAGTCTCCCTGCATATAAGGCATTTAAATACCAATTACCTGCTGCTTTTCACTACCACAACATTGTTAAGTTGTCTTTTAATCACTCTATTTGATAGTGCAGTAAAATGTTTATATTGCAAATTGTACAGTAAACCTTCAGTTTAGGAGCAAATTAATAGTCTGGAACCGTGAGAATCTGACTATATCTGAATATTGATGATCTCACTTTCTGAGTCTCTCTGGGATTGGGGGTGTGAGGTGTTGATCATTGCTTCTCACTGATAAGCAAAATATTTCCAGAGCGTGAAGAATTCTGTGGTGTGTGAGGAGGATAAACCATAATCTGCATCAACACACTAACTTCTCCTCTGCCATTTGCATTGAAAATCAGGTAGAAGTTATGCTAAGCTCTCTATTATAGCCTCATGTATGTGAAAGGTCTTCCCCTTCATTTGAATAAGGCCTCTTATGCATGTGAAAAAAGCACATTTAAAAGGAGCGTTCCTTTAATTAGGGTGGCATTTAGAAGCAGAATCCTTAAATGTTCACTTTTTGTGATGCTAAATTGTGGAGCATTTTCAAATATGTTGTTGCAGTCATTTTCATTAACCATTTTTATTTTTATTTATTTCTGCTTAAAGGAAATGACATGCTCTACAATGTGAAGTGAAGGAGTAGGCTAATGTGGCTAGCTAGATTAAGGAAAATTTAAATCAGACTGTTTGATGAAATGTAGGAAAATGTTTAAATATGGGATTAGACTTACAATATAGAAAGCAGTCAAGGAGATCAAAAGAACTCTGTTCGAAAAGTCCTATTAAAAAGAGAGGGGGAAAAATCTATTGAGTGACTTCTTACAGCTAAATGATTAAAGTGTTTTTAATATATTACATTCAATCTGACTTTAAAATAAAAGTAAACAGCACAGAGTGTACACGAGGTAGAGATTGCATTCATTTTGTTATAAAGACGAAGTGACTGGGCCTGTTGCAAAACATACATATGAAACTATGGAATTTAACTTAAAAGGGGTTCCCTGGAGAGTAATTTTAAATCTGCCATGCAGCTTTATGGAGACAGAAGTTAACTGATTGGCATCTGTATGAATATGGATTTCTTTAAATCCATATTTGATTTTCTATCCCTTAAAAAAGAGAGGAGGAAAAAAAAAAAGAAATCAGCTGCAACCTAATAACTAGATCTTAAGAAAACCTTGGGAAGAACATGCTTAATCCTCTAGGGAGTCAATAGAAATGGCTCCAACTTTGGTATCATACAACTAGCTAAGACCATAGGAGTAAATTCCATAGCTGTCACTGTACCCTCTATCTCAGGAATCTAGGTTTGTTTTGTCTTATTTTGTTTTTAATTAATGTTAGACTGGGTTATTGAATCATGGTTAACACTAAGTGTTGACAGGACCTTGCTTGCTTCTTTTGTCCCTCACTGGAATATAGAATAGGCTAGGATAGGCTAGGATAGGCTAGGATAGGCTAGGATAGGCTAGGATAGGCTAGGATAGGATAGAAATAGAATAGAATAGAATAGACTAGAATAGAATAGACTAGAATAGAATAGAATAGAATAGAATAGAATAGAATAGAATAGAATAGAATAGAATAGAATAGAATAGGATAGGATAGAATAGAACAGGATAGGATAGGATAGACTAGACTAGACTAGACTAGACTAGAATAGAATAGACTAGACTAGACTAGACTAGACTAGACTAGACTAGACTAGACTAGAATAGAATAGAATAGAATAGAATAGAATAGAATAGAATAGAATAGAACTAGGCTGGAAAAGACCTTTGAGATCCTCAAGTCCAACTTATCACCCAACAATATCTAATTAACTAAACCATGGCACCAAGGGCCCCATCCAGCCTCTTCCTAAACACCTCCATTGATGGTGAAATGTGCTAGAAATGCACAGTGAATAGTTTGGATTACAATGGACCATTCACCTTAAAGGTGAAGGTTATTTTTCCTATCCTTTAACAAGCTAAGACTTTAGTAGGTTTTCATTATATAGGATAAACCAAAAGTGAGCATTTAAATATTCTACATCTGTATGTACAGTGTAAATCCTTCATTTATTCAAATAAATATAATTACAGCAGTGATGAATTTCAATCAAAATGCATGCAAATTTGTATTTCAAAGTCCTATTCTAATTTGGCATAATTATTCATTAGTAGATGTGGACTTCTTACTTTTTTTTTCCACTTTCCTCTGTCTCCAGGTTTGTTTGTTACAATTAAAAAAAGCCCTTCCCAATGACATTTGCAACTGTTCTTTCCAGGTACCATCTAACACAGTAAAACTGTTGACAGTTTGAATGTTGGTATGTAGAATGGACACCTTTTCCAGTTGCATACTAGAAATAACTCTGCTTACAGGCCAGAGACTAGTTTCTTCTAGTTATTCAGCAGTAAATGGAACCCCTTAGTTCAGTAACTACAGAGTATGGGATAGAATAATTTCCCAAATACATACATATTTTGAATATATTCCTGATGTAAATGAGTGATTCCAGGTTTCCACTTTGTTCCTAATTAATTTCAATTAGGATTAATGCATTGTTTCTTCTTGCTATATCATCACAAAGGCATGATCAATTGATTAGTTTATTAGTGCGTACTGATGATATTCAAGGGCTGAAGTCAGTATTTGGGATGTCCTGTAATCAGACCCTTGTGTCAGCAAAATTTCCTGGTGTCCCTGCAAGAACTTTAGTTTTATAGGTAGTGAATGGTAAGAATATCTACATATTGAGCCAGCAGTACTTTAATTTCTGCACCCTTTGGTACTGCTGTGAGCACAGCTTGGCAATGCAGCTACAATCTACCATCTGGCAGTTGGTACTCTCCAGCAGAATGTGAGAGTTGCTGCCTGCAAGGTAAAGAGAAGCAGCAACACAGGAAGGTGGAAGGGGGAAAAAGACCTGTAAGCCTAGTTGTTAAAAGGAGCAGAGTAAAGGAATAAAGGAGGGGGAAAAAAGTAATCTAGTAACAGTTTCTCAAACACATATTTAAAATAATGGAAAACTCCACAAATTAAATTAAGTTAAATAAAAAATGGACTAATAGATTATTGATTGTTTTTCAAAAACAACAGACAAGATTGCACACCTAGAAAGCCTGAAAAGAGCAGGTGGGCACACAAATATTTGAAGAAGCTGCCTGGCTCTTGGTTTGCATGGCCCATCTTGGTCTTACCAGCTGCCTCCTTCAAGTGAAATCCCAAAGGCTGGCTTAGTCTTTTGCTTCCACATGCTTCACTGCTCACTTTCTTAAGCACTTCTAGACAACTTTTGCTTTACTCTTTCCATCCTGGCAGTTGGGAAGAAACTCACAATTCAGGGTTTTATTAATTTCCTCCTGCAATGAGGCAGTGTAAGAATTAGCATTGATATTGAATATATTTTGCATCTAACTACAGTCAGACATATCTGATCTTAACGTGACATACTAGCACTCTATTAACTTCAAGCAGTCTCACCAATGACTTCTTTGCTTTCTATATTGACAAGCATTACAAAGCGTGCTTAATTAGTCTTTTTTTTCTTCCCTCTGAAATATTGATATCACATTATGTAGTAAATATTTTAATGTCATTTGAAAAAATAGTAGAATTAGAAATTGGAAAGAAGCTGTAAGGCACTCAGAGATCCGGCTTGGGACAGAATATTTTCATACTGACATTAATGACTTAGCACACAAAAAAAGGATACTGATGAAATTAGATGATGATACAAAGTGGTATTATAATATCATCTAAGAAGAATCAGATGACCTCAAAGGCAGGAGAGGGGACAGGAGAAATGGATTAACAATTGAAATTTTCACTACTGTTTTTTGGGGTTTTTTTTTCTTCTGTGCAAATAATATCATTTGGTATATCAGAGAAGTTATTTCTGGATGCAATATATGATTCCAACTATCCATTATCCATTTTGAAGACAAATTAAACCAATAAAATGCAGAGGACTACTACAGTAATGAGGAGAAAAGAAAGGAAAACTGATGAGTTAAAGGAATGAGGTTACTTGTCTTAGCAAAATAAGGGATAAGAGGATGTAAAGTGCTCTGGTGTCATAGGTGCACCAGAAGAAGAATGAAAAAGCAGAGTATAAACTGTAAAAAAGATCACAGGATCATAGAATGATTAATTACTTAATCTTAAATCCAGTTTTGGATACAGAACTTCAGGGCCATGAAAAGGATTAGGACATGAACAAGATTAGGAAATAGGAGGAAGTATTTTAGTTATCATAGAGTAACCAGTACAATAGAACTATGCTAGATGACCTATAAGTACTTTCATGGCTCCTTCCATTTCTTAGAGGCATGATTTCTAGTGAAAACCAGTATCTGCTGCAGCTACTATCCTAGATTAATTTACACACTGTTATTAATTCACTTAAACATTCTGGCCCTTACCACACAGCAGCAGGATTATGTGAGTTTACGTACATCATCTTAATAGCAAAGGCCTCAAACAAGTACCTGTTGGTGTACAAGATCTGTATACTACGAGAACTCAGTAAAAAGTATGTGAAGCTGAATCACATAATAGATGGTTTCCATGTGAATCTTCATTGTCCTCAAGGTAACTTGGTCTACTTTCATCTCATAGTGTGTTAACATTGCTGACAAGGCAAATTACTAACTAGAAAGAATGCCTTAAATTTACACTTGTTGTTCATTACAAAAGAAGTTTTCCCTGTAGATGCCTCCCGAAGTTATGAGGAATCTAATGGTAGGCATGAAAGCGAAGAGAGCTACCTCCTATCACAAATAAAAGGACTCAGTCAAGGAAATCATGCTGGCATACCTGGCACATTAAGACCTGACATCCTAAACATTGTCTTCCTTTTACAGATGAGTCTCAGGTATGAAATGTCAGTGCTAGTGTTCAACAAGTAAAGCTGAAAGTTGTATGGCTTGATTACTTCTCTATTAGCTCATTATGGAACAGTGGTCACAATATGGTGTAGCCTTTCTAATCCAAACAGTACATACAGTATGCAACTAATAAACTTTCAGGAAAATTGGATGAAAACTTGCACACTCTGAAAACTATGAAGATGATTCATAAAAAGGATCAAAACCTTTTACACTATTTGATTGTTAAAGTCAGAGGTTCGTTCTACAAAATTGTTGGTTGACAGATGTATAATGAATGAAAGATCGAATTTAGCAAAGCTCTTAGTAATTTCAGGAGCCTTATTCTAGGTGACACTTCTGAGTTATTATTATAACTCATGGAAAATTCTCATCCCTATCCACCACACTAAGCCCAGAAGGGTGGAACATGCAGGTAGGAAAGAAATTCTTCAAAGGAAACATTGACTCTCAGGAGGTGTCTGTGTTAGCTGATTTCATGTACAAATCCTAAACTCTACCTGCCTATAAAGTAAACAAAAACCATGTTAATTTTAAACAAAACTACATTTATCCATATCCCCCAAGTGTAAATATGTGTTAAAACATCTCTAAAAATAGAGTTCAAAGACAAATACCTTTCCTGTGGGGATCAGCAAGGGAGAATTTCTTTTCATCTCAATAAAACCACAATTCAAAAGGAAGACTGCAGCCTTCAGGGAAATACCTAAAAACAACGTTAAGATGTTCTAAAAAATGTGTTATAGAGTCTTGAAGAGAGTTCACCTGAGTCAAAATTTCTTAGGTATGGCAGATCTTGTTAAGTAATTTTAAAAACAAAACCAGAAGTAACAGTACAAAATCAGTAAAAGTCTAAGACATTGGATTCCTTTCTGTACCTAAAAGCAGATGCAGGTCTTCAACAGTGTTTCACTCTAAAAAATAAAGTTCTGTTAGGAAACAAATCCCCACTGTTTGAGGCACTGCCTGAAGCAGGTACAAAAAGCTTCAGCATACCTCCCTCAGTCTTGGAAAAGTTCCCTGTCTCTAGACTAAGAACTGCAAGTAATGCAATGAACACAGTCATTTTGCCCACAAATTATAGATGTTCTTCCTTCTAGGAGCACTTAAATTGCATGCTTAGCTGGCATTAAAGTTAAACCTTTATGAGACAGACTCATATTCAGAGCTAGCACCAGGCCTACATGTGTGCTGTGTACAGTCTGGCTAATCAAGATTTAAGGAAACACTTCCAGTGAGGAAGAATTAGAATCACAGAATCATAGAACTGTTAGGGTTGTAAGGGACCTCAAGGATCATGTAGTTCCAACCCCCTGCCATTGTCAGGGACACCTCACACTACAGCAGGTTTCTCAGATCCACATCCAGCCTGGCCTTAAAAACCTCCAGGGATGGAGCTTCTACCACCTCCCTGGGCAACCTGTTCCAGTGTCTCACCACCTTCATGGGGAAGAACTTCTTCCTAACATCCAATCTGAGTCTACCCATTTCTAGTTTTTTTCCATTCCCCTTAGTCCTATCATTACCTGACACCCTAAAAAGTCCTTCCCCAGCTTTCTTGTAGGCTCCTTTAAGATACTGGAAGGCCACAATAAGGTCTCCTCAGAGCTTTCTCTTCTTCAGAGTGAACAGCCCCAACTCTCTCATTCTGTCCTCAAAGGAGAGCTGCTCCAGCCTCTAATCATCCTCATGGCCCTTCTCTGGACACGTTCCAGCACATCCAGATACTTCTTGTAATAGGAGCTCCAGAACTGGATGCCTTTGCCATTGATATGCATGAGCTACAGCAAATGTTGTCTATGTGTCCTTTGCTCCTGAGAATGCAACTGCATGAGAGAAATTTTTGTTGCAGCTACATAAGATCAGTTCTACTTATGAATATTTTTAGAGAGTCTCCAAAAATTATGTGCTATAACCACACATTTCTAGGTCCTCAGGACTTTGCTGAAACCTAAGGTCAGATTTTTGATTTTTAATGTCAATGGGCTGCTTATATATTCTGGTAGATTTTGTGACCCATCATTGCAGTCTGGCATTCTTTTCTACCAGGGATGGAGTAAACGTTGAATACAGAATTAACCATGTTGGAAAAGACCTTCAAGATCATCAAGGCCAACCTATCATCCAACACCATCTAGTCAACTAAACCGTGGCACCAAGTGCCTCATCCAGTCTCTTTTTCAACACTTCCAGTGGTGGTGACTCCACCATCTCCCCAGGCTGTCCATTCCAATGGCCAACCACTCTTTCTGGGAAGAATTTCTTCCTAACATCCAGCCTAACCCTCCCCTGGCACAGCTCGAGACTGTGTCCTCTTGTTCTGCCACTGATTACCTGGGAGAAGAGACCAACCCCCACTTGGCTACAAATGCATGATTCCTGTTTTGAACAACTTCCAAGCCAAGTAATTCTAAGATTTGTGTTTAGAAGCATATGACTTAGAAGAGTTCGTGTATCTGTACTCAGCACTTGTGAGGCCGAATCTCAAGTACTGTGCTAAGTTTTGTGCCCCTCACTACAAGAAAGACATTGAGTTGCTGGAGTGTGTTCAGAGGAAGGTAAAAAAGCTGATGAAAGGCCTGGAGAATAATTCTTATGTGGAGCGGCTGAGGGAACTGGGAGAAGAGGAGTCTGAGAGGAAATCTTACTGCTCTCTAAAGATACCTCAAGGAGGTTGTAGTGAAGTGAGTGTTGCTCTCTTCTCCCTAGTAACAAGTGATAGGAGAAGAGGAAATGGCCTGAAATTGCACCAGGAGAGGTCTACATTGGATATTAGGAAAAAAATTTTTTACTGAAAAGTGTGGTTGGGTGTTGGAATAGGCTGGTCAGGGAGGTGATGGAGTCACTGTCTCGGGAGGTGTTCAAAACACGTGTACGTGTGGCGCTCTGCAACATGTTTTCATGGCCATGGGGTGTTAGGTCAACACTTGAATGAGATGATCTTAAAGGTCTTTTCTAACTGAAATGAATCTTTGATTCTATGATTCAGCTTGAACACACAGCCCCTCAGAGCGAAAAAAAAAAAAATAGAAAAAGAAACAGTGCTGTTTGTTTGGTCTTACACAAGATGTGTGCCATAATTTCTGTTTATTCGTGTACCTTGAACAATACTTCTTTATTGTCCTTTTTTTTATATATTCTTACATACTGACTAAGAGATTAATAAAGACTTTGTTAATATGCTAGAAAAGTTTATAGCATGTGTGGCACTGGGCCTTATGCAAGACATATCCAACTCATGAGAAGTAATGTAATTGCTACTTAGACCCAGAATCTAACTGTCTCTGGCTTGATATTCTCCAGGCAAAGAAGATAAAATATTTGTCTATATGTATGTGGGTTTATGGGGGGAAAATACATATATATATTTTCCAGGTAGCTACTTCTTTTCCAAAGTAAATGTAATCCATATTGGAAAAAATAAAAAGCTTGGATGCCTTTGTCTCCTACACAAATTTAATGCTTCCAGCTCTTGCCAATTAGATGGTGCACTGCTCTCACTCTCTTTTCTAAAATCCACGAGTGAATGTCATGATTTTCATATATGCTGCTACTAAATTACTTTTAAAAGTAAAATATATGGGGGGAGGGGGAGGGGAGAGGAGCAGCATTTCACACTAAAATTATTGAAGGTGAAAAAGGAAACATGTATTCTCCTTAAATGTCTTTGATTAAAATATAGGTGTTTTCTTTGGAAGAACAGAGCAATTTGATTTTGATTTTAAGCCTCCTGAAGTGTCTATATGTGTATCTCAACTGTAAGATAAGAAAATGAAATATAGAACAGAAGACCTAAAATAGAAAATGATTTCAGAGAAAGATCATATTCCAGGAATATATGTATATATTTCAGTATTTTAAGAAAGAGTATTTCTTTTCCTATGAAAGCAACTCATTTTTAAAACCTTCAATTTTTAAAGTGGCTGAAATGTATTTAATGTTTTAATTTGTGTAGAGTTTGATATAGGCAAAGACAAATTTTTTTGCCTTGACAGAAATATGCTGAATGTGTAAAGGAGAAAATTTCCAGGACCTATAAAGCATGTGGCTGATTTGGAGGATATGGAAGGAATTAAATAGATGTGTATATGGAAAGGAAGTAAAAAAGAAAAGAAATGGTCCTGTAAAGAGAATAACAGATGGTTCCATTTCATCAGAAAGCTGGTTGCAGTTTCTTTGTAATGTTTTCTGATAATTTCTAAGAATCATTTCTTGAGTTTATTTAGCTTGTGGATACTAATTGTCAGGTCTTATACATCAATTAGTGGATGTTTGACTTAATTAAAAGGTAAGACAAGATATCTGTTGACTGTCTTTCATATTTATAAATAACTAGACACAATGTAGAATGAAGATACCAAATTAGAAGAAAAGAAAAATGTGATAAGAAGGCAATGCCACTTGTTAAATTTACTCTTTCCTGCTTCCCTGGGTGATATATCATGGAAAGGTTGTCTGAGCTGTCATTGTGGCATCACTAGGAGGATGTACACAATATCTCCCATTCAAATTACCTTTCAGATCAATCACCCTCATCAGGCTGCTATCTTCATCTGAGGGCTGTAGGACAAATGTTTTGGCTTATAGGTAGGAAATCTGGTGTTTGAAAGAGCTCTGAGAAAGAAGGTTCGATGATTAACTTGGATAAATTGTATTAAGAAAGGACGATAAATAATATGCTTGTTGAAATAATTCCTGCAATTGACTTACAATTTCTAAAATAAAAAGGCTGCTTAATACTTCTTTTTTTTTTTTTTTTTTTTTTTTTTGCCTGGACTGAGCAAAAAATGTGTCCCTGAAAACTTTAAACAAATATTTACTGGAGTTTCCAAGAGATATAACATTAAAAATGCACTAGCGTTGCACACCCATATATTGGTTGGAGAAATGTCTTCTGAATCCTAAATTACTTGTTTTATCGGAAAGACTGAATTTTCCCACTAGCACGTGCATGTTTGTGTGTGTGTAGAAAAGCATGAAGCAAAGAGCAGGGACATCACAAAGGTTTGTGCTACCTTCCAGCCAGATTAAACTATAAATCAGAAGCCTGGATATTTTAGCGACACATTAAATTCTCCTTATGCCCTTAGTACTGCGTAACTGTGAGCTAAGTAACAGCTTCCAACGTTTTCTATGGTATTCTCATTCTTTATACAGTACCTTTTTAAACATGATAAATGATACTCAGCTTCAAATGCACTGTAAATACCGCATGCATATTGCTAATAACCATTTCCCAAAGTTTTAATCTTGCTTTAACACGTATGGCATTATCGATTCCTTACGCTGTTTTAATAGAATGTAACATTTCTCTAAAATGACATACAATTTATACTGGGTGTCACTAACCCCTGGACTACCTTGGCACATATTTATATATTTCAGCTACAATTTATCACTTTGTGCAATGCACTTTGCGTAATTGAAAATAATGACATAAAAATCATCTACTCTTATACACTGGGAGTGTGATATGCTATCTTGATAGCTTAGTGCGCTATATGAAGCCAGTCTGCAGAGCCCTGCCTTTGAAATATGATTTAAAACAGAATTTATAATGTCGCAGAATTACATAAAACTGTGTGAAATTGTGCAGATAATCATTTAAATCTCCCTACATGAAAAGATAATTGCTCCAGAAATTAACTGTACCTGGGGTTCATTCATTTGGTCATGGCTAGTTTCTTATATAGTGATGATTTGATATTACAGCTAATTAAGATCAGGTCAGAGTTGCTGAAGGTCAGACATTAATGCACAGGATCATTGAAATGATAATTATAAACAGATTAGGAAGCTACGGTCTTTTATAAGGGGTTATTAGATAATTACTGTGAGAGTGTACGGCTTACTGTAATAATGGATTATCGACTACTTACAGCATTTTAAGGGTGAGAGTATATTACTTCCTCAAGGACTAAGAGGAATAATGTTGTTGGAACTCAGGGCTCTGTAAATAAAATAGCACCAATTGCTATTCTATTTTCTTCTAGAGAATATATTCCTTTGTTGGAATGAACTGTATCATTTTAGCTCATTGAGACTTTTAATATATGTGGAGCTGGGAAAGTCCTTTACTTCCCCCTCTCCCCTCCATTTTCTTTTGCAGACTAAAGGGGGAAATGTGGGGTGTTCTTAAATAAAAATTTTATTCCCTTTTAAATACACAGATAAGGCTGCCAAAGGCTTTACTGACAACAATAGAATGGGAATAATAAACATTCTGTAATGATCTGGGGGATAGGGAAAGATTAGCCTGAAACATGCTGATGCAACAATTGCTATGACTTTTATTCTAGCATACCTTTTCACATATTACAAATGGCAAAATAAACAGCTGAATAATAAATTAATTATCATATAGCTTCAGCACACCTTGATCTACTGCTGGTTCAACTCCATTTAATTTGAGGCTGTGTGCATCAGAGCATGACCTATAAATCTGTGAAAGATGGCTTTAAAAGAGCTTCTAGAAAGATAGCATGATTTAAATATTGCAGAAGACACTCACAGACAGGCTGCAAAAGCAGCTAGCAAAAAGTGAAGACATCTGTACCACCTACAGTGACAGTGACTGTATGACCAAAACAGGAAAGAAAGAATGAGGGACACCTCTGTGGTCTCCTTTGAAAGTAAGACTGGTTTTGTTGTGCAGTTCTTCCATGCAGAACAAAATGTATAACCCTTGGAGAGAAAGCATTTTATTCTCTTCAACAAAAATTGTCATAGGGGGATCCCACACTGGATTGTAGAGAAGACTGGAAAGCCTACAAGAGCTTTGAGTAGCACCAGTAGTGGGGAAGGCAGACCACTTATATCACCTCTGAAAATAGTTTGGAACCTACAGTGGAATAAAACCAGCACAAAACAAGGAAAGAAAGAGGACTTTCTTTGCCCATGACTATGGGAAGAGATATCCATCTGATTCTTCTCCTCTTTTCTGCTATAAATGGTAATAAGAGGGCTGTTGTTTCATGCTTTGCTTTATGGTATGCTGCAATACTGGACTAGTATTTCAGCAAAAGAGCCAGGAAAGTCCCCTCTCTGAATCTCGGAAAGAAATAAGTTGGGAGGAGCTTTGAGTCATTGTTTTTTCAACATTCTTAGGAGACAAAGGAGGTCTAGACCAGTCTTAGGGAGGTCAGAGTTGCCCCTGCTGTATGTGAAATGATATTTGACCTCCACTCTTCTTACATCCTCAAGTTCAGGCACCAAATTGAAATAAAAACATCATCTGCCCAATTTTATTCCTTAGAAAATACACATATAATTCAGTAAATAAAAGCAAACATTAGTAATCATTTAACATTTAGCTTAATTTTGTTATACAGGTCCAATCTATGTTCCTAACATATGTGTATCAAAAATACCTAAGATGATTGTTTCCGTTTGTATATGACTGAGGTCAGCTTGTCCTCTGTCTTTCCAATTCATGGATGCAAATCTTGCAGCATTGCCATATAAACAAAAGAAATCCAAATCTCTTGGGCCGTATCCCCAGTCTTCTGTTGAGTATCTTGGAGCTGCTTGTAGCAATGGATGGAGAAAAGTCTCAGGAGTATAACACAGGATTGGAGGGAGCACATTGCTTTGCCTCCCTCATGACTTCATAGAATCATAGAATTGTTAGGGTTGGAAGGGACCTCAAGGATCATCTAGTTCCAACCACCCTGCCATGGGCAGGGACACCTCACACTACATCAGGTTGCCCAGAGCCACATCCAGCTTGGCTTTCAAAACCTCTTGCATACCTGTTCAATTTTAGCAGAGTATCTCTTAAAATTGAAGAAGTTCTTCAGTGCCTGTGCACAGAGGATTTGTGTGTCTGCATGATAAAGGATGTGGCATATTAAGGCCTCAGGTTTAAAATCTCATGCTATCTGTTTGGTGGGTTTTCTTTTTCACAAAAATCTAATGTTCCTGTTGCAGAATAACTGTATTTATTATATTTAATACTGAACAATGAATACTGATGTCCCACTGCCTTTGAATGTTGCTGCACAACAAATATGTTACAGGTGTCCTTATTATGCATTTTCTACTTCTCATCTGAAAGTTATTTTAAGCTTCCACTAAATTTGTTCAATTTCTGAGGACGGCAACATACTGATTGTTTCCCTCTAGCTACCACTGCTGAAATAATTTATAACTTACAGACTGTCATTTTGCCTACTGCATATCAATTGATTATAGGTGCTGAATTGTGATGGATAGCCATATGATAGCAGAACTGCATGCTATTTCCCCCTCCCCCCAGTGTGTAATTCTATAGCTGGATTTAAGCAGCTCAAAGAAAAATTCTGAGTTTTCTTTAAAGGAATGAATCAGCACAAAATAGACACCTGATCTTTATCATGTCTTTTTCAGGGATTATTCTAAACATGTTTTAAAACAAAAGCACTTTATCTTAAAGGAGGGATCTAATTATAGCAGATGTGTTAGATGAAGCTTTCTGTGTGTTTGTGAGTCACAGAAGTATAATTGAAGAGAGACTGTTGTTTGTTACTATTCAATCACTGAGACTACACTTTGTACAATGGAGATGTTGAAAGAAGATTTACACAATCATAATGTTATACCACCTCTTTGTTCAGCTTTTGTGGAAGGGAATTACATACATCTCAACAGCTCTGGGAAGATTAAATCTGCAGTTTAAATTTGCTATTTGAACCCTGTATTCAAAACAGCATTCCGCAATTAGCGAGCCATGTTGTGTGGCCTGGGGTTAAACTAAGCAGGAGACAGGGCAAGGGGTGCCCAGGACCAGTGTATTCAGGTAGGGTGTGTAAATAATGATGCTTTGATATTACAGTTCTATGCCTACACGTGGTTCATTCACATGTGTCCATTTTTGACAGTCATGCAAGTCAGAAAAGATTCTTTTCTGTGTGTGAAAAGTGGCAGCACTTAGGAACAGCGTTACTGCCTGTCAAAGAAAAGAAGAAAGTCCTGGATGTTTGGATCTTCCCTGTCTTTCTTGCCTTGCATGAGTGATAGTAAGATAGCCATGGAGAGAAAGAAACACAACTCTCTTTGAAGCCAAAAAAAACCCCCAAACATAATAAAAATGCTGAATATTCACCACAACTTGCAGGTCCTAATATATTACTGACCATATGTCAGTTTTTTCTGTTTGTAGCCAGTGAAGGCTGGAGTACACTTTTCCTGAGGCATAAAGGAAGGGGCTGGTGAAAGAGGAAGGTAGAAGAGGGATAAGTGGCATACTTACAGACAGAGAAATCTTAGAAGGCTTTCAGGAACTGCACATTACACTGAGTGCTTCTGGAGGATCTCACAAGATCTAACAAAGATCTATGAAAAATGATACAATTCTTGTCTTTATGGTGGGTGCAGAGACAGTACTTTATTTTTCTTTCTGATGTTTATTTCTATGAATATGATTCTGGCATTATACCAGGTCTTCAAGAGGTATTGCACACATTATTTACATACTTGTTTATAGCTAGCTAGCTACTGCTAACATATGTAATTGAAAGGGTCTTTTGTTATAGTACTGAGATATTTATCCTATTTCAGCAATAATAAAACACATAAGTACCTCTAAACAAAGATTTTATGTATGCTTTAATTTGAGAATGTGTGTGTCTATATATATATATATGGAAAAAACATACAGATAATGTGTGTGTGTGTGTATAAAAAATGTGTGTGTCTAATGTTTTCCAGAGTGTTAAAAGGCCAGACAAAGTTTAGGGTCTGCCACAGTAAGTGATAAGAGGCAATTTCTCTATGCCCACAGCATCACTAGGAAGCAATTCCAAAGCAATCACTTTGTCCATTCCCTTTTTGCTGTAGGACAATGTAAGTCACAGGCAGGTTTAAAGCACAAGTTGAAAGGGTTTGCCTTTTCTCCTTTGGACCCAGCAGGATACTTACACCCACTAGCTATGGTACTACAGCAAATAATGTTGACACTTCAAAGCATTTAAAATGTGTGAGTAAGACCCTCAAGAAATAAGATTTCAAATGGATCGCCTCTTGGAAATGTTCTTTGATTTCTGGTTTGTGCTTTGCTTTTTTCCCTTTGTTTTGTTTTGATTTTGTTTCTTTTTGTTGCTGTTTATTTTGTTTTGGTTTTGTTGGTTTGGTTTGTTTCTTTAAAACTACACACTCTGTAGCTTTTGCACAAATATTTTCACTGCCGTGGTGCTGAGATTGTTTTCTGTTCTGGAAAACTAAATTCATAATGGGCTGTGTTAGAAGCTGGCGTATGTATGAACAGATGAACACAGAGCTGGGAATAGGAGAACAGAAGATGGAGGACAAGAAACTAGATCCAGGGAGAGGAAGAAAAGCTGAAATAGGGTGGGAATGTAAAATAAAAGAGAAAAAAAAAATATGGAAGTGCAGAACAAACTCCTGAATCTAGGCAAACAATATATACCTAAACTTGTAAATATTCTTCAGATACCTATTGAGTAGCAATGTAAACTGTCAAGCCAGATGTATCTGTCTGCACACCACCACCTACTCATTTAGTCTTTCTTTGACAACAGAAGGACCACCACTCTACCATGCTAGAATGCTGCATCTTTGCTCCAGAGACAATTTGGATTTCTTGTAATGATTATTTAATTTTCCCCTCCAATGTATAAATGTTACTTTGTCAAAACTGTCATCACTTATTTGCAAGCATTAATTTAAACTGAATCAATTTTAGAGAGTATCAAAAATACTCATGTTCAAAAAGAAAACGCGAAAAAAAATCAAGGTGATGGGTTTGTGGTTTCCCCCCCCCCACAATTACTGCTGTTAAGAAATTTGCTTTACTTCACTATTAGAAATGATTAGGCATTTACACATTGATTCAAAAGAGAACTTTTAAATCTCATAAATTCTCAGAGGATAGAGAAATTCTTATTCTGGTTACCCCTCTAAGTAGGAAGTCAGCTCAATGTTCAGAAGGAGAAGTAATAAATTCCTGACAAAGTCTTGACTATACCAGGACATTCTGAGATGAAATTCCTAGCAGAACCTCTGTTAACAATGTAATGGAGGCAGGGAAGTTCCTATACCCTACTTTTTGTTTGTTTGTTTGTGTTAGCAAATGGAGAGTAAAAGCAAAAAAGCAAGGACCTTCAGGTTTTTAGTTTACAATTTTGTCCTCCTTAATCTTCTGGACTATTCTTCAGCAGCAGTGGGAAATGGGAAGAAAAAAAGAATATATAGATAGGTATATAAAATATTATTAACTCTGTGGCTAGCAAAACAACTTGCCTGCATTCTCCAAAAATTGTTAGAAGGATTTTCATAATCCAGTATGTGCTTTGGTGTCTCTCTGCTACAGGGCTGAAGCACAACTATGTTTAGAAATAGTCAAGCCTCAGTGACATCCAAAGTTTATGTCTCAGAAGGATGTATGCTTCCCTTAATTCTGATATATTTAAAAGTGAGAGGAAGGTACACAAGAATGGCCTTGCACACAGAAAGAAGTTCCAACCACTCAAATTTTACAGTGTTTTCTAGGTAGGGAGGACAGGAAAGTGCATCCTTTATATACTAGAGAGTGTTAATGGGAGGCTATGAAGATGATTACAGGACTGGAACATTTGCCTTATGAGGAAAGGCTAGGAGACCTGGGGTCATTGAATCTGGAAAAGAGGGGAGCTTTTATTAATGTTTGCAAATATCTGAAGGGTGGATGTAAAGAAGAAGGTGCTAGTCTATTTTCAGTAGTGTCTTGTGATAGGATGAGGGGCAATTGTCTTGGTCCAGAAGTTGGGAAGGAGACATGCTGCTTTTTGAACATTCCTGTGAGTGAAATTAAGACACAAATGAAGTCATACATCAAGACCAGACTATTTATTAAAGAAAGAGATAATAGAGCAAACAAAACAGAAAAAGAAAGAAAAGGGAGGGAGAGAGAGAATGGAAAAAGAGAGAGTGGGAGAGATAGTTACCACCCCATGGTCCAGGGGACATTCCTGGGCTGCTGCTTCCAGCCTGGGATGTCCTTGGTGATGTTTCCTCCTGTAAGCTGACACAGCCCAAGGCTTTTATTATGTTCCTAGTTCATTCATTGTAGCACTGCCTGTCTCACATCATAAGTAGATTTCCAGTGAGGTCTTATGTGTGTCTGCAGGGGTCAGTGCCAAGTGGCCTCTCCCCCTCCTTGCTGCCTGTTGTCCACCACATCCCTTGGGCAGCTGCTGTCTCAGTGGGCAGAGATGACACTTCAGGTGGGTCACTTGGGTTGATTTTATCTTTGTTGAGACACTCCTCAGTTCTTAATGTAATCCTCACATCGCCAGGTGATTTACAACTCCAAGAGAGGATTCTCTCAGCAGTGGATACAAACTAGAACACAGGAAATTCCACTTCAACATGAGAAAAAATTCTTTAAGGGTGACAGATCACTGCAACAGGCTGTCCTGAGAGCTTGTGAAGTCTCATTTTCTAGAGACTTTGAAGACCCATCTGGATGCATTCCTGTTTGACCTGCCTTAAGTAATCTTGCCTTTGGCAGGGGTGTCAGACTCAAGAGGTCCCTTTCAACACCTACCTTCTATGATTCTATGGTCCTTGCTACGTGGTGCTTGGTGACTGGGATAGGTGTCTAGTACAGTGAAACCAAGGGAAATTCCCTGATGTAAGGATAATTCAGAAAGGAGTTGTGTTCAGAGGGATCTAAGTGTTTCTGGATCACTGGATTTCTCAATGGCAAATTTTGTATCTGAAGGTGATGTACCATTCACTTATCTCTCTATCCATTTCCCTAATGTTCTTTTCAGGACACACATACCTATACCAAAGTAGTAGTTGCAGTCCTTAGGACAAACAGCTGTAGCTTCATACACACTATATCTGCAGTTTAAAATCTACCAATTCAAATGCACATGGTTTCAACAAACAATGTGTTTGTTCTCCTTATACCATCATTTACTCCTGTCTCAGGAAAGTGAGACATTTTAGAATTACCTTTTTAGAATGAATGAATTTTATGTTTATTTAGTTTTCCCTGTGCTTGCTCTATTTTTTGCAGTTACTGGTTACCATCTATTTTGATCTAGATACCCCTGACAATTCCTGATTTGTTTTTCACAGCGTACTGTATTCAACAGGACAGTAAGAGAAATCCATTCACAAAAAGTGTGTGCAGAGCAAGCAACTGTGACTGTCAGAAAAGTGTGCTGCTGCCAGGCCTAAGATTCCTTCCATCTGTTGATCAACAAACAGGGATGCACATTCTGTTTTCAGATGAGTCAGGGATAAAAAGAATTAGACATAAGAAGACCTAAACTCATAAATGCTCCTTTTTTATGTAACCTGAAATGCAATCCATCTTGGCTTCAGTCACAGTGCAGCAGGGTAATCCAAACACATGCACAGAATCAACTCATGGTAGGCAAAGACACTGAGGACAGATGGGCTAATGAAACACTTGAGTTGCTTCATCTGACTATTTATATGTGTGTGTGGGAGAGCTCCTTTAATAGGGGGCTGATGGCTTGGTAATCCATTGTGACAGTCAGCTCGTGAGCCTTTTCTTCCAAAATGACATAAGACAGTCTTCTCTTCTGGAAACAGTTATAAGCTGGGAAACTTGAATTCAAAGAAATCATGTGAAGTGAGTTAGTTATCCACATGACAAAAAAGGATAAAGCCCTGTTGTTTAGTGACTATGCATGCTCATTGAGTAGATGGGAGATGTAGTTGGCCGCCTGCCCTGAGCTGAGAGATGTTAGCCTAGGCAGCTAACCTAGGTGTCTAACTACTACAGATATGTATTGGCACAATTATTGCTAATAAGGGATTTTGCTGATGATTTTTATTTCTGTTAGAACTCTACAAGTTATTTATTCTTCTTCATATGCATAGTAAGGAACTCGAAGAGTTCTAAAAATGAGCAGAATTTCTTCTACATTTCTCCCACCTCCACTGACTTTCACAAAGAAAATTAACTTCATACATTGAACAAACTGACCAAAGTAAATAGTGAATGAAAAGACGGAAAGAAACCAGATTTGCAGCTTGATTTTTTTGTAGTTATTAGACCTTAAATGACTTAAAGAAAGTGGTTTCTCTTGTTCAGCTACATTATTATTTATTATTTTTTTTTAGATGAGAATTTCAAAATAAAAGGACTAATCCTGCTCTTATTTCATGTTGATATTTTCTCTTTGTTCCTTTCTGCAGAACCTCACAGCTCAGTAGAGAACTTGGGAGCATATTCAAACTGCATTGTGATAAGTTGCATGATCCTCACTTTGAAAGGCCATAAAACTATATTTTGGGATGCCACAATCATCATACACAAATGCCTGGTTTCCCTGAAACAAAATTATTTCTTAGCAAGACATTCAGTGGTACATAAACATTCTTCTTTCTTTAAGCTGTTAGAAAAACATGTTATATTTCCACCTCTTGGTTTTCTATTCATTACAGAACTAAGTTGCAAATGCATCTATAACTAAATTTTATGCCTTTTGAGAAATATCTTGATATTTTGATGAAAATAAGAGATTGATTCTTCTATATTGTCTTCACTAAGTCAGTGCTTACTGCTCAGTGTAACAAATCTTAAGGTTAACCTCAACAGAAGACAATCAATACATCTTTATTATTCTGTGTATGTGTGTAAAACATCAAAGACTAAGTGACAAGAGGCAGCTAACATTTCATTTCTAGGATAAGAACCTGTGAAAATTTACTGTATGGTTGAGGGTGGAATCTTAAATAGCTTTAATCTCTTCTTATGTGAAGAGCTCGAAAGATTGGGGTACATAGATGAAGCAAAACAGGAAATAATGTGAATGTAGTAAAAGGAAACACCAGAATAATCTGGGTGCATTTATAGAACTGTTATAACCATCTTTTATGATGAGGAGCTCCATTGTATTAGCTACTTTTTGTAGGACTGTGCTCCTAGGCAACATTTACTTTATTCTGGCCAGTTGATATTCTTATTTGGTGAAATATACACTTCTGCAGAGGAAAGAACCAATTTTAAATGCCTGCTTTCAATTCCTGTAATATGTAGTACATATATGTACAGCTGAAAGAACAACTTTCCAAATTCATGAAATCATGCTGGCAAAATTTGTCACTTCAAATGGGAAAAAAAGAGAAAAACCTTGTCTCATGAGAATATACACCATCTCTGTTAATTTAGTTGGGCATCAGTGTATTTTTACAAGACAGTTCCTCTATAAATAAGTTGATTTAATAGGAATATTATTACATTATGAAAATTTAAGGTTGGGTGTTTGCTTTTTTCCCCCTCAATAATATTAAAGTATTTACAGGGCAGTAGAGTAGAGTAGAGTAGAGTAGAGTAGAGTAGAGTAGAGTAGAGTAGAGTAGAGTAGAGTAGAGTAGAGTAGAATAGGATAGAATAGAGTAGAACAGAATAGAATAGAATAGAATAGAATAGAATAGAATAGAATAGAATAGAATAGAATAGAATAGAATAGACCAGGTTGGAAGAGACCTTCAAGATCATTGTGTCCAACCTATCATCCAACATCACCTAATCAACTAAACCATGCAACCAAGCACCCCATCAAGTCTCCTCCTGAACATCTCCAGTGACAGCGACTCCACCACCTCCCGGGCAGCCCATTCCAATGGGCAATCACTCTCTCTGTGTAAAACTTCCTCCTAACCATCCTGGCCTGTATCAGGAACAGTGTGGCCACCAGGAGCAGGGAAGTCCTTCTGTTCCTGTACTCAGCACTGGTTAGGCCACACGTTGAGTACTGTGTCCAGTTCTGGGCCCCTCAGTTTAGGAAAGATGTTGAGTTGCTGGAACGTGTCCAGAGAAGGGCAACAAAGTTGGTGAGGGCTTTGGAGCACAAGCCCCATGAGGAGAGGCTGAGGGTGCTGCGGTTGCTTAGCCTGGAGAAGAGGAGACTCAGGGGCGACATTATTGCTCTCTACAACTACATGGAGGGAGGTTGTAGACAGGAGGGGGCTATTCACTTCTCCCAGGCAACCAGCACCAGAACAAGAGGACACAGTTTCAAGCTGCGCCAGGTTTAGGCTGGATGTTAGGAAGAAGTTCTTCATAGAGAGGGTGATTGGCCATTGGAATGGGCTGCCTGAGGAGGTGGTGGAGTCACCATCACTGGAGGTGTTTAGGAGGAGACTTGATGGGGTGCTTGGTGCCATGGTTTAGTTTAGTTTACTTATAAAACTTTGAGACTTTAGCTGGATGAAGAAAATGGCCAGAGCTACATAGAACAGAACTATTCAGCTGAAGTTGTAGAAGTGAAGACCTCCATCCATTGCAGGGGACCTTTTCCATTTCAGAATGATAATAAGTGCAAGGGAATACATATTTGTATTTCAGAAAGCCACAGTGGCTATTTGTTTGTAGAATAATTGAAGCGGCAATGGCTATCTAATTTAAATGAAAGTAGATTGACTGTGTGACTCAAGTCTGTAAATCTCCAGATACCTGAATTTTTTCAGTTTAATGACTGGTTTTTGACTATTTTTAATTGAAAATCAAATCTGGTCATTAGAAAGAAATTCTTTAACAGAATTTTATTATTTTAGTCTTACTCATTTTTCTAAGTACTGAAAAGACAAACCCTTCAGAAATCCAGCTGTGATTATTGGAATGTATTATCCATGTCTCTTCTTGTCAACCATCTTTGTAAAGCTTATGATCTTTAGTAGTCATGAGGTCTTGAGTGACAGTTTGGTCTTGAGGATCTTTGAGGTCTCTTTCAACCTTATTGATTCTATGATTTTATGATTCTATGATTCCTCCAGAAGGAGCTTTCTCCTGTTACTCAGCTACTTAAGAGCAACCTTCAGCTTTCCAGGCAGTCTACCCTTTTACTTGAATGCCTTTCTTGTTAGATTTCTGAGTAGCATCTCTACCCTTTATCCACAATTCCTTAATGACTGTCACAGGGTTGGGTGACCAAACATCACTTCTCTGAACATGTGATTTTGTTCTATGGCTATTGTTGTTTTTTGTTTGGATTTTTTTCCACAGAATCGCCATGTTTGGAAAAGACATCTGAAACCCAGCCATTATCTAACTCTACCAGGGCCACTACTACACCGTATCTTTGAGCACCACATCTAGATGTCTTTTAAATGTATCCAGGGATCACAATTCAACCACTCCCCTGAGCAGCCTGCTTCAGTCTTTGATAACCCTTTTGGTATGATAACACTTCTGGTACAGAGGCTTTTCCTAATGTCTAACCTAAACCTCCCCTGGTGAAACTTGATGCCATTTCCTCTTGTCCTATCAGTTGTGACTTGTGAGAAGAGATGAACACCCACCTCTCTACAACCTCCTTTTAGGAAGTTGAAGAGAAGAAGGTCTCCCCTCAGCCTCCTCTTCCAAAGACTAAACAACCCCAGTTCCCTGCTCCTCTTAAGACTTATTTTCAAAACACTTCAACAGGTTTGTTGCACTTCTCTGGACATACTCCAGAACCTTGATGTCTCTCATACTTCAGCACCCCAAAATGAACACAGTACTGAAGGTGCAGCCTCCCCAGTGCCAAGTAGAGTGGGACAATCACTTTTCTAGTCCTGCTGACCACACTTTTCCTAATGCAGGCCAGAATGCTGTTTGCCTTCCTGGCCACCTGAGAACACCACTGACTCATGTTCACCTGGCTGTTGATCAACACCCCCAGGTTTCTTCCTGCCCAGAAGCTTTCCAGCCACTCTGCCTCAAGCCTGTAGCATTGCACAGGGTTGTTGTGACCCAAGTATAGGAGTCAGCACTTGACCTTCTTAAAGCCCATATGATTGGCTTCAACCCATTGATCCATTCTGTCCAGGTCCCTCTGAAGAGCCTTTCTGCCCTCCAGCAGGAGGGCAGTGTCATCTCCAAACTTACTGAGGGTGCTCTCAATCTGCTTGTCAAGATCTTTGATAAAGATATTTAACAGGAGTGGCCCCAGTACTGAGGTATTGTGATACTTCTCACAGCTGGCTACTAGATGGAAGTGGTTGCCTAGACACAATAGTTTTGAGATATGATAGCTAACCTCTCAAATGAGCAATTTATAGCTCAGCAGGTTTGAAACATTTCCTCCCATCCACTGTGCTCATCCACTGAATGCATTGCTAGGAAAGGTCAGAACTCTGTAACAATACCTAGCCATAAAAAATATTACTTTTTTGTGGACTTTTTAACAGCAAGAAGTTCACTGCAGGACTGAGATTGCATAAAAATATACCTAGCAGTGAATAAATACAAGATACCAATAATACCCAGTGAAGTCTGGATTTCCATTTTGCCTTGCTTTGGACAGATTCATTAGATTGGTAGCTTCTAATTAATATAATCTCTTCATTACTCATAAAGTTTGCAAAATTATATGCCAAGGCAAAATAAAAAAACAAAAACCCAAGCTGTTTTTGAAGGAACTTCCAGTTAAACCTCCTTTCTTCACTGTATGAAGTACTGCTGTCACTGTCTTGTAGTCTACTTGTCAAATACCTTGTGTTCCATCAGTACTACCAGACTAATAATGCTACACTGTGAAACTCAGCCTCCCTCACTTAGGTCTCTTTGCTTATGCTCTGTTCTTGTAGCAGATGGACTCTGATGGAAATCTGTTGTTTACAGTCACCTGAAATCAATCAGGTTGACGAGCTACACAGAACTAAGCATGACCTGAATTGCCCATGATCGTCATCCCTGTCGCTGATGCTTGTGGGCAGGGCTGGGTGTGAAGGCAAAAAGTCACCAAAGATGAGGAAAGTAGGATTGCTTAAATACATTTGTAGTTTGAAAGTAGTAGCAGCCTGTTAAGTAAGGAGGCAAACTAAATAGTTTTCTGTCTGAGCCATGTAATTAACATGAGTTTAAGGGAAAATGTAATGCACAAACCTTGTCTAATAGACAAACTCCCATCTAGCTGCTCTCTTATTCCTGCTCCAGTGGGATGGGACAAGGAGAAAATAACAGGAGTAAGAAAGCTCATAGGGTAAAGACAGGGATATTGTTTATCTTTATCAGTTACTCTCACAGGCAAACCAGGCTTGACTCAGGGAAAAAGTAATGTATTGGCAATGAAATATTTTCTGGTAGTGGTAAACAAAAATGCAAGCATTAAAACATTATTTCCTGCTCCATTTCTTAGGCTCTACTTCATGTCTTAGTCCTGACTCCTTCACGCTCCCCAGCCCTCCACCAAGCTATGTAAGTGGGATAGAAGATGAGGCTTATAGGCAGTACATTTCTTCCTTTCAATTTTTCTTCATGCCTTTCCTAAGCTTTCATATGTGCTGTCCACAGACCACAGCCCCCATCTGTCTGCTGCAGAGCAGGTCCTCCACATCCTGCAATGAAAAGCCCAATGCCATGGATCATGTCTTCCTTCTCTTCCTCCTTTTCTGACATTGGCTTTCCCCTGTGCTGCTTCTCAATTTGTTTACAATACAATAATACAATACAATACACCAGGTTGAAAGAGACCGTCAAGATCGTCACGTCCAACCCATCAACCAATCCAACCCACCTAAACAACTAAACCATGGCACCAAGCACCCCATCAAGCCTCTTCCTGAACACCTCCAATGAAGGTGACTCCACCACCTCCACGGGCAGCCCATTCCAATGGGCAATCACTCTCTCTGTATAGAACTTCTTCCTAACATCCAGCCTAAACCTGCCCTGGTTCAGCCTGAGACTGTGTCCTCTTGTTCTGGTACTGGCTGCCTGGGAGAAGAGACCAACCTCTGCCTGTCTACAGCCTCCCTTCAGGTAGTTGTAGAGAGCAATAAGGTCACCCCTGAGTCTCCTCTTCTCCAGGCTAAGCAACCCCAGCTCCCTCAGCCTTTCCTCATAGGGCTTGTGTTCCAAACCCCTCACCAACTTTGTTGCCCTTCTCTGGACATGCTCCAGCAAGACAACATCCTTCCTAAACTGAGGGGCCCAGAACTGGACACAGGACTCAAGGTGCGGCCTAACCAGTGCAGTGTACAGGGGCAGAATGACCTCCCTGCTCCTGCTGGCCACACTGTTCCTGATGCAGGCCAGGATGCCATTGGCCTTCTTGGCTGCCTGGGCACACTGCAGGCTCATGTTCAGCCTACAATCAACCAGCACCCCCAGGTCCCTCTCTACCTGGCTACTCTCCAGCCAGCCTGACCCCAGCCTGTAACACTGCATGGGGTTGCTGTGGCCAATGTGCAGAACCCGGCACTTGGATGTGTTAAATCTCATGCCATTTGTCCTCCCTGGTCTGCATGTCTAGCATTTCTTGTCCTTTCTTAAACGCACAGTCTGAGAGGTGCCACCAGCTTGGCTTAGGGGCTTGAATGTGTCCTGTGTGGGTCTGCAGGAGCCTACTAGAACTCACTGGAACCAGATGTGCCCGGTAGCCCCTGGCATCTCCTCGCAGAAATCACTTCAGCCCCTACTACAAGAACTTTGGTACCTGCAGCTGGTACAGAAAGACATTCTTAAGAAGGTACAGCATGTGAGAAATACTGAGGAATGCACATCTGGTTTGATGTGGGAGAGTAGTCTTGCAATGATGCAATTCAGAAATTGGGTTCTGTTTGTGTAAATATCTCAAAGATAATTAGAAATCAAGCAAGTATGGTTTGCCAAGCACCAGAAGTCCGCCCAATTTAGTGTGAATCTCTTGAAAGCTTTACATTGCTCTGACATGGTGGCATAGCAGAGAAGGAAGAATTATGGTAACTGGATAGCAGCTGACAAAGGACAGGGAACTGATCTTGTTCTGTGTTAAACATCACAAATCAGAGCAGATTCTCGCAGCTGAAAAAATTGCCAGTGTCAGTAAGGTATGCTCAGGTTCTGAGAGAAGCACCACTGGCTGTAAGGAAGTTTTTGCAAAGTGCCTGTCAGCAAAAGATGAGTACAGCATTCATTTTTGAGCAAATGAATCCCTAAAACCTGATTATGAGGTGAGAAGAGGCTCACACAAAATCTACCAGCCTTAGTCAGAAGAATAGAAATTGACAAACAAAAAGCTTTAGAAGGACCTCAAAGGGTGAACGGGTAACTGGAATGCTATAAAAAGGAGTAGCAAAGGTTGCAAAGTTTCACGTGATCTCTTGATACTGACTGACAGTGGTAAAATGGCAAAAGAAAGACTGATAAATGATCAACAAATTGTGTAAGGGAACATAAAGCCTAGCTGTACCTAAGGAGTGAGTGACCTGTAATTATTAGCACTGAAAACCAGGGATCTCAGAGTTACTGTGGAGAATGCTTTAAAAACATCAGTTTAATGTTCAGGGTTTTTTTCTGGCAAATAGATGCCTAGGATGTGAAGGGTTATTAGAAACAGAAGATAAAATACAGGAAACTGCAGTGCAAGTCCAGTGATCTCACTTTTAAAAATATTACATTCAGATCTATTTCTAGCTCTAGACACCATAACACACAAAAAGAGGAAACCATCAATACTTTATTGCAGGAAGGATGAATTCTGTACATGTTGAACGCCCAAAGTGTTTGAAGGTAGGATATGGGGGATGAATCTGAGGTAAGATACACTGAGCCATCGATAAAAGAGCCTTGTACAGCACAAATGTTTGGGATTTGTATGTGTGTGTTTTAGTTACTTTTTTTCTAACATTTTGCATCTAAAGTTCTAAGTCTTGCTTAATGCAGGTCTTTCTCTTTATTTGGCATTAAGCCAGTTCATTACTGTGGAAACAAGGTTACTTATGATAATTTGACAAATGAGGCAGGTTATGTCTTTACTGATCATACATCAAAATAAAATGGCTTGTGGATCCACTCTTTGAGAACCAGATTCTTGAAGACAGTGCCTTGGGAAGGTCTTCTGCAACAATGAGAGACACTTCAGGGAAAAAAAAAGAGAGATGGAAGCCTTATACACATTGACAAGAGCAAGATGTAAATAACGTACAATACAATACAATACAATACAATACAATACAATACAATACAATACACCAGGTTGGAAGAGACCTTCAAGATCATTGCATCCAACCCATCAACCAATCCAACCCACTCAACAACTAAACCATGCAGTCAAGCACCCCATCAAGTCTTCTCATGTTGTGAGTGGCATTGTAGTGAGGTTGCCCAGGGAGGTGGTGGAGGCCACATCCCTGGAGGTTTTTAGGGCCAGGCTGGATGTGACTGTGAGCAACCTGCCCTAGTGTGAGGTGTCCCTGCCCATGGCGGGGGTGTTGGAGCTGGATGATCCTTGAGGCCCCTTCCAACCCTGACAATTCCATGATTCTATGGCCTGAAGCTGTGCCAGGGGAGGTTTAGGTTGGATATTAAGAAGCACTTCCTCACAGAAAGGCTGACTGGGCACTGGGATGGACTGCTATTATGAATATGCCCTCAGAAATGAGCGGCAGAGATATCAATGGAAAAAGAAAAAAATTATATATGTGTATATATATATATATATATACAAACTCTGCAACAGGGTATGTACAGTCCCCCTTCACAGGTATCGATATTCGGTTAGTGGAACTATCTTTACAGAATGTTTAGGTATAGGCACTTAAACCAAATGATTCACAGAACTTAGAATCGAAACTGATTCGGAAAGCGGCGGGGGAGGGGGCTGGTCAGTGACCGGCGATCCTCCACCAGGAGCGATTTGCACGCTACCCCAACTGAAACGCTATGAAGAAAGGCCTGGATTACTCACGAGCTGAGAGCTTCGTGAAGTCTTCCCTTAATGATGTTTATAGTCCACAGAACGCGGCACGGATGTGCCGTAATAAGGACACAGGAAATGTCGCCGACCGCGTGGCTGCGCCGCATGGCTGCTGCTGCTCCCAGGATAGAGAGGTTCCCCGCTCGGGGGGGGGCACTGTGGCAGTTCAGCAACTCTGGTTCACACAGGTGACCAGGGTTCCTCCTGCGGCGATGGATCACGCAGCGGTTGATCCCACAGGGTACTGTCCACGGCACTGCACGCAGCTGGGTGACGGTGGCAAAGTACCACGAAGCCTCTTGGAGCACTGGCTTTAGATCCCGGGCAAGGTGAACCACAACAGCACTGGTGCGCACACAGATACAGGCTCAAACATGAATGGGGGGGTGTGTGCTCATCACCAAACAACCCCTATTTACCATTTGCCCCAGTGAATACTGGTCCAATGAGCATCTGTTGCTAACACAAAGGTTAACCAATGAACTGGCATCTACCAAATATGGTGTAAGCTTATGCTATAAACAGGGAAACACACATATAGCCTGGCCCTTGTGCACCAGAGGGGTGAGACCATGCCCAGGCAGGCAGTTTACCTGGACTCAGTGGTGCCAGGATCCCTCCTGCCGCCTTCAGAAAGGAGGGGGAACAAAGGAGGGTTAACACACTTTCTAAGCATGTCCTAGAAATATTTGGGGCACAATCCTGGCCATAAGCATCATCTACTACAACTGCCCAGGGAGGTGGTGGAGTTGCCATCCCTGGAGGTCTTTAAGAAGAGCTGGATGTGGCACTTGGGGCAGGGTTTAGCTGATGTGGTGGTATTAGGTCACAGGTTGGACTTGATGATGTCAGAGGTCTTTTCCAGCCTCAATGATTCTGTGATTCTGTGATTCTGTGAACATGACAATGCTCATTTGCTTATACTACCAACCAGAAAACATTCAGAACTGGTACTAAATATTTTGTTCTATGAAAGGTGTCAGCAAGTTTTCAACAGTACTTTTGAAGGTATCATGGTGAGCAGTTTCATTCTTCTAATCTTCACCTAGAACTGTTCCCTAGAAATTTCACTGGAAAATGTGAATGTTATAGAAGGCAATGATAGTTTGGTCTTCAGGCTTGGGCTGTGGAAAGTGTCTGTAGTTTGGGGCCATTTTAGGGAGACTAGAATGGGTAGGCTGAATGTAGGCAGAATAGAATAGAATAGAGTAGAATAGAGTAGAATAGAATAGAATAGAATAGAATAGAATAGAATAGAATAGAATAGAATAGAATAGAATAGAATAGAATAGAATAGAATAGAATAGAATTAACCAGGTTGGAAGAGACCTTTGAGATCATTGAGTACAACCTATCATCCAACACCATCTAATCAACTAAACCATGGCACCAAGTGCCCCATACAGTCTCTTCCTAAACACCTCCAGTGATGGTGACTCCACCATTTCCCCTGGGCAGTGCATTCCAATGGCTAATCACTCTTTCTATGAAGAACTTCTTCCTAACATTCAGCCTAAATCCATGTCTTCACCTAACAGCAGCAACATATATGGGGAAATTCAGAATGAGCAGAGAGATTAAGATAAAGACATTTCTATCCATCCAGAAAGTTTTAGCTGAGCACTGGACAATATAAAGAAATGTGTGGCTAATTAGCCCTAATTATTTACCCAAACCAACACCTATTTGTGCTGCTATGCAAAAGGTGCCCACTGAAATGGATAAGAAGTGTTAAGTGAAGATAAACGAGCCTTATATGTGAGATACTATGGCAATAAACATAAAATGAAGTTGTTCATGAATATTTTTAATGACAAAACTATTGTAAAATTAAGGAATGGACTTGGGGGTGCTGGTGGATGAGAAGTTCAACATGAGCCATCAGTGTGCTTTTGCAGCCCAGAAAGCAAATCACATCCTGGGCTTCATTAAGAGAAGCATAGCCAGCAGGTTGAGGGAGGTGATTCTGCCCCCTCCCCCCTCCTCTGGTGAGACCCCACCTGGAGTACTGCATCCAGTTCAGGAGCCCCTGGTACAGGAAGGATCTGGACATGCTGGAACGTGCCCAGATAAGCACCACGAGGGCTGGGGAACCTCTCCTGTGAGGACAGACTGAGGGAGTTGGGGCTGTTCAGTCTGGAGAAGAGAAGGCTCTGAGGAAACTTTATTGTGGCCTTCCAGTATCTGAAGGGGGCCTACAAGAAAGCTGAGGACGGACTTTTTAGGGTGTCAGGTAATGATAGGACTGGGGGGAATGGAAAAAAACTAGAAATGGGTAGATTCAGATTGGATGCTAGGAAGAAGTTCTTCCCCATGAGGGTGGTGAGATACTGGAACAGGTTGCCCAGGGAGGTGGTAGAAACCTTATGCCTGGAGGGTTTTGTAGCCAGGCTGGATGTGTCTGTGAGCAACCTGATGTAGTGTTAAGTGTTCCTGCCCATGGCAGGGGGTTGGAACTAGATGATCGTTGAGGTTCCTTCCAACCCTGACAATTCTATGATTCTGTGAATGTAAACTACAGACTATAAGTTCCCTTGTCAAATATGTAACTAACACTGCAGAGCCGATCTTTAGAGGAGAAAAGGAGACTCTGGCCTAAATAAAGATGCAATAAACTTTACAACCTTACTGAAATACATGTGTCTTAGTTGACATAAAACATATCAACATTAATGTGATATACGAACACATTACATGGGTACTGCCAACCCATCTCTAAAGCACAAATCTGCACACTGAATACAAACCTGTGGGAGCTGAGATGATTCTATGCCTGTTCTCTTAGCCACTTGATAAATGAACTTTGATAGGGAGCTAAATTCAGAATTGCTTAGTATATGTCAGTCTAATCAATACAAAACAAAACCCATCAACTATGGATTATGATTGCTAGAGCTGCTGAGGATAGGAAGTCAGAGAAATAATTAAGATTACTATTACGAGGTGGCTGACAGCTGTACTCCTAGCTGCTTCTACTATACTAGCAATGGGAAGCTTGTTCTACTTATCTCCATGTAGTGCAAAGAGATGAGGGACCTGAGCAAATAGTGTACAATAGCAGCCCAGAAGGCAAATCTCATCCTGGGCTGCATCAAAAGAACCATGGCTAGCAGATCCAGAGAGGTGATTCTCCCACTTAACTCTGGTGAGATCTCACCTGAAGTACTGCATCCAGGTCTGGAGCCCTCAGTACAGGAAGGACATGCACCTGATGGAAAGGGTCCAGAGGAGGCCCATGAAAATGATCAGGGGTTTGGAACACCTCTTCTTCAAAGACAGGTTGAGGGAGCTCAGGTTGTTCAGTATGGAGAAGAAAAGGCTCCAGGGAGACCTAATAATGACCTTCCAGTACTTGAAGGGGGTCTACAAGAAGGATGGAGAGAGTCTGTAGTGGTAGGACAAGGGGCAATAGCTTCAAACTAAAGAGCAGATTTAGATTTGTTCTTAGGAACAAGTTCTTAGCCTGATGGTAGCAGAACACTGGAGCAGTTTGCTCAGGGAAGCAGTTGGGGCCCCATTCCTGGAGATATTCAAGGTAAGGCTCAACAGGGCTGTGCACAACCTGATCTAGTTGAAGATGCCTCTGTTTACTGCAGAGGGAGTTGGACTAGATGATCTTTGGAGTTCCCTTCCAACCCAGACCATTCTGTGATTCTATGATTCTAGGATTCCTGGGTTTGGAATGATGTTATATGCCATTAACCTTGTTTTAGGGAAAACAAAAACAACAGCAATAACAACCAACCAACCAAACCCCCCCACAAAAAACCCAAAACAAAGCCCAACCCAGATGCATGGAGCTCACTTAAAAGTTGGAAAACCTTAAATGAGGGCCAAATGAGGCTGTGACATAAGAAATGTGATAGTTTTTGACCTGATATGATAATAGGGGTCAAACCTGATAAAAGAACACCTATGCTGATGTACAGAAAAATCTGATTCCTCAGGAAGCTAAGTAGGACAACTAGAGGGTAAAGGAAAAGAAGGCTTAGGGCATTGTACAGGACCATCACTTGTGTGAACGAATCCCAAGTGAGATGTGTGCTGTAGCCTTAGTGCTGGACAGCAGAGGGCACTGCTTATTTGTTCTGAAGTGAAGGTTAAAAAGGGCACTCCTGAGCGCGTGGAGCTTCGTGGTGTATCCTGCCCCTGGGGCCATGCTGGGCTGGTGCAATCTTTTTCCTGTGTAGTCCTTTAAATTACCAGAAACTGATGCACACTTCCATTGGGCAGGACAAATTGGTGATAAAAAAGAAATCCTTCTGCCTTCCACATCAGTATGTATCGTTCCAACAGCTTCAAGGCGTGTGCACAATCCCTCACAGCGCTTGGATCAGTGTTGGAAAACGATGAACTTGTAACTTGCAACACGTCTTTTTGAGGAATGAGTGTTGCTGCTTTTACATGGTCTTGGAGCAGAAACCAGCATGTACTCTCTACTCACTCTTTACAGGTGTTAAATATTGTTTCATCCATGTTCATTTTTATTTCTTCCCACGTCTAAAGGATTTGCCCTAGCTGAATGCTTTAAGTTTTGATGACACAGATGTGGTCTGAGAAACCATTGTAAGGAAGCTGATCATTTCATACAACTTTGGAAGTTAAAATGTTCATGGAACATGGCATAGGACATGATTGCAAGCAACATCATGCAATATGGAGCACTTGTTGTTTAGATTGGACCTGCCATCACTGTTGTGATTTGACTGGAATTCTGACGGCTTGGGGTTTAGAGCAGAGACTAAGGAAACGAGCAATGATTCTATATTTGTAAAGCTATTAAGGTTCAGAAGCTCCTAACATACAAGGAAGACTGTGCTGTTGATAATCTACAAAAAACCTGAACATTATTATGATACTACCAGGGAAATGCAAACTTTGGGGAAAGGATATACGTCATCTTCTGGCATTATCATAGATCTCAATATGTGATGTCTCCAGGAAAGGGGGTTCTGTTTTGAACAGGAATAGTTGCATTCATAGGTGTTCTAAAGAACACCTATTGCAGCCCAGAAAGCAAATCACATCTTGGGCTGTATCAAGAGAAGCATAGGCAGCAGGTCAAGGGAGGTGATTCTCCCCCTCTACTCCACTCTGGTGAGACCACACCTGGAGTACTGCATCCAGTTCAGGAATCCCTATTACAGGATGTGCCGGACATGTCCAGAGAAGGGCCATGAGGATGTTCAGAGGGCTGGAGCACCTCTCCTGTGAGGACAGACTGAGAGAGATGGGGCTGTTCAGTCTGGAGGGGAGAAGGCTCTGAGGAGATGTTGTTGTGGCCTTCCAGTATGCGAAGGGGGCCTACAAGAAAGCTGGGGAAGGACTTTTTAGGGTGTCAGGTAATGGTAGGACTGGGGGGAATGGAAAAAAACACTAGAAATGGCTAGATTCTTATTGGATATTAGGAAGAAGTTCTTCCCCATGAGGGTGGTGAGATACTGGAACAGGTTGCCCAGGGAGGTGGTAGAAGCCTCATCCCTGGCGGTTTTTAAGGCCAGGCTGGATGTGGCTGTGAGCAACCTGATGCAGTGTGAGGTGTTCCTGTCCATGGCAGGGGGCTTGGAACTAGATGATCCCTGAAGTCCCTTCCAACCCTAACAATTCTATGATTCTGTGATTTTAAGTGCACTGTTAATGTTTTTGTTACACTGTTGAAAAAAACCCGAAGCAATGTCCCCAATTCCCATACACGCACACTAATCAAGGCTGTTGAAATAGTATGTGACAGTGTCTCTTTATTTGCTATGTCTTTCCTGTAGAGAAGTGTTAAATGCATGCTTGCATTTAATTTGGTAGAAAGATCATGAATTTCTGTCTTCGTCTGTGTGAGAAAAAAAGACCTTATAAGATAAGTAATAGAATAAGTAGTTGAATAGTGTTACAAATACTATCCATGTATGTATTTTGCAACCAGTACATTCAAAAACTGAGGTCCATGATTGTCTGCCTGGACTCCAGAACTGCCTGGGTGACATTACTATGCTTGGAAAGATTGCTGGAGGTCATGAGAAACATATACAAGCATCAGTTCAACTAGGCTAAAAAAAACCCCATTGTCCAAATATCTCTACAGAGAAAAGGCATATCTTCCTTGTAGGAGAATGTGGAGCAGAGAACAGTGTCTGAAGCAAAAGTATAACCTGGTACAAATGATTTCTCTGCAATTGCATTAATTTAATGCATACTCATGAAGATTTATAAACAGTCTAATTGTATTTATTGTCCTGGCTGGAAACTATATTCCAATGACACTGCTTTGCAGCTGCTACAAACATGTCTTCATGTGCTCATTCTGAACTGCTGTCAGATAGTTCAGAAGAAGGAAAAAAAAAAACATATCTGACCAATGCCACTCAAGATCTTACACTGTTAGGTGCTATGTTAGAAGAGAGGGGAAGGGAAGAGAAGAGAAGAGAAGAGAAGAGAAGAGAAGAGAAGAGAAAGAGAAGAGAAGAGAAGAGAAGAGAAGAGAAGAGAAGAGAAGAGAAGAGAAGAGAAGAGAAGAGAAGAGAAGAGAAGAGAAGAGAAGAGAAGAGAAGAGAAGAGAAGAGAAGAGAAGAGAAGAGAAGAGAAGAGAAGAGAAGAGAAGAGAAGAGAAGAGAAGAGAAGAGAAGAGAAGAGAAGAGAAGAGAAATTAACCAAGTTGGAAGAGACCTTTGAGATCATCCAGTCCAACCAATCATCCAACACCATCTAATCAACTAAACCATGGCACCTGCTACTGCTGGCCACACTGTTCCTGATACAGACTAGGATGCCATTGGCCTTCTTGGCCACCTGGGCACACTGCAGGCTCATGGTCAGCCTACCATCGACCAGTACCCCTAGATCCCTCTCTGCCTGGCCACTCTCCAGCCACTCTGACCCCAGCCTGTAGCACTGCATGGGGTTGCTGTGGCCAGTGTGCAGAGCCCGGCACTTGGATGTGTTAAATCTCTTTCCATTGGACTCTGCCCATCTGTCCAGCCTGTCAAAGTCCCTCTGCAGAGCTCTGCCACCCTCTAACAGATCAACACCTGCCCCCAGCTTGATGTCATCTGCAAACTTGCTGATAATGGACTCAATCCCCTCATCCAGATCATTGGTAAAGATATTAAAGAGTATGGGGCCCAGCACTGATCCCTGGGGGACACCACTAGTGACTGGCTGGCAGCTGGATGTGGCACCATTCACCACCATTCTCTGGGCTCGGCCCTCCAGCCAGTTTCTAGCCATGTTAACTATACCTGTGATAACTAGAGGCTCAGATTGACTAGGAATTTTTTAACTGTAATCAAATCCTAGAAGGATCATTATGTTTGTTTTCCAGAGAAAATACTTTTGAAAATAAATATTGAGAGAAGAATAAGTGCATGAAAGTACCTATTTGCATATTGGCTACACAAAAAAGGAGATGCTGTGGAAACTGTGGAAGACAAAGTTAAAACTGCCATACATGCTGCTGGTTGCCCAGGAGAAGAGACCGATCCCCACCTGGCTACAACCTGCCTTCAGATAGTTGTAGACAGCAATAAGGTGTCCCTTGAGCCCCTCTTTCTCCAGGCTAAGCAACCCCAGCTCCCTCAGCCTCTTCTCATAGAGCTTGTGCTCCAGACCCCTCACCATCTTTGTTGCTCTTTTCTGGACATGTTTGAGCAACTCATTATCTTTCTTAAACTGAGAGGCTCAGAACTGGACACAGTACTCAAGGTAGGGTCTAACCAGTATTGGTACAGGGGCAGAATGACTTCCCTGCTCTTGCTGGCCAACACTATTCCTGATACTTAGCATCTTCTGAATTGAAATTCTATTAGAACTCTGCTAGACATTTGCTCAAAACAACAATTCAGAAGATGCCAAAGGAATTTCTGTACGGAATGCCAAGCCGCTCTCCATCATTTTCCTCCAGTCCTGGCTGACTGGTGAGGTCCCAGATGACTGGAAACTGGCCAATGTGGTCCCCATCCACAAAAAGGGATGGATGGAGGAACCCAGAAACTATAGGCCGGTCAGCCTGACCTCAGTGCCAGGGAAAATGATGGAACAGATTATCCTGGCGGCAATAACTGTGCACCTACAGGATGGCCAAGGGCTCAGGTCCAGCCAACATGGATTCAGGAAGGGCAGGTCCTGCCTCTCCAACCTGATCTCCTTCTATGATCAGGTGACCCGCCTGGTGGATGTGGGGAGGCCTGTGGATGTGGTCTACCTGGACTTCAGCAAGGCCTTTGACACTGTCCCTCACAGCAAACTGCTGGCTAAGCTGTCAGCTCATGGCTTGGGCAGCAACACTCTGCGCTGGGTTGGGAACTGGCTGGAGGGCTGGGCCCAGAGAGTGGTGGTGAATGGTGCGACCTCCAGCTGGAGGCCAGTCACCAGTGGTGTCCCCCAGGGATCAGTGCTGGGCCCCATCCTCTTCAATGTCTTCATTGACAATCTGGATGAGGGGATTGAGACAGTCACCAGCAAATTTGCAGATGACACCAAGTTTGGAGCAGATGTTAGTCAGTTAGAGGGTTAGAAGGGCTCTGCAGAGGGACCTCGACCAGCTAGACAGATGGGCGGAGTCCAGTGGGATGGAATTCAACAAGTCCAAGTGCCGGGTGCTGAACTTTGGCCACAACAACCCCATGCAGAGCTACAGGCTGGGGACAGAGTGGCTGGAGAGCTGCCAAACAGAGAGGGACCTGGGGGTACTGATCGACAGCCACCTAAACATGAGCCAGCAGTGTGCCCCAGGTGGCCAAGAAGGCCAATGGCATCCTGGCCTGCATTAGGAATGGTGTGGCCAGCAGGAGCAGGGAGGTCATTGTGCCCCTGTACTCTGCTTTGGTTAGGCCGCACCTTGAGTACTGTGTCCAGTTCTGGGCCCCTCAGTTTAAGAAGGACATCGAGACACTTGAACGTGTCCAGAGAAGGGCAACAAGGCTGGGGAGAGGCCTTGAGCACAAGCCCTGTGAGGAGAGGCTGAGGGAGCTGGGGTTGTTTAGCCTGGGGAAGAGGAGGCTCAGGGGAGACCTCATTGCTCTCTACAACTACCGGAAAGGTGGTTGTAGCCAGGAAGGGGTTGGTCTCTTCTCCCTAGCAACCAGCACCAGAACAAGGGGACACAGTCTCAAGCTGGAACCGGGCGGTTTAGGCTTGGAGGTGAGGAGAAAGTTCTTCACTGAGAGAGTGATTCACCATTGGAATGGGCTGCCTGGGGAGGTGGTGGAGTCGCCGTCCCTGGAGGTGTTCAAGAGGGGACTGGACGTGGCTCTTGGTGCCATGGTCTAGTGGTGAGGTCTGTGGTTACAGGTTGGACTTGATGATCTTCGAGGTCTCTTCCAACCTTAGCGATACTGTGATACTGCGATACTGTGAATGAGAAGTGCTAAATATTGCTAGGTGTTGGATGCCTACAGCTAGTACATGAGGCCAGATGGTTGAAGTTCAACAGACGCCACAGAACTACAGAGCTACAGAACTTGCATTAATATGTGTTGTCAAGTGCGGGAAATCAGGGTGACATTTGTCTGTGCAAGTATGAAAGCCTGAGCTTCCTATAGAAAAAAAAGAGAATTGAAGTGCCCAGTGTTTGACAGTTGTGTTAAAATATAAAAAGGGGGGAAAAAATAGACAAGACTACCACATTCTATTTCTCTATTTCTTTCTTGCATGGACTTCCAAAATGTTTCAGAATATCTGTTATAAAATATTAATGATTGACTTTGTTGTCACCAAACTACATGTTTTCTGAAGATTGGTGTCAGAATAAGAAACATACCAAAAAGGCCACATGGTCATACTCAGCTCTGAAAATAAAATACAACACTGCTTTCACAGTAGTATTATCTTTACTAAAGAATGGATGAGAATGGAATGGAATGGAATGGAATGGAATGGAATGGAATGGAATGGAATGGAATGGAATGGAATGGAATGGAATGGAATGGAATGGAATGGAATAGAATAGAATGGAGTGGAGTGGAATGGAGTGGAAAGGAATGGAATGGAATGGAATGGAATGGAAGTAGAGTAGAGTAGAGTAGAGTAGAGTAGAGTAGAGTAGAGTAGAATAGAATAGAATAGAATAGAATAGAATAGAATAGAATAGAATAGAATAGAATAGAATAGAATAGAATAGGATGGAGTGGAGTGGAATGGAGTGGAAAGGAATAGAATAGAATAGAATAGAATAGAATAGAATAGAATAGAATAGAATAGAATAGAATAGAATAGAATAGAATAGAATAGAATAGATAGGATAGAATTAACCAGGCTGGAAGAGACCTTCGAGATCATCGAGTCCAACCTACCATCCAACCCATCTAATCAACTAAACCATGGCACCAAGCACCCCATCCAGTCTCCTCCTAAACACCTCCAATGATGACAATGACTCTACCTCCCTGGGCAGCCCATTCCAATGGGCACTCTCTCTCTCTATGAAGAATGTCTTCCTAATATCCAGTCTAAACCTCCCCTGGCACAGCTTGACACTGTGTCCTCTTGTTCAGGTCCTGGTTGCCTGGGAGAAGAGACCAGACCCCACCTGTCTACAACCTCCCTTCAGGTAGTTGTAGAGAGCAATAAGCATGTTTGTGCAGTGAGGAAAGCCATGCCAAATGTTTAGGACCTCCAGAGGTACCAGGTTGAAGTGTGTAAAGTATCTCTTGTGTTTGGTGTCACTATCTCCCGGAAATAAACGTCACGTATTTATAACAAGAAACAATGGTCATATGCAGTGGTGACACTCAGAGAGATTGGGACCTGTGGTCATATCAAGTCCTCAAGGCACACAGACATATTTGGCATGGAAGCAGGCAACACTTCATCCAAATTCCATGAGGGCAAAAAATACAAGAGGCTCTGAAAGCCTCTAGGAGATAGCCAAAACAGGTGGAAACAGCTGAGCCATAGGATGCCTCACAATCAGAACTAACTGGCTCCTGACAATAGTTAATAGTTTGCTCCTTTTTAGGCAAACAAAACACAACTTAAGCTTCTGTTTACCAAACAACAACCTCTGTTAACATAATAGTAAATTTATATGGAGAGCTTACGTTTAAGAGGCTCTATGGGATGCCTATCAGTGAGGAATCAGATGCTGATTAACTTCAGCATTGAGACCTGCTAGAAAGTTCCTAAGCTCCAGTTATTGTGACACACATTGCTTGCCACAAAACTCTATTTTAAGACCTTCATCAGAATAGTTTTATGTATTCTAGGTCTCTATCTTGAAATCTCCTCTTTTTCATCTTTGTGGTACACTCTTAACATTTTGCTCCTTGTGAAGTTTGTGTGCTTGCGTCTCAAAAAACTCTCCATTTCCACTGCTGACAGTCTTCTACTAAAACTTCTATTTGAGACCCTGCTTTTTTATTTTTTGGTTATTTATTTGGTTTGGGGTTTTTTGTTGGTCAGTCACCAAGAGGAAAAAGTTACTGACCTGTACTGTCTATCGATATTTCTACACAGCTTATTCTAAACTTTAAATGGGTAATAGATGATGGAAAAAACCTCTTCCTGTTATCAAAGGCAATCTGATCAAAATGAATTTGCTATACAGAAAAGACATTTGAATTACAGTTTTATATGTCTTTGTAAAACAGTGAAAATGCTGTTATATTCATGTAAATAATGTTAAATCTCCTCTCTAAAAACCAAGCTTCATCAACAATGCTTAATTTGTACTTTAGGCAGTACATTTGGAATCAATGACTACATACCTTGACTTTTGCCATTAGCTATAATAAAAGAAATATCTATGGTTTGTTATGCCTTTTTTTTCCTATCATTTTTTTTTCAGTGAATGTTTTACAGGACATGAGTTCAACATATGTGTGGCTCCAGACTGAAGGAGCATAAACCAAGCATAAAACAGTACATTATCTCTGAAGTCTCATGTGTCCTTACTTTAAACTTTCCATTTGGCTCTGGAAAAGCCTTGCCAAAAGAGAACTTGTATACAAATAACTGGTGGGGGGAATGAGGATTCTTTGTTCTTACCTTGACATGGCTTAATACTTTTAAAAATACAGGAAATTATGAGGGCAGAACAAAATACTCTAAATCTTCTGTTTTGATAAAAAAAAATGAAGATCCTTTGATGTTAATAAAAAAAGGAATCACAGTTGTGGAGAAGTAGGCCCTCTAGCTGACAAAATACAATGTCTGACTAGAACTTTTTAGAAGTCATTAATTTTAATGAAAAAGCATTTCAGATTGTTGTTTGAAAGTTAGAAAAGATGATCCCTTCTTCAGTCTCCATTTTCCCCTCCTCTGTCATCCTTTATCCCTAAGAAAGCTGGTGTTCAGTGCTTGCTTTCTCTTTTTAGAACTGCAGTTGGATGTAGTAAAGCTATGTATTTGGAAGTCACGAATGTTTACATTGCATACATTTATTTCATGGTTAACTGTTCTGCTTACTTTCAGTAATGATTTTTCCAGGGCTCAATTCTCCTCCTTACTTTTCTGCTGTGGTTTAATGTGAAGGGAAACAACTTAGGAGAATATTATCTGAATATGTATGGCAAATCAAACATCTGCTGGGAGTGGACAGGCAAGAAAGCTGTATAGAGAAGAGCCAGCACCTTTATTTTTATTGATGGGACCTTTTTGTGATTCTATGATGCTTTCACTAACTGAATATGTGAAGAACTTAGAATTCTGTCAGATGTCAAGTCTGTCCACTTCATAGCAAGAAAAAGAGAAAACTGCATGGAAAAAAAATATATGTTGTGAATAACAAATGATCTGGTAGAGAATGAAAATGCAATAATTTCTCCATAAAAGTGCTAGTTTAAATAACTTCTATAAAATACTTCTTTGTAACTGTTTACATAATTAATTAAACATACATACATGTGTACTTAAAATGAAGATAGCTGAAATACCTACGATTGAAAACTCAGATCCAGACTCTTCTCAGGCATGCAAAACAAAAGAGGCAATACTCCCAAGATGAAGCAAGGGAAATACTGACTAGATTATGAGGAAAAGAAAATTCACTGTTAAGGTAGTTAAGCAGCTGGAAAGGAGCTTTGCTAAACGTGACTTGAAAAGGCCGTGAGTGACATGATCTAACTCTGAAAAGAAAGAGAAGCATCTTCTTCCCAGTATTCAAAATGCTAACCTGGAGAACACTCTAAGGAAAAAAGATATGCAACCAAGATGTCAAAGACACGAAGAAGCTATTGAAACATTTCAGGTGAATACTTACCTCAAGGAAGCAAAATACCCTTTTTATTGTTTTCTCTAATTAAATGCTATTTATTAAGAAATCACATGAAAAACAATGATAAAAAACAGTCAGGTTTTGTATTTATAAAAAAAAGAAAAAGCAAATTTGGTCAAGGGAGGGTCTAGAAAGACAATCTGTCCTACCTCACAGCTAGAACTGAAATTAAGCAATGTGCTCCCTTTCAGTCACAGACGCTAATGGATATTTAGCTGAATTAGAGCTTAAACACATTTTGTCAATTCATAAAATTTTTAATCTGCATCTGAATGCTCAGAAATAGATCCTCTTTTCTACATAATCCATCTTCACAGATAAGACAGTCTAAGGAGTTTATTTTTGGATTGAAAACAGTTGCAATCTTGAACTTTTGGCTTAAAACCATCCTTCACAGTTCAGAAGATCAAAATTCTGCAATTCCTGTTGTAGACCTGTTTTTTCACTTATTATTAATTGACCAGAAATTTTTGCACTGTTAGTAGAGATGTGCTCTTTCTGCTCGCATTTCTGCAGCATTACTGAAAGATACATTTAAAGAAAGCTTTTTGACTGGATGAAAGAATGACTGTTCTGAAGTCACCTTATTGAAAATTGCTGCTATCACAATCTTGATCTTAAAAGGAATAAACAGGCCATCAGTTAAAAAAAAATATGTAAAAAGGATGAATTTATAAGCACTTAAGCCTGACTTTTAAACCAAAGTTCCTGTATAGCCTCACATACATGCTGATAATACATAATTTCACACCTCTTACAAGAGTAATGCCTCATTACCTGAGTTATAGACTGGGTGAAGACCACCTGAATGAAAGAGAGGAATATTTAGTAATATAAATCACAACTAAGGCCATCTGTCCTGCAATTGTCAAGGCAGTAGACTGCCTCAGGCTCCTCCTGGGCTCTTCATCAATACCAGCTACCTGAATAGTAACAGCTGCTGCACTTTCTTTCATCTGTGGATAGTGAGGAGGCAGTATTCCAGATTATCAGATGTTAGTGTGCCCGTGGTGAGCTATATATTTTTTATCTTTTGAGTCAGGTATTACAAGGAACATTCTTCACACAGGAAGACATTCCAATATACAGAAAAAATTCCAATATTTTGAGATTTTAAATGCAGTAGGTGCATTTCAACAAATCACTCACTCTCTTTGATTAAATCTTAACTATTCCTCAGTTATCAAATCAATCTTAAAGTCTTAGCTTTCAGTTTTCAAAGCTCTCCAGAGAGTGAGTAAATTTAGCAATATAAACATTATAATCACAATAGAGCAGGAAGATTACATGAAGAGATCATCTAATCCATCCTTCCTGCCAGAATGCATAATCAACAAGGCCATTATCACCTTAAGTCTATACTGGTCCAAGCTATTTTTAAATATCTCTAGAAGAGGACCCCCCCAGACAATCTGTTCCAAATGCTTCCCTAACTTTGATCATTATGAAAAGAAAAAGTTATTTCAGTAACTTACATCTTCTTTGTAGCAATTTAAATTAATTATTTCCTATTCTATCCAACTTGAACATGGAAACCAAGTTTTTTCTCTCCTACCTGCAACAGCCTTTTGCATAGTTGAAGACTTTCATGTCTTTCTATCTTAATTCTCTTCCTCAGGATAAACAACCCTGACTCATCTAGTCTTGCCATATAAGCCTTCTCATCAATCTCAATGTTGTCTTTCAGATTCTTGTGACTTGTTTCAAAACTGAGCACAGTGGCACAATCAAAGCTTTGCTTTAACTTCTGAGTACAGCAATTTAAAAGGCCAGAAAAGTAATCAATAATTTAAAAAAATATAAAAAGAAAGACAAAGAAAATTATCTTTGTAGCCTAATTTTGATTGGGTAGGTATTAGAAAGGTAATACTTCAAAAGACAAATGAAAAGATGTTATGAAAGTTGATAGACAAGGCAATAGGAATATGACCAAACATGGAAGGACTGAGTAGACAAAACGTACTGAAAGACACTACAAAACAAATGCCATCCAAGACTGAGGTGTTTAATGAGAGGACATACTCAGAGATGGGACAAATAGCTATGATCCTAAAAAAGCCCTAACCACAGTCAAAGTGGAATAGTGGAGAAGCTGAGGTAACAAGAATAAATGGTTAGTAATCTGCTTTAGCCATGCTGAGCTTCATGTGATGAGTAGGTATCCACAGAAACTATTAGAGAGAACTCTGACAGGGACTGAGAAACTACCCTAAGAGATATGAGTCCCTATTCTGAAACCTACAAACATGGCCATCGATCTCATTCACCAGATATTTTTGTACATCTTGTCAATGGAACTAGAAGAAAGAAGAATTTAGCTATATTCCAAAAAGCAAGGTGGCATAATTCATATGGAAACCTAAAAAATAGATGAATGTCTTCATCAAGAGTGCTCTGTGACTCAGCCTTCCCTCTCTCCCTTAAAAGTCTCCCAGAGAAGTCAGTATCAACTGTGAATCTAGTTGATTCATCAGCTCTTAAAGTTTTGAGAGTGTTATTGAAAATGCTTAGTAATTACAATTTCTGTCTTTTAACAGCTCCCCCACTCCTAGATATCCTTTTGGGGATTTTCATCTGAGAAAGTAAGACTAGGCCAAGCAGAGCACATTTCTAGCTAGATAACTGTGAATCTTCCAGGGTGTCCTCCATTTATTAATATTTTGACCTGGAGATATACTTAAGGGTAACAGATCTGGAGGAATTTTTCTTGCATTAATTTGCATTAATCAACTGCCTTCTCCTTCCAACCTATGCTATGTAATAGCATAAGATATTTCAACAGGTCAGTTGAACAACAAATGAAAACAAAACCCCAGAAGCTTATTTTCCTTGATTTGTGCCTGGAATTATCAATCTCATTTGATGCCTCCTCTTTTGTCTTAACAGCAAGTTTCTTCACTATTCTCCTTGTTTCACTCATTATTTTATAGGCTGTGATCTTTTACTGCATCAATTACCTCTCTGTGGATTTATTTCTTGTGGATTTCTTACTCTTAATTCAGATTTTAAAAAAATCAAAATCTTTATAGTCACTCTCCCAGACAATTTTCTGTACATCTTTACCTGGTAGCATATAGTTTAGGCCCTGTTGGTGTATATGAACAGGTAGGATTATTTTCCTGGGTACATTACTTTGCATTTGCCAACCATTTTTATCTCCCAGACACCCAGTATCATGACGTTCTGCAGTGTTGTCCCCTGATTTTTTATCTCAGAACATTTATGTATCATATAAAACATAGGTCCCAGCACCCTCGTGATAACTTTTTCCAGTGTTAATATCAACCACTCATTGCTTTCAGGTGAATAGATGATGGTGAAAATGAAAAGTCATAGAATAGAATAGAATGGAATAGAATAGAATAGAATAGAGTAGAGTAGAGTAGAGTAGAGTAGAGTAGAGTAGAGTAGAGTAGAGTAGAGTAGAGTAGAGAGTAGAGTAGAGTAGAGTAGAATAATAGAACAGAATAATAGACTAGAATAGAAACATAGCCTGGAAACTTGATAATCAAGGATGGATAAGATGGAAGTGTGAACTTAATGAGTGTCTGTAAACACAAGAAGATGATGAAAAGGGAATAGGTTTCTATATTTTCATTAGTCCATGAAAACTTATAAATCTTTACTGAAGAATCTTGTAAAAAGCTTCCTGACAAGACAGTGTTAGATTGCTGTTTTGGTGATTCATTCTTTGAATAAGCTCAGAAAATGTATTTACAAGAGGCAAATTATGTCTTCCACTTTATGTTTGCAGCTATGCATAGACTTATCAAGTATATTTTTTATTACAGTTTCTACTGCTTTTTGTTTTTTTCCAGTATAGAAATCTGGCTTTCTAGTCAGAAGTTCTTCAATTCAAAGTGAGAACTTTTCTATGAGCTGAAACTTTATTGCCACTACTCGTGCTATCAAGGACATTTTATGCTATAACTGAATGACTTAGTGCAGTGTATCTTTTTCAAATTTTACTTCCTTTGAAACTCCTAGGTGAGTACCATCTGGTCCTTGCAACTTGCTACAACTCATGTTACTGATTTGTTTTTCATAAAAATGTAAGAATGACTGTACTATGTCAAACCAAAGGTCTATCTACCTCAGTATCATTCTTGGCAAACACCAGATGTCTAGGCAAGATTGTAAGAAGGAAAGGTGTTATGACACCTTTCCTCTAAATTGTCTCCTGGCTTTCAGTTGTTTGTGATTCAGAGTCTGCTGGAGCTCAAATAGTCTGTTAATTCTGAAACAATTTATTTGTCTTATGCAAACCTTATACTTGCTGAAGAGAAGGCTGGACTGACTTTTTACACCTATAAGACCCCATAGCAGAGAGTACCACACGGTAATTGTGTACTGTGTTTTCACTACTTGCGAGGAAACCTATTGCTTTTTCAGCATCTTCTTCTGTTTACAGACACTCATTAAGTTCACACACTTCCATCTTATCCATCCTTGATGATCATGTTTCCTGGCTGAAATGTTGTATCTATTTAGTAGTACCTCACATGGAATTATTTCCATAATCATATACAATGTGATTGAACACCTATCTATGAATTTTGTGTTGGGTTTCTTAGTGGTCTGCAAGCAATCCTCAGACTACCTGCAAGTATTGCACCTTCTATATTCTTTGTAGAGATACTGTCACATATAATTTCCCTATTTAAAATTAAGTCCCACCTCTCCTTAACCTCCCACCAGTGGCTGAATATTTGGTTACAATCTATCAGCTATTGCAGAGCACTTTTTTGGTAGTAAAATTTTGAATGGTACCTTCATCAGTGCTCAGAGTAAGGCAAACACTGTCTTTTCTTGAATTTCCTGACTAGCTGATACAAATAGATGCTTTTAGCATCTCTGGATGAGATACTGGAGTGTCACCTTTGTCGTGTCCTAACCTGCTGTTTATTCAGGTTATCTATGACTGAAGTCTGCTGTTATTCAAAGGTCTTTTCCAACCTGGTTAATTCTACTATTCTATTCTATTCTATTCTATTCTATTCTATTCTATTCTATTCTATTCTATTCTATTCTATTCTAATTTTACCCTCTTTCTACTTATTCAGTCATAGGCACAGACCACTACTGATTGACAGAGTTACCTGGTGCCCTTTTTTGACCCTGTATGTATTAAATATACCCTTTAATGCCAAATGCTTGAACAACTTGTATCTTTTAATTATGACCGTTACTTGTTTTCCTTACCACAAGTTTGCAATATGGCACTTAAAGCAATATCCTATTTTAAAAACAGGCATTCCAGTAGACTTGTCTTGCTTTTTGGGAATCATCTATGCATTTGGCCCCAATTAAGAGACTTTGCAGGGCTCTGTCGAACTGGACTGAAAACTAGATTCACTGCAGCCAGGGTAAATGTCATACAAGGTAGGTATTAAACTTCAGGGAATACATTTTTCATCTGTGCTTCCTAACATTTTTAGATGCATTTTCTTGCTTCCATTGGTTTGCCAACTATGAGGGTAGCAAGTAACACTCATTAGAAACTGACTGAAAAATAGTCTGTGCTGAGAACAGTTACCTGTTTATTCAGTACCTCTCTTAATTTATTTACTAGAATTTTGGGGAAAACATACCTCGAAGAAGAAAGAAAACTTTTGTGGTCTGCAAGCAACATCCAAATTATCTTTCCAAATATAACATTTACATATATTTAATATTATATAAAATGTCTTTTGTATCTGAATATATTAACTCCAGTTGCTTGTACAGTTGACTTCTGTCCTCTCTTTACTCCATCAGTGGTCAAGTTTTTGTTGACTATTCATTTGCTCAAGCTGAGAAAGAAGGGGAAGAGATAGTTCGGTTGTCAGTCCAAACAAAAACTGGGGATAGTCCATAGCAGTCCAGAAGAGCTCTCATGGAAAAATGTGCAAACCTTATGCATTAAATAAAATAAACTAAACAATGCAGTACAAAACACAATAACTTCTATTCTATTCTAAACAATTAGTTTAGCTTTAAATTAGCAAACATTTAAGCAACCATATTTTAAAAAAAAAAAGACATTAATCTTGGGTCACCTCTCTTCTGAATGATCAAAAAATGCAAGGGAAAAAAATGCTCAAGATAAAGAAGCTAATAGGGAAAGCAGTGTGTGAAAACTGTCATGAAAAAGCTAACTTAAGTAATTTAGAAAAGGAAAGAATGAAGAGATATACTGGCTAGCAAATGGTGTAATGAAGATGGATTGTTTGGTGATCTTAATTTAGTCTCATAATGTGAGGACAAGAAGACACTCAATTACTCTGTCAGCAAATTTAAAAGTGATAAAAGGAAATAATTCTTTATCCTGTGACTAGCAAGTCTTTGGAACCCTAATGCTCTAGCATTCAGTTACCTGAACAATTTAGATTGATTTGAACTGGGCCCTCCTGAGAATGATTGTAGCTTTGATTGCTGTTTTGAAATAGGGGTGCATAATGAAATAGCAACAATCGAGCTAGCATGCTTTTTGAGGTACTGTAGTGCATTTGTAATTTGATTTCAAGAGAATGTTCTGTCTAGGAGAACATTCTATAACGGACTAAAGTGTTGGACTTTCACAAAAAGTTTTGACAGCTTATGATCTTATATGGTCTCTCAAACAGCAGCTAAGGACACCTGTAGTAGTAGATTCTCAAGTGCTTGCCAGAGAACTGGAGCCAGTATACCACTCTTCCTGTGAGGACTCTAATGAAATCCCTTGGGCGATCGCGCTGACAACTATAACTAAGTCTTAGACAAACACTATCGCTTAAGGCACACAGAATTAATCTTTCTTCTTTTATTGGTATTATGCTTGATCACATTGCTCCTCTTATTGAGGAATTATAACTGATTTCTTGTTCACTGGACCAGGTAACTTAACTGTGGAGAGTGAGAAACACACTGAGAAGTGTGCTTAGTAGAACAAGGTGAAAGTGGATTAAAATGAAGAAACTGGTATATGTTTACTGCTGCCAAAGGCTTCCAGACAAGTTTACAATGTTGGAGTGATGATCAGTTAGTGTCAAGTTTAGCTTCAACACTCTGATTTGGCCATTGGCATAGCACAACAGACATTACTGTGTTAAGATCCCACTGTTAATGAGAAATGCTCACCTTTGGGCAGGCTAGCAGTCCATCTAGCCCAGTGTTATGTCAGGGGTAGGTCAAAGGATGTTATTTAAACAGAGTGCATAAGGCCAGCCAACTTGCAAGACATTACTATATGCAAGACATTACTTATATGCTTTCACAAATTCTACAGCTACTGTATTAGGAACACTACAAGATAGATCTTAATTCTTCTATTATTATTATCATTATCTACCTGTGAGCTTGTTTATGACTTTGTCTGGTCCTTTATTCTTCAGATCTGTCTGCTACTACATCCTCTTGGACAACAAGCTCTAGATATTCTCAAACAACTGATAAAACTAGTGTTTTATTTTAAATTCATCACATACTAGCTTTGTGTCACTTTGCCTCCTGTTGCAGCATTCATTTATTGATGAATTTAGTCAACAACAACTTCTGCATTTCCATTTATCTACTTCTTTGAATTCATAACTCTTGATTATATCCTTTCCTTAGCCTTCTCTCCAGAAAGAATGCTAACTTGTTCTTACAAAGTGGCTACTCTGTTTCCTTGATCATTTTTCACTTCTCTGTATGCCTATTCTCAATATTCACTGTAACCTACTGAGTTGTGAGACAAAGTAGGCACAGGCTACTAAAATGTAGTCATCACCACAGAAGTGGGCTTAATAATCCTATGGCTTCTGCAGTTACAATTGTCGGTTCAGAGTGCATCCTAATTTTCCTCTCAACAAAAGTCAGCAGCCTGGGAACACAAACCCATCAGTTATCCTCCTACTCAGACACTTAAATGCCTAACACACAGCTTGCCATTTGCTGCCACTCAAAGTTCCACTTTAGAGACCTGGTGAGTTTTTCATTTCCACTACTGACAACTTGGTTGTGTTACAATGAATGCATGGCCAAGCCTTTCTGATACAGTTCCTTCATTCACCATACAGGGAGATAATGGGTTCCTGCCTGCCCCTTACACACCATGCAGGATTTCAGAGAATGCTACCATGCAGTTCAAGGACTCTAGCCCCTTACCTGGTAACCTGAATTTAGCTTCCAGAGTTTCTCTTCTACATTTCCCCCCTGTGATTCTCCCCTGCATCCTTAAGTAGCTTAATTATTTTTAATTGCCTTGATTGAAAACAGAATAAAAGAATTTCAGGTTTGGAAGAGTCCTTTTAATTTTGGGAAAGCTGGTGGCAAAGATAGACAGTGTTCTAGTCATGAACTTGGTGGGAGAGATTCTGTGGTAGAATCATAGAATAGTTAGGGTTGGTAAGGGACCTTAAGGATCATCTAGTTACAAGCCCCTGCCATGAGCAGGGACACCTCACACTACATCAGGTTGCTCACAGTCAAATCCAGCCTGGCCTTAAAATCCCCCAGGGATGATGCTTCTACCACCTCCCTGGGCAACCTGTTCCAGTGTCTCACCACCTTCATGGTGAAGAACTTCTTCCAAACATGCAATCTGGTAGATAGTAGAGACTTATGATGTTAAAGGAGCATGTTGGCTGAGGTTACCTCCAGAATGTGATTACCTGAAGCAGAACTATGAATGTAAACATTTAATAAACATTTCATGTATACTGTATTCTGCCTTGCTCTCTGTGGAAATAATTTTCAAGTGTCCTGCAATCTTAACAATGGAAGTGGTGGGAACAGATCTTCAGCTGATCTATGGACATAGGCTTAAAGGCTCTGCAATACTTCCACTGTAGTCTAGGATGTTTTCATGTTCATCTCCTCCACAGTTCTTCTTCACCGCATTTTTCCAACTTTCCAATTCATGGGCACAATTTTATGACAGTTCTCTGAGGGATCTCTTTAGAATCTCTTTTCCACTTGCAGTGTAACAGCTCCCTGCATTAGCATGACTGGACAATTATTTGCTCTGCTTGGCCTTTCTGTTACCTACCCCTTTGCACTGCTGGGGCCAGCACTCAGGTTGTTACTACAAATTAATAATTTATTTATTTTTTCCTGAGCTGCACACTCTTGCATGCATTGACATAATTAACATACACAGACCTTAATTAGCATGTTGGAGTGACCTTTTGGAGGGGTATCGCCTCAGCTTTCAAAGAGCGGGAAATATGCGCAGCCGTTTCTGCGAATCCTGCCATGCATCGAATGCTGACACTCCTGCCTGTGCCCCGAGGTGCCAGGAACTGGCAGTGCCCTTTGCTCAGGGTATTAATTGGCCAGCCAATAGCATAACAGCCAATCAAACAGCTTAAATAACAAAGGCAGCATTGTATATTTACTCTGATTATCTTTCTTTTGCTTAATGAAGCTGCTTTAAGGTTTCTCTCCTGGCAAGCATCCAAAATGCTTTTATCTGCTTGCATGCAGTGGGCTGTCAAGCTGAGAGAAAAAGCCTCCTTTGTGTGCACAGTCTGTCTGTCTTTTTTTTTTTTTCCTTAGAGGAGTTTCTGCAGAGAAAAGGATGGGTATCTTTGTGGGTGTCTTGACTTTCACAGGTTGAAGGAGACCTGTAAAGGTGTCTTTTTCGTAGATGATTCCGATTTTTTTAACTTTGATTCCAGTGAATTAAATGTGTCTTTAGACTCCATCAGGCATAGGGTTTCATTGCCATGTGACTCCTCTATTTTAGTAAATTTCTCTGTCACTAGTGATATTACCAGATCCATTGGGTGTTTTCTTATGTACCCTAGATCTGCATTTGCTAGATGCCTTCCCTTGCCCCTATCTTTCTCAAAGAGAATAAAGGGATTTTCATGCAGTCCCTACAGAATACATTTCTGAAGGGAGAAAGAAAAAAAACAAAACATCAAGAAAGTACCCTGATATGGACTTCAAATTGTACATTGCCTTAATGTCCAGCACAATATTCAAAACAGGGATAAAATTCTGTACGGAACTGGGGAGAAGAGGTAAACATCATAAGAGCAAGCAGAGGTCTGTGTTCTCAGGATAAAATATTTCACTGGATTGTGTACTCACTTCTCATCTTTTAACCCTGATTAAAGCCTGCTCTTGATTCACAGCCATTTCGCCCCCCCCCCTTCAATTCTAGACTGATATAAAATAATTCAAATAAAACTCACTCCTAAAAGCTTGCACAGGTTTCTTACACTACAAATGGGAAGACTGCATATTGGAAAAATTTTTCTTCTTCTTTTTCCTTTCTTTTTTATAACTGAAAGGATGCATTTGCACTCTTGTTTGCACACGATGCTATTTTCTTGTCAGACCTTCCTTGCATAGTTTAGTGCTAACACCTGTAGTAATTCTTAAGGATGCAAACACAATTGTGCTGGAATGAGTCCATTCTGGCTTCAGCCAGCTGTGCCATTTTCTCTGCCATGTGTCAGAGAACCCTGGTGGACACCAGACTGTATTTGAAAAAGCTACTAGGTTTTCACTGTGTTTCATTTACTTTTTTCCTTCTGTTTACGGGGGTGGGGAATTATAAAACTGGGCTGCCTGGCTTTAGAGTTTCCCTAGAAATATAGTCTTTTAGGGAAAAAAGTAAAACTGGTGGTATTTATGTAGAGAGAGTGAAACTTCTACCACAAAGTCATCCCAATAGTATAGTAACAGGAGTTTGATTCATTCACTGTTACATCTAATTAATAAGCAAATAGCTTTTCTCCCAGGTGTTAATGTGTTTCTGAGGTACATATGGCTATTCAAAACTTCAGCAATTGTCTTCTCTTCTTGTTTGGAAGCTAACTTCACCACCAACCTGAAACCCATCAAATTTTCTTCAGGACTGTCTCCTAAGCAGATGTAAAGATGTTGTTCAGGTACCTTAGCTCACCATCAGCAAAGATGGACCAACCATGACTGCGCTGGGGCACAGCTCAGACCCTGAGGCCAGACAACCAGTGTCCATTAAAAAAATGCATTAACCTGGAGAAAATGCAGGGTGTTAAAAGAACAGAGACCAAGTTTGTGAGAAGTGGTAGTGATTTGTCCTCTGTATTTTCATATTCAGGACGTTTCTGTGTTTTTTACAGTCGTGACACCTGCGTTTGCAGATTTTTATGAGTGATTTGGAAAGAGCCCCAAGAACAGAGTAAGTGAAACGTGAGGCATGCTCCAGGGAAGTCATCATAGAGAGCAGCATGATGCTAGGTAATTTCTCTGACAGACACCTTATAAAAGCAACTACTTGCTTTTCCAGGGGCAGAGAAGTAGTGAAATGTTGAAGAGTGGGAAGCTGAAGGAGGAGGGGAGGAAGAGAGCATGCAATTGTTTTTGTACTGAACTGACCATTTACCTCTATTAACCTAGCTAGGCTGCAAAGGTGATTGAGCTAAAGAGGAAGGAAAGAGATGTTAATGGATGCATTGGAGAGCAACCTTCTTAAATTACAAACTCACATTTTTTCCCTGATCTGGTCCATTTGGTTTAATTTCACATGTGCTACAATGTAGTTCTATTCTAAGCTCTTAGGTAAAAACATAATATGTGTCTGGCTTGGTAGTGCTTATTGCTAGTGCTATTAATAATAATATAGTGTTGCTCTTATTGGTTTTTGTTTATTTGTTTTTTTTCACTAGACAATTTATGCTTTCTCTCCTGATATAATTTGACATTAACCATTCAAAACAGATGAACGAAGGAGCTATTTTATCTGACAACATTAAAAGGCATTTTTTTCCATTAACATGCAGAACAGTTAGTATTTTCACTACTTACCTAACCTTCAAAAGACTACAGTTTTTAGGAACCACAGCATCACATATTTTTCAATCTGTTTGATGGCTTGTGTAAAACTGATAATGAGTACTTTTACACTGAATATTCAGTGTAAATGATTGTAATTATCTTGTGGTTTTAAGACACGTTCAGCCGCCACAAGCGATGTATTTCAGTTTATTAAAGACATACCGTGTGTGTCAATTTGTGTGTAGTGTGTGCCTATTCCAAGATACCAAAGGAGCTGAGGTAGGTTCATAATGGATGTCATTGTTTGCTTTAGGTAGAACAAATACATTTTTTTAGTCCCGTGTGTATGGACAGAAAACTCTGTGTGACAAATCCATAGATAAAAGACATATGCAGCTGTTTCTCAGCGTCCCAAGCATGGTGCAGTGCAAATAACCAATCAATTTTCTTTTAGGTCAGTAACAAGTCATGTATTAATGAGTAAAACCTGTTTCACAGTTACGTGCCATATGAAAATTTATCCTCTGGAAACATAACATGGTTGCTGGACAACATGCAACCTTTCTGTAGCAGTCAGTGGTCTATTTCGAGAACCATGTTAAGCTATGGATAACCAAACAGAACACTCAAATATCTTAGGTCATGGAATCAACAAAACCTTTTAAACAATCTCTGTTACTTTATCAAATATAGGCCAGAACTCAGAAGAATTCTTCTTATGCAACTATAAAGCAAAAGAGCAGAAGAACAACAGAAAAGCAAAGCAAGCTCCCTCAAATTATAATAATAGCATGATTAACTTCTTATTTCTGTATACCTGTTATTGAAAGGTAACTCTTAAATACTGCTGAAAGGTAACTCTTAAATGCTGCATCACCATGGCATGTTCTCTACAGTGAAACTGGGATAGTTTATGGCTCAGTATCATCAGAATAAATGAGAAAAGGATTGAATTTTTATGTTTATTTTTTTAACTCATTATTATAGTATCTTTACCCAAGTATGTGTTAAGCACATTTGGGGAGGGCAAATTTCATTAGGAAATTATTTCAAGAAGTTTATACCTGCTCTGCATGGATATTTAGCAAGAAAGTTTTTTTTTTTTTTTTTTTTATTGCCTACATACAATGGAAAATACATTTTTCTTCTGTGCAGAGTGTAACATAAATGTCCTTAATCACAATAAATCATCACCTCTCTATAGAATCATCGAATTGTTAGGGTTGGCAGGAACCTCAATGAACATCTAGTTCCAACCCCGTGACATGGGCAGGGACACCTCACACTACAGCAGGTTGCTCACAGACACATCCAGCCTGGCCTTAAAAACTTCCAGGCATGAGGCTTCTACCAACCCCCTGGACAACCTGTTCCAGTGTCTCACCAACCTCATGGGGGAGAACTTCCTAACATCCAATCTGCATCTACCCATTTCTAGCTTTTTCTCATTGCCCCTAGTCCTATCATTACCTGACACCCAAAAAGTCCCTCCCCAGCTTCCTTGTAGTCCCCCTTGAAATACTGGAAAGCCACAACAAGGTCTCCTCAGAGCCTTCTCTTCTCCAACTCTCCCAGTCTGTCCTCATAGGAGAGGTGCTCCAGCCCTCTGATCATATGTGTGTGGCTATGTGGGTATGAGTTCAGACCTTAAATTTGCTAGAGAAAAACACGAAAGGTAGATGGGGCTACTTGCGTCTGTGTTATGTCTACAGTAGCAGGTAGTGTGGGCAAGATCTGTAGTCAGAAACACTTGGTGTTTGTGCTCCCATAACACGCATTTTAATAAGGGGATACACTGTTGTCCTATAGAATACAGCCTTTTTGTAGCTGGTGTGCAACTATACAACTTCTTGTTTAGTTTCACCTAGAAGGATTCCAGTTCATGTGCTCCATGGCAGCTCCACTAAGTAAATCATAGTAAAGAGGGATAACTGGCAATTCAAAATGGTGTCCTGATAAAAATTAAAACACAAAAGCCATTATGAAGCAATAATCAAAAAGAAAGGAAACAGCTTTGAAAAGGCAATAATTTGACCTAAGAAATGTCTGGTCTAAAGGAAAGGTATACCTGTTATGGATATCTGTGTAAAGACTAGTGGAAAAAATTAAGTCACAGTCATAGAATGCTAGCAGTTGGAAGGGACCTCTGGAGATCATCTGGTCCAACCCCTGCTGGAGCAGCTTCACCTAGATCAGGTTGCACATGAGCTCACTGGCAAGAGTCTGTGTCATCTAATGAAGAAAACTACCTCACCTAAATAAGCCTTTTTTTTTTTTTCCATTGGAAAGGGAAATTCTGCTATAGCAAAATATGATGCAGTATCTCACAAAGCTAACATCATCCACTTTGTATTCCTTGGGCAAGGTATTTACTGTAATTCACTTGAACATGCATGAATCTGTATTTATTTATGTATTGTTTTTTACTAGGTGCTATACTTGACTCAGCAGGTGTTAATTTTGATTTAGTAGATTAAATATCTGATTCAGCAGCTAATTCACATGTTTCAACAGGTTGCATAGCTGACTCAATCTGTGAAGTACCCAGCAGTGTTTATTTTTCCCAAATGTTGATTTACCCATTTTGAGATGAACTTTGCCCAGTTCTCCGTATGGTACACTAATTGAAGTGCAAGTTCAGCACTTTAGCAGAAATGTATATTAGAAACTATTCATTTGCATGCATTTATGCAGGCCACCTGAATTTTAAGAAGAACATTCTGTTGAGAAAAGGTTTGTTTCTAAACATCGTCCTTCTATTAATATCCACGTTTGTTCAGTTAACATCCTGAAATCTCAGAATATTATTATTATTATTATTATTATTATTAAGATATTATTTCATGCCAAATGGATGACAAAAAGTACAAGGAGAATGGGGGGAAAATTTGAGAATATGATAGTTCAACTTGGACAAATCTACCAGGGAGGTGATAGAAGCTCCATCCCTGGAGGTTTTGAAGGCCAGGCTGGATGCGGCTCTGAGCAATCTGCTCTAGTGTGAGGTTTTCCTGGCCATGCCAGGGGGGTTGGAACTAGATGATCCTTGAGGTCCCTTCCAACCCTAACAATTCAATGATTTTTTTTTTCTTATTTGGTTTTAATTCTTTTACATCTTACAGAATAGACAACGGACAGTGTTTTGTGTTCAGGAGGGGATTGTGTTCAATAGAGGATTGGGTGTGGCACTTGGTGCCATGGTTTAGTCATGAAGTCTTTTGTGATGGGTTGGACTTGATGATCTTGGAGGTCTCTTCCAACCTTGGTGATTCTGTGATTCTGTGAAAGAAACCTTGAAAAGAAAGTAGACATGGGATATTTAACATAGGAAAACATGTAGAAGAAAGATAAAAAGGAGAATCCAAAGAGCACTATTGTTAGCACCGAAAAGCTGGGGGAAACATGTGGAAGAGCATGTCACAACGTACTTATGAATTAAATGGTTCCTGTAATAGGTAACATTTCAGTCAATTTTACAGCAACTTTATTAATGAATAGGAAATACAGATGGATACAGAGAAGAACCAGCGCATTTCATAGTGATTCTTGTCACAGCTTATAAACTGTAGATCTTTTAGGAAGTACCCACAAACAGCTAAGGAACAGAAGTCCTTTGCACTGCCTGCCATACTACCATCTAGTGGTTCCTAAGATCACCGCTATGCACAGTACTAAACAGAATACTGGCTAGTGAAATGGATTAGCCCTGAATCTTTTCTGAACTTTTAGCAATAGATTTACCTGGACTTTAAGTGTTAAAATCATGAACTCAGTCAAGCAGGAGTTGATGAGTAGTATCCTAAATGCACAGAGTGAACTCCCTCATAGATATGCATCTATTTTAACACTCATTGAGTGCTCAGTCTTCTGTACTTGTTTTTCCTTTTGCTGCTAGGCTGATGATGGCAAGACCTAAATCTGCAGTATAACCACAGGGTTTTATTTTGTTTGACTTAGATATTTCACTGAGTTTCATAAAACTTGGGTGTCCCATGGTGGCAAATATTCCTTTATTAACTGTACTTTGATTGTTTCTTGTGTGAAATGAGAAGTAAATAATCTCACTATATTTTAATATTCTTGCATGATTTTTATTTGTATATATGTCATGCCTTCTAGGCACAACTGAAATTTGGATATCTCCGGAAAATTTCAGGCACAACATAGGGAGCTACAAAAAAGCAACCAACAACAACCAAAAAAACCAACCAACCAAAAAAAAACCAAAACCCACCCCAAAGCAAAAAACCCAAACCACAAAAAGCAGAGGCAAGGGAAGAATCACTGTTGCCCTATTGTAAATACAATTATAGCCTTCAAGTGTATCTTATCTTGTCCTAACTTTGCTTTTCGTAGCCACTGTCTGAGTACTGCCTAGGTTTGCATTTACAAACATTATGTGATTTTTGCATTTCTATCCTTATTGAAAATATTGAAATAAAGGTCTGCTAGAAAAGGTGATTTCATTCATTAAACCTTATTTTGGATGTTCATTGCAGTATACATTAGAAAGAGCAGTGTTAAACTGTAAATTTGACGATGTGTTATGCTGTTGAACTACGCTGGAAAGGGCTAAATTTTACCTTTGTAATGCATGACTTCTTAATGTATGACTAAAGGTATTAGAGGTAAAGAAAACATGAATATCAATCTGCTTCTGTACTCAAAATGACCCCTGGTTTTATTAGTAATGGAATCTAAGTGACATCATCTTTTGACAGTCATGATCTTTAACCCAGTTTGATCTAAACCAGACTCCTTTGGAATGATATCATTAAGGTAAATCCCTGAAAGGAGAGCAAACCATTTTAGTATAAACCATTTAAGGGTATTAAGTTACTGGGAATTATTTCACTCTTTTTTCTCTTTATTTTTTCTTATAAAGGACAAACAATTTCAAGATTACAGGTTAATATCAAGACACAACTGAACTCTCCATATTTTTTTTGCAGTTGAATTAGACTTAAGCTTCTTAAATACATTATAAGACTTCATATCTCTTAAAACACAGTTCAGAAGTCATAGCTGATTATTCCTTAAGTGAACACTGCAGTACAAACTATATTATTACATTTTATTCTATGAAATAATGTTACACTGAAATAAAAAGGGGGAAAAGTATTTTCATGAAAGATTCTTATTATTTCCATCCCATCCTCTTCCTATCCATCCCATGTGTCTCATGATTTCAGTGGTTCTTTTCAAGAAATGACTATGTTGGGATTGTTTTCCTTTACTCTCAGTTGTCAAATAGAAGGTTTAATGAAGATCTTTTCCGTGGGAGATACCACACAGAATTATTTTATTAATCAACTATTGACACTAAATGAACAACAATAAAGTTTTAGTTGGGCACCAGAAATATAAGCTCATATTGTCCTAATTACTTAATTAGAGAAGGAAAGTTGTGAGCTGAAGACACGTGATTTGCCCCTGTGTTTGATTCAAATTTTTGCACATGAGTTTTTCACATTTCAAAAAACATTTAAATAACAGGACAGAAATTAAATAGCAACCAAAACTCTCCCAAATAACAGAAATACACAAATATACGTTGGATAACTTTGTTGTTACCAACACAAAGATTACCTTTTAGTCAAGTGATTACTTTTGTCAATGTTATTTTCCCTGAAAGCAAATTGCTCATGGATAGTGTGCAGTAGTACTATCTTGAGCTTAATCCTCATATTTTTGGTAGCATTACTTTTGTTTTTATCTTCCAGCCAGGTGTTTCCAATAGTTTTGACTGTAAGATAACCCTATAGCTGGTGATTAATGTAGCCATCGTAAAGAATATAAACAGTCCCAGAAAGAACTCAAGGTTCAAATATGGATGCTAACAGTAATTGCTTTTAACAAGTGCAAGGAAAAAGGGAGAGGAAGCCTGGTATTGAATTTTGTGTTGCCAAAGAGAAACTGACCAGCAATAACAGAAACATCAGAAACACAGTGTGCAGAGAGGTAGCACTTTGCACAGGAAGTATCATGAAACAGCCCATGTCAGCCCAGTAGTAATTGGGCCTTTGAAGTTTCAAATGTGAGAAGAGATGAACATTCATCTTTAAAGTGTGCTGAGTCTCAGGGATTACTTTTGGTTAAAGTAGGAATGTGCAGTTATTTGAAACCTGACCCTAAGGTCTCTAAAAAGTTTGGCTTAGGTTGTGCTAGGACTGACCTTGTAAATTTAGACAGCTGCTAGACTACTGCTAGGAGCAAATTATTACAGCAATTGTGATTTTCATGACTAGCATGAAAGCAAAGGGCACCTATTTAAGACCTGTGGGGTCAACTTTCACATTTACTACATTGCAGAAAAGTAGAAGCAGTGAAATCTCGCGAGAATAAGGCACCGTGAAGGAATTCGAGATTCTGCGTAAGACTAGAGTTAAAAACAAAGAGCCAACTGAAGTATGGGAGGACAGTTCTTTCAAGACAAGACTTGTTCTGGTGTAGAAAACTATTACTAGATAATTTATTTATTTATTTACATGCAAGTATTTAGAGAGAATGCACTGACATTAAAAAACCACTTAGTAAGCCTTGACTATATAACAAAGTTTTTATTGTATTATTTTGCTTGTGTTATTAAATTAAGAAATATTTCAGTTACACAATGAGCCTTTTAGAAGAGCAAAATGGATTTGTCAAAAATCAGTTGATTTTGATTTTGTTCCAAATTTGTTATAGCTAAGACTGGATCTAAGCCTAAGGTCCAAGTCTAGATATGAATTTGCAGTTGCTTTACTGTATGCAGTCTCCACTGTCCGGAGTCTATAATTGTCCATCAGAGATTGAAATCATATATGCAGATTCATTATTTGAACTTTGGAACAGTGATACTGTGAGTTGACCTACATTTCAAAGTTGTTTTGGTTGTCTGAATCCAGTGGTTTTATTCACAAGAAGATACAAAGTTGACAATTATTTCTTCATTAGAGATTTTACACTTCCCATGGAATCAAGTGCTTTACTCAGACCACTTAACTTCTGATGGATCTAGAATTTAAATACTTATGTACATTCATATTTCCTTATTCATCTTATCAACACATGATGAATCCCCTGCTTACCTGGATTATTTTCACATTTATATCAGCAAGCAAACTAAATCCTAGAGTTCACTCTAAAGAGAGAAAGAAAAGAAAAACTAAGTTCTGTATGTCCATACTGAGATGTGATGGTTTCATAGACATATAGGGAATTTGAAAAAGTACTTCCTTTCAGACTGTTGAAAGATAATTTTAATATGAATATCATTGCAGCCTGGAGGAGAGGGACTTGGAGGTGCTGGTGGACGAGAAGCTCACCATGAGCTCTCAATGTGCACTTGCAGCCCAGAAAGCCAATCAGATCCTGGGCTGCATCAGGAGAAATGTGGCCAGCAGGTCAAGGGAGGTGATTCTCACCCTCTACTCAGCCCTGGTGAGACCCCACCTGGAGTACTGCAATCAGTTCTGGAGCCCCTAGTACAAGAGGAACATGGAGGTGCTGGAAGGTGTCCAGAGAAGGGCCACGAGGATGATCAGAGGGCTGGAGCACCTCTCCTATGAGGACAGACTGAAGGAGCTGGGGCTGTTCAGTCTGGAGAAGAGAAGGCTCCGAGGTGACCTCATTGTGGCCTTCCAGTATCTGAAAGAGGCCTACAAGAAGGCTGGGGAGGGACTTCTCAGGTTATCAGGTAGTGATAGGACTAGAGGGAATGGAATGAAGCTGGAGGAGGGGAGATTCAGGCTAGATGTGAGGAGGAAGTTCTTCCCCATGAGAGTGGTAAAGCCCTGGAATGGGCTGTCCAAGGAGGTGGTTGAGGCCCCGTCCCTGGAGGCATTTATGACCAGGCTGGATGAGGCTCTGTCCAGCCTGATCTAGTGTGGGGTGTCCCTGCCCATGGCAGGGGGGTTGGAACTAGATGATCCTTGTGGTCCCTTCCAGCCCTGGCTGATTCTATGATTCTGTGATCATTGTTGTAATTTGGAGCTCTAACTCATGAGCTTCATTGTGCTGGATAGCTCACTTAGAAAGAGCTTAGGAAGCAGGTAAGTAAAAGAAGCAGCAAACGAAAGTTTAAAGAAACTGTAGAGTATGTTGGTTACAGCATTCAGACATAAAATTATTGGAATGTTTTTGTGAATGTTACATTTAAGAATAAAAACACTTTGAAGATGGACACAGTGACAAATAAATTGCAGGGATTATAAAAGAGAGCCTGACAGATGTCATGGAAGATAGTCATAAGAGAGTGTTTTCTAAAAAGGTTGGAGTTGGAGAGCAACTGAGAGTATTAGGAGAAGAGTGAATTCTTGTTCTGAGATTTGGCTAGGAGGATGCCAAGCATTTGCATAAGAGTGGGTTTGAGTTATTGCAATGCATAGGAACTTGTTTCAGAGGATTTAGGAAGGAAATGCATCTGAATTTGAGTGTAGTATAGGACTTTCTTTAGCTCAGAGATGCAAGACATATGAACTCTGTAGGCAAGCAGATCAAAAGTATGCTTTTGTGAGGTGTGGGTAAGCTATCTATATATTGCAAGGAGAAACAGCCACAGGTTAGTTGAAACTGTAGGAGAAAAAGAAAAACACCAAACAACAAGAAAATGCTCAATAAGGGACTTAGGAAAAGTCATCAAATGGATGGTATTCACTAGTGTGAATGTAGGATGGGTTTGGTCTTGGGTTTTGTCAGTCCTTTAAAATAAATTGGTGAGCTTCTCTGTGCTGAAACAGAGATATGAAGATTAAATCAAATGTCAGAAGAGAAGACACAGACAGGGAGCATGAGTTCTACCAGATCTACCATTCATTAATGGTAAAAGAGTCCAAGAATGAACCATGGCTGGCAACTGTGAAGTAGACCTTGCAATGCAGGAAACAGACTAGCAAGTGAAGAACAGAAGAATCACAGAGTCATAGAACGGACTGGGCTGGAAGGGACCTCCCAAGGTCATCCAGTCCAACCCACTATGCAGCAAGCAGGGGCATCCTCAACTGGATCAGGTTGCCCAGAGCCCTGTCAAGCTTCACCTTGCATCTCTCCAGGGATGAGGCCCCAACTACCTCCCTGGACAACCTGTTCCGGTGTTCCACCACCCTCATAGTTGAGCTAAATAACTCATTTGATGTCAATAATGTATTCTAGAACTGGAAGCATTCCTGTATGTCTGTTCTTAATCCTCTTTGGGTTTTCAGGAGTTTTTTAAAGTGTAGGTACAGGAACCACATTTTCTAGCAGGTATTTCTTAACTCTATATCCATTCTAAAATCATGTTGCTGTGTACTAGCATTTTCTTAGTATATCAACCTGAATATTCTAATATCTTCTAAAATTTGAAGACTTGATTTTACTACCTCTGCTGTCTTTAAGGGAGAATTTGAATTTTTGTGAAATTCACAAGATTGAGGGAATATATTGAAGACATGTTAAGGAATTCAGAAATCTCTGGATGATTAGTTCACTGACTGTGCTACCAAAAAATTTTGTGTGAGAGTAGGTATCTATCTAGAAGCCTCACTTGTTAACAGATCCCAGAAGCATACATTCAGGATGCCATGGTATAATTTTGCTACTGATTTCAGGAGTAGAAATTGATTCTTGTTCATTAGGATTAATCAGACTGATCCTGTGTTGCGTGCTTACATTTTTTTTCAGTTTAAAATGTATCAGTTTTGATTTGTGAAGCTTGCTCCCTCCTTTATACTGACAAAGTTACCATTCTAGTATTTCTTAAGTGCTTATGTTTGTAGGTGACATCAGGTAATGTGCATTCTTCTGTTTCTGGCACTTCACACATAGGTCTTTCACTCTCACCTCGGAAGTGCAATTACAAATATTCATTATAATGTGATTGTTAGTGCAGCTGAAAGTCATTCCTGGCAAAATCTACCACGGACCTGGCAGTCAGAGAACAGCTGACATTAAGCACATGTCCTTATCTGTCAGGGGTATGGCATGGAACAGAGAATAGGGAATAGGGAATAGAGAATAGAGAATTAACCAGGATGGAAAAGACCTTTGAGATCAGCAAGTCCAACCTATCACCCAACACCATCTAACCAACTAAACCATGGCACCAAGTGCCTCATCCAGTCTCTTTTTAAACCCTTCCAGTGATGGTGACTCCACCACCTCCCTGGGCAGCCCATTCCAATGGCAAATCACTCTTTCTGTGAAGAATTTCTTCCTCACATCCTACCTAAACCTCCCCTGGTGCAGCTTGAGACTGTGTCCTCTTGTTCTGGTGCTGGTTGCCTAAAGTGTTTGCAATGGTACTGAATGAAAAACTAAGGTGTTATTATATGCCATCCACCTCTGGTGGATACACAATAGATAGACCAGTTGTACTTCTGCTTGACACCTAACCCAGTGCTGGTAACTGTAGCGGAATATTCCTGGGACTGAATGCATTTTGTTTGTGGTTAGTAGTTTGTTCTTCTGCCTATAGAAGTACGTATGTATTGTATATATTTCTTTATAAAGCCTTTGTATCTATTTCTTTATAAAGCCTTATGAAATGCCAGGCCACTTATTGGCTAAAGCACTGGAAGTAAGAAGAAGATGTAAGATTTAAAACAATATCAAACTCATCTCATCTTTATGTATATCAAGCACTTCTAACAGCCTAGTAAAAGTGGTGCAGATTGAACTATATTACTGTAGGACAGTGTGTCAAGGGTTAGGGCTGGTCTAGCCACTAAATGAGTAACATACACTTCCTATAAACCCCTCTCCCTTCCCAAAGAAGAAGAGATGGAATAAGGAAGAGCGACATACAGACTGGAAAAAGAAAACTAAAACTACTTCAATGAAAATAATAACAACAAAAGTAGGTGTATAGAAATATATGCAAAACCAATATCAAACCCAACCCCTTAATGTCAGTTACATCACTGCCACCTTTGATGCAAGCACTGGAGATGTCCCAGACTGAACTCAGCAGTAGATGAGAAGCAGATTTAGGAGATGGATTCTATATCTGGGTTCAGGAATGCACAAATCAAGATCAAAAGCACAATGGACAGAGTCCTTGTTGGACACTGGCCATTGAAGGTCATACTTTTGATCCCTCTGCTTTATAACAAATACAATGTATATGGAACAGAATACCTTGTTGGTCAGTTTAGAGTCACCTGAACTGTCCACTCCTCCCTGCAGATGCAACTTACTCTGCCCCCTCAATATAGTGTAGGAATCCTGTAGGAATCCTGTTACAAATCCTGGATGCAAATCACCTTGTGATTGTATCATGAACTGAGATGTGCCCCAACAAAGGATAAAGACTGCTCACCAGACTGCAGCTGCTCTGGAAATAATGGGCAGATGGCACTGCTATACTCTCTGAAATATGCATAAGACAAGATCATCTCCACCCATCAGGTACCCTGGAGAGGGTGGATGGTGAGACAATGGATTCACTACCTGGCCCCTGTTGTGTATTATGTGTGTGGGCAGGTAAATGGAGAAGGAGGAGGTGGAAGCCGCCCCTTCCTCCTGACCCCTGTACAAACACAAGGAATACACAGGAAGATTTCCTGGGGGACAATACCTGGACACATACCTAAGGACTAAAAACTGTATAAAAAGACTTGAGCGATACTGGCAGAGGAGAAGAAAGAAGATAACACCGCAAGCTGGAAACACGAAAGAACTTGGACTCTGAAAACTCCCTCTCCACCTCTGACCAATGCTAATGGATTATATTATATTATTATATTATTTATTATTATTTTTTATTATATATTATTTATTATTATATTATATTATATTTCCTGCTCTCTCCCTCTTCTCCCTATTTGTATTCTTTCCCTCTCTCTCTCCCTCCTTCTGTTCTGTCCACTTTATTCTGTTAATAAACAGCCTCACTGTTAATACTTTGGCCTCATTTATGCCTCTAATTTCATAACATGGGAATATTCAAAAGAACTATGTCTCTTTCCTTCTCTGGACCGAGACATATAGTACACAAGATTTAGCAGTGACCTGGGCCTGCATGCCAATCCTTGGAAGTAACTAGAAACATCAAGTCTTATCACTACTAGAAGCAGAAACTATCTGTGAAAACATGCCATTAGTTTCTGAAAGTTCAGTCAATTAGAAGTGACTGAGATGAAAGGTAAAATCACTGAACAGGATCAGTTCTGTTCTAACTCAAAATAGGACATGGAGTCTAGACTCTTCCTGGATATTCTGAAGTTTAGAACCCTCACATGGATTCATGAGGCTCTACTTCCCTTGTCTTTGTGAAACGTGCTAATTCTGATGAGCAGACCAGACATGTAAGGCTGGTTTAGACAGACACTCAATAACCTTTGCAGTATAAAATATTCATTTAGATTGCCACCAGTGTTAGATCAGATGTGTTTAATACAGTGAAAGTTCTTAAAGATTGAGAGTTTTACTTTAGATCATAGCTTGTAGTGATGTAAACTGTCATGCTGATCAAACTAGGAATTTACGTGGAAGAGACAGGAGGACTTGAAGTCTGAAAGAAAGCAACTAAGTTGCAGCAGTGTTCTTAGGTTGAGGAGTAACAGACATCTTTCAGCTATAGAGAACATTAAGAAAGTTTTATGTTTGCTAGTAATTTGTTAAAAAAAACCAAACCCAAAAACAACATAGAAGACCATTACCTAAATAGAAGCTTCATAACTCTGGGAGATGACCCACAGTCACTGAATTATTCTGTTTTTCTAATACTTCCATGTATAGCTTTAGTTTTAACAGCACTGAAGAAACCAAGTATAGGAATAAAGAGTCTGAGACAATACAGGAAATAAGACACTTCCTGCATTGAAGTAGCATTCAGCAGTCATTTCTTACTTCAGCAACTTTTTGGTAGGGTATATCTTGTGTGGCAGAAAGAGTAATTTTCTCCTCTGAAGAATAAATGCAGGAGACTGAGTCAAGAGCAGTGAGAATAGAAATATCAAAATAAGCACAAGCCAAAAAATATTTCTCCTTTCTAGGAGCTACTTTGTCTTGAAAAGCAGGGTGAGTTTGACTGGGAAGTACCTGAATGTAATTTGGAAGCAATCTCTGTGGCCTGCTCCTGCAATTGCTCCTCCTTGCTTACCTGCTTCTTTTATTGTTGCCTGGAGATCATGTTCTTGTGCTGTATATCTAAGTCAAAAATGAAGCAAGCCAAGAGTGGCCTTCCTACTTGCATCACTCAGGTCAGACTTCTCTCACAAGGGAGTGCAGTTGTCTAGCATTGAAGCTCTTCTGATCAGGAGCTTCTCTGCTGCTCTTTCTTCCCTTTCAGCTGACTTTGATTCAATATTCCCCAAACAACTGCGTCCCTAGAATCTGATTGGTCCTCACCTGCCCTTGCACTTTGGTTCTTCACTGCAAGCTTTATGGCAGTCTGCTTAAGCTAGTTTAATTTCCATTCCTGCTTTCCTGCCTCCTAAATTAAAGCCAAGTAATGCTTAGTTCTCATTGTCTGGGTAGCCAAGAGGCTGGTCCTGGCATCTGGGAAAGATTTTTGAGACAACTTTTTGCAAAGTGAAATTTGAGCATAGCATGAAGTCAAAGACTATGTCACCAGGCTGAGAGTGCCAAGAGGCTGTTCATTCCCACCAGCCTCTTGGCACTCTTGCCTGCCTTTTTCCTTCTTTGGATGCACTGTTTCTGGATTTGGACCAGATGGTCCTTGAATATTGCCCAGTTTGGGCCACTCTTCCTTCCAGGGCTTTATCCCATGTCACTCTGCCAAGCAGATCCCTGAACAGGATAAAGTTGGCTCTCTTGTAAGCCGGAATAGTGAATAGTTGGAGAATCTGATAGAGATCCCTAGCAGGAAATTTAAATGTAGAAATGCTGTTTCAGTGTTTCAAATGGGTCATGAAGAAAGAGTAGGCTTATGGTGGTGCTTAGATGAACACTGGAACTGAATACACAGCAAGTGATAATATGGAAGTGGATTGTAGAAGACCACATGTAAGGAAATAAAAGGAAAACCGTCAAAAAGAGGGCTACAAAGGGACCTCTAAAAAAAAAGTATTATATGAAGCCTCTTATATATAGGGTGATTGGCATCATATCTGTGGAGGGAGAGATAGGTAGACAGCATTTCATCAATAGAAAATATCTAGCACTGAGAAATATTCACAACGGACTAAAAAGAGGCAACCTGAAGCAAACGTTCCTGTCATCCAAACTGTCTACCTTAGAGATTTATTATATGCTCTGTCCCTTGTGCTCTTCCCCATTTATACAGGTTGAGGAAGGCAGTCAGTTCTGCAGTCGTATTTTACCAAGAACACCACTCTGCTTTCCATGAAAAGCTGAAGCCACCACAACATCACGGCATCTCTCGGTACAAGTGACACAGGCTCTGCCTCAGAAGCTGCTTGTTTTCACTCTTTGTAGTTCAGTTGCTGATTCTGGCTCACATCCTCATTTATCCTGCTGCACCTCTGCCTTCTTATTCTCATCCAATATTCGTGTTGAGTTGATGAATGAAAAACTTTTTGCTTTTGCTTCTATACATCATCTTTATCCTTTACACTGCTGCCTGTATAGTCTATGTAAAATGAGAAACTATCTAGGGTATTTTAACCAACCTTACAGAAACATATAGACATGAAGAATAAAGCAGAAAATTTGCCTCTTTTCTTTTCTTTTCTTTTCTTTTCTTTTCTTTTCTTTTCTTTTCTTTTCTTTTCTTTTCTTTTCTTTTCTTTTCTTTTCTTTTCTTTTCTTTTCTTTTCTTTTCTTTTCTTTTCTTTTCTTTTCTTTTCTTTTCTTTTCTTTTTCTTTTCTTTTTTCTTTCTTTCTTTTCTTTTCTTTTCTTTTCTTTTCTTTTCTTTTCTTTTCTTTTCTTTTTTCTTTTCTTTTTCTTTTCTTTTCTTTTCTTTTTTTCTTTTCTTTTCTTTTCTTTTCTTTTTCTTTTCTTTTCTTTTCTTTTCTTTTCTTTTCTTTTCTTTTCTTTTCTTTTCTTTTCTTTCTTCTTCTTCTCCTCTCCTCTTCTCTCCTCTCTCTCCTCTCCTCTTCTCCTCTTCCCTTCTCTTCTCTCCTCTTCCCTTCTCTTCTCTCCTCTTCCCTTCTCTTCCCTTCTCTTCCCTTCTCTACTCTTCTTTTTGAGTGAGGGTTCATTTTACTTCATTTTTGTTAAGCTCATCTGTCTCAAACAAGAGATTATTATATTTTCTGATTACTTAAAATCTGCCAGAAGTGGAGTTACAGTTTCCTGTGTACAACTGTTGTTCTTCCCCAATGGGCAGCGAGAGTTCAGACAGATGTATGTAGTAAATTCAGAAATGTTGATCTGCACTTCAGATGAAAGGCTGGCTAACAGTGTAGTCATAAAGCTGAAACTTTTCATACCATGCAAGCAGCCTGTACTATATTTTACTCCAAACTTCAAGATGCATCACAATGACAGATATTGTATTAAAAAAAAAACAACAAAACCCAAAGGAGTTTCTCAAAAGGAGTTTCTCAGCAGCTGCTGTTAGAATACTTGCAATTTACTTATAAAGCTTTCTGAATCATAGTAGTTTTCCCTATTTCTTACACTTTTGGAGTACTCTTTAGTTAGTGAAAAATCATGTTCAGAAACATTTAACTAATATATTCAACTGTTCTACAAGACTGCTAACAGGTTTGTTGGTTTTTTTTTGCAGCAATGAACCAAACTGGAAAGTTTATAGTAACAGGAAATATATGTAAACAGAACTTTGAGAAGGTAGGTGATTTTTATTCAAACTATCCAAAACACTTTTTTTTTCTTTATAAACATGTACTTAACTCAAAGTCATAAAACAAAAGGTCACTTGAATGAACCTGTCAAAGCAGCTTCCAGCAAAGCCAGGAAAAAACTTTGATGGTCTTGAGGCCCCCAGTTCTCTTCTTTTACTCTGTTTGCTGATTTCAAATCTCTGCTTTATGAAACAGTGCATTTCCCAGCCTTTGTAGGGCAATTTTCACGTTCTCCTTTAAAAATGTCATGGAGAATAAGAATATTTTCCTCAGCTTCCAAACGAGCAAACCACCAAAAGGGACACAATTTGTAATTAACAAATTAAAATGAGGCATTAAAGGGTGATACTATTCAGAGGAAGACAGCATGGTGGAAGCCATTTTGGAACTTACACATTCCAGATTCAAGGAGAGGATCTTAACTTTGGAACACAATGTAGTAGATTTGTCCCAAACTTCCGCGCACACTTGTGCATCGTTAGTACTGCAGCACTAGCTTAACTCCCCTAGACACATAGTAAAGTTATTCATGGCAGCAAAATTGAATATCAAGATTAATTAGTAGGAAGCTGTCTGCAGCTCAAAAATTAGACCATTGCATTACCATTTATTGTTAGTGATGGAAAGCCAATATAATTTTTTTTTCTTGCAATAAATAAAAACAAACTTGCTTATTAAAAAGATCAGCAGTATTCACATTGTGAGGATGCAATTACTGGCAAATAACTTCTTAATTACTTTTTTTTGCAGGTAGATTATGTTATGACTGCTCTGTATGCAGGATGTTGTCAAGTCATGGAATGGAAATACCCATGGAAAACTTCTGAGGCACTTCTAGCAAATGTACTATCAAGCTTTATCAGGCAGAGCAGGCAGATACAATTGTAAACATATTTAGTTTGGAAAAGAAACAGCATGGCTAATGATTGAGATAAATATTGGTCTGCATTTTTGACATTTACTTTGTACTAATAGACTGTTTCATTTCATAAGCATATAAGCAATCATGGTAAAGTTATGGCAGGACTACAATACACTGGAGCATTTATCCCTTTAAGTTCCCCAAAGACAAAACTCAGTTGTTTGTTTTGATATTTATTAAACAGTATGAGCCCTGAGCAGACTTGAGTCAGCCTCGAAGACTTCATAGAGCAGTGAGTTGCTGCGCAACGTAAACACGCTTTCAGGTATTGTATAAATAGCAAAACTTTGACACAGAATATTTCTTTAAATGAGCACAATGTTAATAATTGTTGGCAGAGGGGGTCATGTATAGGTTATCTGGCATAACAACAAAGCTGTTTCTCAATATGTAAGAAGATGTGTATGTTACAAATGTGTGAAATGTATGGTAGGATAATCAAGATTATTTAGAACTGTGCCTGGATAGCTAAAAAAGACTTACAAAATGCTTCACTGATATAAATATATAAAATTTATATAAATATATTCATTTTTCCCAAGGTGACTTCATTTTTAATCTTAAGTAAATATTTTTTAAGCTTATGTTAATATTATGGACATTATCTTATAGTATTGTAGTGAAACCATTCTGAGAGATCTCAGAAGCTTCATGCCCTCACTGCAAATATTTTGATACGGAAGTTCTTGTTGCCTGTTCTCGAACATTTGCAGTTTCCATCCTCTTCAAGATCAGTCCAGTTAATCAAGAGTAAAAGTTGGAAAAATATTTTAGTAAGCAATGAGTGATGAAAGAAACCATTAATAGACAAATAACACTGTGGTGCCACTGTATAGGTACAGTTTATTCATGATATTTTCATTTCCATACTCTGTGTAGGAAACATAGGCTACTGTTTACCGAAGGGAGTTTAGTCAATGTGCTCACACACATCTCTCCTCCTCACCCCAACTTTCTTTAATGTTCAGAAGATGTATGAATTGCAACTAGCCTCTACCATTACTTAAAGTAAGAATAAAGGACTAATGTGAGTGTTATTTGACAGCACAGTGATCACCCGATGGGAAAATAGTATCGGTCAAGCTGGGACAGTTCAAAAGCTCTTGAGAAATGATTTTTCTTCTCTTAATGTAAGACTGGAACTGAAGACATCAAATAGAACTAGAGAGACGAAGTCCAACAGAAAAACACTTTTCAGAAATTATTAGAAGATCCAAGATTATAAATTAGTGGCACTCTGGACCAGGGAGGTTGTGGATGCCCTGTCCCTGGGGGTGTTCATGGGCAGGTTAGATGAGGCCTTGAGCAGCCAAGTCTAGTTGAGAGGTGTCCCTGCCCACGGCAGGGAGATTAGAACTAAGTATCTTTATGGTCCCTTCTAACCCAAACCATTCTATGAATCTCTATAAAATAAAGCAATAATAAATCTGATATTCAGTGTATTAAACACTGATATATTCAGCATATTAGGATTTCTGCAAACTAAACATATCATAGTTTTATATTCATTACATGTAGAAGTACTATGACTTAAGTGTAAAATTAAGATATTAGGCTGCATGTGAAATCCCACTGGTGGTATGTTTAAGAACATTTTAACCTTTTTAGGTAAGTAGTGTCTATGAATCCTAGCACACTATTTTATAAATGGTTTGATTTCCCTCTGAAACAGGATAAATACGAGCTTTGCTTGCTTTCTTCAGAAATACAAAACCAGTCTAAAAGTTTCAGGAATTGCTACTTGCATCTTAATTTTGAATGTGAATGTGTGGTGGTTTTTTTTCATATTTGCATTCATGTTACAAACTAGTTAATAATCTAATGCAGATGATGTTTGGCTTTGTTTGATTCACATTTCTGCAGTTAGCTTACAAGTCACAATTCCCTCAGACTGTGAGCAGGACTCAAGAATGTTAAGTGCTGAGGACATATGAAATATAATCCCAGGAGCCTAGAGATGTCCTCAGCAGGAAAAGGTGACACTCTTTTGCAGTTTCCGGATTTTGTGTCCTGAATAATTTCTTACAGTTATTCTTACAAGAACTGATAAAATACACTCTTGTCGTAATGCTTTATTGTACTTTTCTATTTACTGATGGAAGAAGATGCAGATGAATTTATATGGACGTCATCAGACTTGAACAGGGTTAATCTACTTAGGCTCAGGTGAGTTCATTTTAGTCTTGATTCACTTCATTGCACATCTCTAATGGTTATTAACAAGCTTAAGGACCTTTGGGAGCTTATGGATAATAATGCAGCACCATGGAAGGTGGGAAATCATTATCCTCATAAGGCTGGTGTAATAATTTGCAGTCACACACAGTTTCTGTACTAATCCTTGGGGTTGGGATAGGTCACTAGGTCTGCAAACCTTTCATCAACTTTATACATTTTTTGCTCTTGCTCATTAATTAATGAATATATGGTAACATAAAAGCAGTTGTAAAGAGTTTAACATGTAAGGGGTTTTTTTGTGTATTAATAGCAAATTTTGCTGCCTGTATATGTGTGTTAATTTTAAATACAAAACTTATGTTTGGGTGGGCTTTTTTAATGCTATCATATTAATTCCCTAACTATCCCATGATAATTAATGCATGCTATTTAAGAGTGGGGAAAATCTCCAATGGCAATTTTTTAAATTAATGGAAATTTTGAAGCATATTTCTTAGCATATTTATTTAGTCCAAAATAATTAATCATTTTTAGAATAGCAGATGCTTACTTTGTTAAAAAAAAAAAAAATTAAATGCAACTTCTGATCTGAAACTAAATCTCTGTGTGATAATTCCTGGACTATTTTGGTTTACTATGGATCATCAGTTGGATTATTGGTTTGGATTATTTAATACTCCAAACGCATTTCACTGCCACATTTCTCTACAATTTTTCCGAAACAATACAGGGGAGGTTTAGGCTGGATGTTAGGAAGAAGCTCTATACAGAGAGAGTGATTGCCCATTGGAAGACAGGGAAGTTGTATGAGCTGTACGTTTCTATTGTTTTCATCCTTTTGGCAAATTTTAACACGTTAGATCCTTTATTCAATCTGAAACGAAATACCACAGGGGAAGCAGCATGCATCCAAAGCAGCTAAAATATTGAGACCTATTCAAAGCTACCTAGGAAATTAAATCACAGCTTGAGCACACCCACTAGGACTTGGAGGCCCACAGTCCACTCCATTTCAGGAAAAATGAACTTGAGCCACTCATTCGTTCATCAATAGAATACAATAGAATAAACCAGGTTGGAAGAGACCTTCAAGATCATCGCATCCAACCCATCAACTAATCCAACCCACCTAAACAACTAAACCATGGCACCAAGCACCCCATCAAGTCTCCTCCTGAACACCTCCAATGAAGGTAACTCCACCACCTCCACAGGCAGCACCTTCCAATGGGCAATCACTCTCTCTGTATAGAACTTCTTCCTAACATCCAGCCTAAACCTCCCCTGGTGCAGCTTGAAACTGTGTCCTCTTGTTCTGGTACTGGCTGTCTGGGAGAAGAGACCAACCCCCACCTGTCTACAACCTCCCTTCAGGCAGTTGTAGAGAGCAAGAAGGTCACCCCTGAGTCTCCTCTTCTCCAGGCTAAGCAACCCCAGCTCCCTCAGCCCCTCCCCACAGGGCTTGTGTTCCAAACCTCTCACCAACTTTGTTGCCCTTCTCTGGACACGTTCCAGCAAGTCAACATCCTTCCTAAATGGAGGGGCCCAGAACAGGACACAGTACTCACAGTGGAAGTCAGAGTAGTTGCACTTCGCATCTTTATGTATTCCACTAGGTAGAAATTTGTCAAGGAAGACCAGAATCACTGTCCTACTCTTCCTAAGTGGTACAAACAGTTTCATGTTGTGATTCTCTGGAAAGCATCTTTTTGCTCCTTCTGGGATGCATGTTAATTAAGTAAGATGAAAACAGATATGCCACTCTCCTTTTCAGGCTGCATCCTAAAGTAACAAAGACGACAGAAGTCAGAATAAGAATATGGAAGAGAGGAGAATCTTGCAATAGTGATTAGGAACTGAAGAAAAGAGAGAAAGGGAAACAGCAAGGTTTGTAAATTTCCATGCTGGCTCTCAAACTTGATTTTTATGATGGATAAAATATGCTATAACAAAACCAAACCACACCAAACCCACAGAAAGCCACCAACAAACAAACAAAACCCCCAAACAAACAAAACCCCAACAAAACAAAACAGTAATTTCTTAGAACGTGTCTAGAATCTTATATATTGCTACTAATTTTTTTTGCTAGAGAAGGACATTTAGATTTTCATAGAGATAATCAATAATTACAGCCTCTGCCCTCTCATATGACTGGAACTATTCCAGGAGGCTATCCAAAATTAAGATATTCCTTATAATTGTAACAGATGCACAGAGTGCCCAGTTCTGGGCCCCTCAACTTAGGAAGGATATCAAGACACTTGAATGTGTCCAGAGAAGGGCAACAAGGCTGGGGAGAGGCCTTGAGCACAAGCCCTATGAGGAGAGGCTGAGGGAGCTGGGGTTGTTTAGCCTGGAGAAGAGGAGGCTCAGGGGAGACCTCATTGCTCTCTACAACTACCTGAAGGGTGTAGCCAGGAAGGGGTTGGGCTCTTCTCTCTAGCAACCAGCACCAGAACAAGGGGACACAGTCTCAAGCTGCACCAAGGGAAGTTTAGGCTGGAGGTGAGGAAGAAGTTCTTCACTGAGAGAGTCATTTGCCATTGGAATGTGCTGCCCGTGGAGGTGGTGGAGTCACCATCCCTGGAGGTGTTCAAGAGGGGACTGGACGTGGCACTTGGTGCCACGGTCTAGTTATGAGGTCTGTGGTGACAGGTTGGATTTGATGATCTCTGAGGTCTCTTCCAGCTTTGGCAATACTGTGATACTGTGATCTGATTATTCAGAGACATGATAGCATTCTCTAATTATATGATATGATGCACATTCGCCATTGGAATGGGCTGCCCGGGAGGTGGTTGAGTCACCATCCCTGGAGGCGTTCAAGAGGGGACTGGATGTGGCACTTGGTGCCATGGTCTAGTCGTAAGGTCTGTGGTTACAGGTTGGACTCGATGATCTTTGAGGTCTCTTCCAACCTTAGTAATACTGTGATACTGTGATACATGCAGTCTTCTATTAGATAATGAGACATAGTTTTTTCTTATGAAGGAAGATGCCTGAAATTTGTATCATCAGGTAGGAGGAGAGAAGGTGAAAGACTGAAGGGTGCCATTGAGCAAGAGTGTTTGGCTATCATTTCCAACTCAGTCTTTCATTGAGTACAACACTTTATAATTATTTGTAGGCTAATACTTTTTTTAAAACTGCTTGGCAGCTACTGAACAATCTGAACTAAGGCAAACTTTTGCATCTTATTTTCAAAACAGAAGCCAGTAATTTCTGGTGAAGAAACAGTAACATCCTGCCTTTGGGGGCTGGTGTGTGTAACATAATCTATTGTTTCACTGGAAATTAGAAAGCATGGGTATCTCTCCTGGCTACACTCCAGTGGAATGTGTTAGTTTGGACAAATCACTTAGCTTTCGTGTGCTTCACTTACTCCATCTGTAAAATGGAGATAATTATGGTATATGCCTCTCAAGGATGTTACAGTACTTAATTAGTGAATTTTTAATTCCTTGGAGATCTTCAGAGGGAAGATATTATATGTTAAATATGTCTAAAGCATACTTTAGAAACTCTAAAATTATTTAATAATTCCCCCACCCCCTTTTTTTTTTTTTTCTTCTTTGAAGTTGTCAAGCTTTGGGACAAAGAATGAGAGCTTCTGAAGAATGTGTGAAAAAATATTTGTACCTGTTTCTCAAATGCTTGGTGCTTTCTTCATTCACTGTTGCCAGAAGAAGAATAAGTAAGGTTATAATTGCTTACGTCTTCCAATATGTGGCAGAAAAATACTAGAGAGGTGGGAAAATAGCAACACTTTTACAACAACCAAAGGCTATGAACTGTCCATTAATGTAGACCAGAAATTTAAAGCAGGTTTCTTAGCACAATCATGTTCTAGAACTGATGGGATATGGACCAATGTTAGTAAAAATCTTAACCAAAAAAGATGTTTGGATTATGATCAGGCAGTTACACCAAAAAATATTAGACATTGCAGTGGCTGTAGTAATAGGAGATCATGCTCAAACCCTTAGAAACTGCAAGTATTACTGTGATGGGTTACGACCATCCTGGAAGCAGGGCGGGGAGGGCTTGTGAAAGCATTGCCCTCCCTGCAGGGAGGAACTGAGTTAGTCTGTTCCACTCCCCTTCCCTGTCCAGCAAGCCTATAAAAAGGAGGACACTGCAGCCATTAGCTCTCTTGGCCCTTGCCTTTGCCTAGATGAAAGGACTGCGGTCTCCCTGCTTCTCTGGCACATGGTCCTCCCTGCTACATCCACGCCTCTTCAAAGAGACTGGTTTTGTATTCTTATATTTTCCCCATCCACCCTTGTGAACCCTACCTGTCATTGTTACATATATATATTTTTTTTTTTTAAAGAAAATTCTTTACCTCTCTACTTCCCAGCCGACTCCAAATTATTTCTTGTTGTATTTGCTCTTTCCCTGTCTTTTGCTCTCTATTGGGAAGGAGAAGGGAGGGAGAGGGGGAGGGATTCTCAGCCCTGGCCCCATCTGAGCTCTTAAGTCCCAGTTAAGGCTCAAACCACCACAATTACAAACTGAGTAAGCCTTGCAGTACAATGCAAACAATAATGTTATATTATGCTATGGTCACAGACTCAGGGCAGCAGCCCCTAGACAGGCTAGTCATATCTCTGTTATGTGCATGGAACCTGTATCAAGCCATTCTGTCAGATCTGATATACAGCAAGGAAATAGTGCTACATGAAGGAATTTGTACATACTGATCTGTGATATTCGGGGGGTGGGGGTGGGAAGAGGAGGCTCAGAGGAGACCTTATTGCTGTCTACAACTACCTGAAGGGAGGCTGTAGCCAGGTGGGGGTTGGTCTCTTCTCCCAGGCAACCAGCACCAGAACAAGAGGACACAGTCTCAAGCTGCACCAGGGGAGGTTTAGGCTGGCTGTTGGGAAGAAATTCTTCATAGAAAGAGCGATTGGCCATTGGAATGGGCTGCCCAGGGAGGTGGTGGAGTCACCATCACTGGAGGTGTTTAGTAAGAGACTGGATGGGATGCTTGGTGCCATGGTTTAGTTGATTAGATAGTGTTGGATGATAGGTTGGACTTGATGATCTTGAAGATGTTTTCCAACCTGGTCTATTCTATTCTATTCTATTCTATTCTATTCTATTCTATTCTATTCTATTCTAGTCTAGTCTAGTCTAGTCTAGTCTAGTCTAGTCTAGTCTAGTCTAGTCTATTCCTATTCTACTCTATTCTATTCCATGCTATGCTATTCCATGTTATTCTATTCTACTTCTATTCTATTCTATTCTATTCTATTCTATTCTATTCTATTCTATTCTATTCTATTCTATTCTATTCTATTCTATTCTATTCTATTCTATTCTATTCCTATTCTACTCTATTCCTATTCTACTCTATTCTATTCCATGCTATGCTATTCCATGTTATTCTATTCTATTCTACTTCTATTCTATTCTATTCTATTCTATTCTATTCTATTCTATTCTATCCTATTTTATTCTTATTTGTGGCAACTGTTTTAGATTCAACCTGTTTTTAACCTAAATGGATGCAACAAATAGCTAAGGATACTTGCTAAACTGCAGGAAATTCATAGAATCATAGAATCATAGAATCAGTCAGGGTTGGAAGGGACCACAAGGATCATCTAGTTCCAACCCCTGCCATGGGCAGGGACACCCCACACTAGATCAGGCTGGCCAGAGCCTCGTCCAGCCTGGTCTTAAACACCTCCAGGGACTGGGCCTCAACCACCTCCCTGGATAACCCATTCCAGGGCTTCACCACGCTCATGGGGAAGAACTTCCTCCTCACATCTAGCCTGAATCTCCCCATTTCCAGCTTCATTCCATTCCCCCTAGTCCTATCACTACCTGATATCCTAAGAAGTCCCTCCCCAGCCTTCCTGTAGGCCCCCTTCAGATACTGGAAGGCCACAATGAGGTCACCTCGGAGCCTTCTCTTCTCCAGACTGAACAGCCCCAACTCCTTCAGTCTGTCCTCATAGGAGAGGTGCTCCAGCCCTCGGATCATCCTCGTGGCCCTTCTCTGGACACATTCCAGTACGTCCACATCCCTCCTGCAATAGGGGCTCCAGAACTGGAGGCAGTACTCCAGGTGGGGTCTCACCAGAGCTGAGTAGAGGGGGAGAAGCACTTCCCTTGACCTGCTGGTCACACTTCTCCTGATGCAGCCCAGGATCTGATTGGCTTTCCGGGCTGCAAGCGCACATTGAGAGCTCATGTTGAGCTTCTTGTCCACCAGCACCCCCAAGTCTCTCTCCTCAGGGCTGCTCTCCAGCCAGTCACTGCCCAGCCTGGATTTGTGCCTGGGATTGCCTCGACCCAGATGCAGGACCCTGCACTTGGTCTTGTTGAAGCTCATGAGGTTGGCTTGTGCCCACCTCTCCAGCCTGTCCAGGTCCTTCTGGATGGCATCCCTTCCCTCCAGCGTGTCCACTGCACCACACAGCTTGGTGTCATCAGCAAACTCGCTGAGGGTGCACTCAATGCCACTGTCCATGGCACCCACAAAGACGTTGAACAAGACAGGTCCCAGGACTGATCCCTGAAGGACTCCGCTTGTCACTGGCCTCCACTGGGACATGGACCCGTTGACAGCCACTCTTTGGGTGCGGCCATCAAGCCAGTTCTTTATCCATCTAGTGGTCCATCCATCAAACCCATGTGTCGCCAGCTTGGAGACCAGGAGGTGGTGCGGGACAGTGTCAAAGGCTTTGCTCAAGTCCAGGTAAACGACATCAGTTGCTCGCCCCTCATCTATTAATGCTGTCACCTGATCATAGAAGGCCACCAGGTTTGTCAGGCAGGATTTGCCCTTGGCAAAGCCATGCTGACTATTCCAAATCACCTCTTCACTGTTCTTCTGAGTCATTAGTGCCTCCAGGAGGATCTGCTCCATGATCTTTCCGGGCACAGAGGTGAGACTGACTGGCCTGTAGTTCCCCGGTTCCTCCTTCTTGCCCTTTTTGAAAATGGGAATAATGTTTCCCCTTTTCCAGTCTGTGGGGACTTTCCCACTCTGCCATGACTTCTGGAATATAATAGAGAGGGGCTTGGCAACCTCATCTGCCAGTTCTCTCAGCACCCGTGGGTGTATCCCGTCGGGTCCCATGGACTTGAACACTTTCAGGTTCTTCAGGTGATCACCAACCTGTGCTTCACTTATGATGGGCAGTTCTTCCTCCCCGTCCCTGGCATCGTCTGCCATGACACCAGGAGTGTGGCTGGAGGCCCTTGCAGTGAAGACTGAGGTAAAGAAGTGATTGAGTACCTCAGCCTTTTCCACATCACTAGTGATTAATTCACCACTTTCCTTTCTGAGGGGGAAATTGAATTTCACTTTTGCATTTCTTTAATAATTTTTTTTTATTTTTTGCATTTCTTTAATAAATTAACAATAGAGACGTGGTAGATCTGATTCTTGTCTTTTATGTAACATCATACAATTCAATAGTGAAAAAAGATTTTAAAATGTCAATTAAAATATAAGAAAAAAACTCACTGAGACATTCTGTAACAAAATGTTTTCAATACAACAAAGTGTTGTCAATGGTTGTGCGTACACTTACATTTTGGTTAACAACACTTGGAGCTTGGAAGTAAATTTCCTGGCCAAAACATTTGGTGCAAATTGATTTGGATTGTAAAGCAATTTCACTGCATGCAAGTGGATTTTTTTTTTTTTTTTCAGGGGAAAAATTATCTGCTTTTTCTGCACACCAAATGCAACTCCAACCCTCAGTAAGGCATAAAAATACCTACCTTGTACCACCTCCCTGGGCAACCTGTTCCAGTGTCTCATTGTCATGAGGGTGGTGAGACACTGGAACAGGCTGCCCAGGGAGGTGGTAGAAGCCTCTTCCCTCGAGGTTTTTAAGGCCAGGCTGGATGTGGATCTGAGCAACCTGCTCTAGTGTGAGGTGTCCCCGCCCATGGCAGGGTGTGTTGGAACTGGATGATCCTTGAGGTCCCTTCCAAACCTAACAATTCTGTGATTCTATGACTTATCCTTCAGATAGCTAAGAATGACTTACATGGTGAAGACACTAAGTATAAGAGATCAAACTGAACTGAGCACAGAATGAGATAATGGCTGAAATACTGTTTAGATGTAGAAACAACAGTGGCAACTGCTTTGATCTGCTGATTCCTCCTACTGCACTAAATCACTTGTTAGTATAGACACAGCCAATATTATCCGGGCCACAAAGAATTTTTCATGCAATTCACCTATTCATTTTAACTTGGTGTACATAAACATGCACACATACACAAGCATATATGTATGAAAACATACATATATGGTGGGGTTTTGGGGGCTTTTTTGCAATACAAACATACAGGAGAAACATGTTGAAGTTTTGTTCTCAATTCAGTGATGACACTGTTAAAGTTACTCAGAAAATGCAACTTAGGCAAAAAAAGTTCAGTTGCATAAAGTTGTTGAAGTGTCTTGTCCAGATGTAAGTTCCAGATGCAAGTTTCTAGTGAGTAGTCAAACAGCATGTATTCAACTGGTGTGCACCAGGATGTCGATCTGCAATAATCCTATGAACACTAAGGACATTCCAGAAAGTAAATATCGTGCCAGTGCTTACAAAGACTAAATGAGCCAACCCACATAATTACAGGGCTGTCAGCATGACATCAATCCCAGGCAAAATAATAGAGTGACTGATACAGAACTCTGTTACCAAAAGATTAATAGAGGAAATGGATGCCAGTCAATATCAGCATATGGAAAGTAGATCCTCTCAAAATAACTTTCTTTTGTGTGCGATTACTACTTTGATTGCAAAATGGCACTGTGTTGACACAAGGTGCCTAGGCTCCTCCAAGACATGACACGTTATATACATCATTCTGGTTCAAAAAGTAGTGATTCAGGATTAACATGGTATACAGTGAATGAGGTTATCTTACAGGTCTTGACATGTAAACACAGACTTATCACTGAAAGTGTGAGGTTGAGCTGAGTCTTGCAATGTTTTGTGTTTTTTTTTTTTCAGAATTCTAGTGTATTTAATACTTTGTATCAGTGACCAATACCAGTACTCCATACTCACTAGTATGGAGATTTTCTGTATTTCCAACATTTGCAATGGTGGAAAAGTCTGGAGACATAATTAATGAACAGGGTGTGTTACTGTAACAGAATAATCTGTTTATCTTGGTTATGTGAGTGCAAGTAAATAATGGGATTTGTTGTGGCATTCTAAGGAGGAGAATGCCAAGGCCCAACTCTGTGTGACAAGACTATATATTTGCTTGCTCTCCCCACATCCAGGACACAAGGGGCAATGGGATTGTCTTTTATTTCCAGACATTTACAAGCAATGAGATGAAGAGCAACATGGGAAGCAGTGAAGTTATCTTCACTGACTACCAGAAGCCAACTCAGGAGATGTTATTAATCTACATACTTTTGTACAGCCAGAACCTGCTGGCAATCTCTCCCATTCCCATCCTCTATAACAGGGTTCTTCAAGTGATATAAGGGTGGTTGTAACCAGGAAGGGGCTGGCCTCTTCCCTCTAGCAACCAGCACCAGAACAAGGGGACACAGTCTCAAGCTGCACCAGGGGAAGTTTAGGCTCAAGGTGAGGAGAAAGTTCTTCACCGAGAGAGTCATTCACCACTGGAATGGGCTGCCCAGGGAGGTGGTGGAGTCACCATCCCTGGAGGTGTTCAAGAGGGGATTGGACGTGGCACTTGGTGCCATGGTCTAGTCATGAGGTCTGTGGTGACAGGTTGGACTTGATGATCTCTGAGGTCTCTTCCAACCTTAGCGATACTGTGATACTGTGATATTTTATCACTTAGTCTTCCATTGTGTCCTTCTTGCTTTGGCCCCCAGAAGTCCTAGGACTTTTTTGGTCCTTCTCACCTTATAGTGACCTGTAACTCAGGTATTGTAACTTCCTGTAATAGCAAGGAGCGGAAGTTAGCTGCTCAGGAGATACCTGTGTATTGCATGTTCCTAAAACCAAAGCTGATAACTACATTCAAAATCGTGGAGGCAAATAGGGAGAGCTTGAGCTCTGCAGGTCTCTACAGACAAAAGATTGCACAGTGCCTACACATTAAGTGTGTATCTTGGGTCTCAGTATGACTCTGAGTTAGTCAAGTATGTTCATCACACAGTCCGCAGGGAGAACTAGTTCCCATACAAAGAGATCTGGAAGAAATAGAATGCTGAGTTATCTGCATGTGAAATGCATAAATCCCTGGAAAACAGTGTTGCAAAAATAATTGCGTGGGCAGGACCCTCCTTGCTAACCCCTATTTGAATATTTTTATTTTCTGTGGCTGCAGGCAACAGAAGAGTGTCTCACAGTCTGCATGCAGCCACTGAGAGGAAAAGCATCTTTGACGTTTTTATTGTTAAGTAAGATAATATTGGAGGTAAATTGAACTTTACCTCATAACTTCTTGGCTTATTCTACAAAGCACATAAATATTCGATAAAGGAAAGAGCAACTCAGTAGTTGTTTGAGGAAGTCAGTGATGCTGCTGTTTCCAATTAGTGAGATAGCACACAAAATTAAGAAAATTTAAATTTAGGTGCAGATTTTCTTGGGCATGCAGTCCAGATTTTCAACTGATATAAAGCAACAAAATTTGCTATCGTTACAGTTCAATTACTTTCATTCATATCATCTGAGAATCTGGCAGCTATTTATTTTAACTTTGAGCATGACAGGAAACTACTCTAAAACACTTCTTTCTTTTCTCATTCAACCATAAGTCAACATCCAGTGTACAAATGTTTGGTGATAAATTTTTCTTGCAACTGGAATTTAGATCAGATACAAATGTAATTTAGCTGGTACCTTATTCTGCAGCTCAGGGGATTTGTTGGATACTTACTATAGGCGAAAGTGTTTAGTTTAGATACTGGTACCAGCAGTACTATTATCTGGCAAATGCTGTAATGCATATAGTACTTAGGAGAATTCTATCTGGTAACTAAAAAAGAAGTGTAAGTGTAGAATATGTTGATCGCATTATAGGCTGATACTTTAAACATTCACAGACTGTGATGTTCAAGCTGGTTATTGACAATAATATCAGCTTTAGAAAGAGCTTTGACAGGTCTCATTGTACAATGATTAATTACTGTGAGGCACTCCAATTTCCTCCCTTGTTCAACTCATGGCTCAGGGTAAAATCTGTTGCTCTTACTACACTCCATAACACAGGAAATATCTTCTCATTGCTGTACCCAAGGACCAATCAAAAGTGCAAAAGTCAGTCAAATAAAACCCACAGTCAATATGGAAAGGTCTTTCCTCAAGGGATCAAGGAAGGAAGGAAGTTAATCTGTCTTTGCTTTCCATGTTTTCATTTGTTCTAAATGACCAATGTATAGGACATGTGAATAGATTTTCTGAGGAGAGCAGGTGGGTAGTAGTCGGGTCATATCTCAAATGATGCATGAAAAGACAGAGGTGAGAAAGGAACAACTTTAAGAGGACGCAAAGGATATTATTATTTGTGCTTAAATTGCATACTTTTTCCACTGAAAAAAAGAAAAGAACAAGAAGGGCTATAATGGAACCAAACAGGATCTATGTGTTTTTATGACACTGTTAAAGAAGAGACACTGCCTGTTCGAAGGATTGCTCCTATGTTCCTAGTGTTGAACACACAGTGATATTACGTATGAACTGGTCATTGAGATTGCCTAGAAATAGACATCCTGCCTGATCCATGTTAGAGAAAATATTCAGCAAGTAGTTGTCATCACGAAAGGATACAGTGGTTTTTAATAATGCAGAGGAGATGCTACATTGCCAGATACTGTCTGAGAGTTCTTCCTTGCGTGACCTGAAACAACAGGAAGCGTGTATGAGGGGTGAGCTGTTTTACATTGCAGAATTCTGTTTAAGATTTTCAGGCTAGCTCCAGATGAGGTGGTAGATCACACATCTGTACAATGCTGAACAGAAACTATACTCGGGGTCCTGTAAGCAATGCAGGCGCAGCACTGCTGCATTGTGTTATGCTTTGGGTAGTGTAGCTATGCTGACATGGCTACGCTACTTCCAGTCTTAGCTGTATCTTGAGCTAGCTTAGAGCTCTCTGACATATAGTGCAAACTTATCAACATTTCTAGATTTTGGTAGAGATGATGACTGTGGATATTTCAAGTATGCAATCTGTTGCATTTGCAAAATGGGATGGGAACACTTTGGGATATGTACAGTACAACTAGTGTACTCTACACTGAGGTAGGCATCCTCTTTATTTTTCCTGTTCTTCCTCATATAAGAGATTGACCACAACTAGGCACAGGACCAAAAGCCACCCATAGCTGTACTGAGTTAGCAAAGCAAGCTGCTTTCTTTGATTCCTTTTAGCTGTGTGGTGTGCTTCAAGGGTGAGGACTGAGTTGATTATCTGATGAGGGTCAAGGCTGATTTAGATTGTCAGGGATCTAGGAGCTGGGGCGTGTGTGTATGGGTGCCAGGGGAAAGGTGTTTTCAACTTCCTCTGCAACATACGATGTGGTTCAGCTTTTGGGAATCATCAAGCCAGCTCTCACTTCGTCAGTTTTCTAACATCAAAGAATCTTTGGCATTACTGATGCCTTGATCTCCTCTTCTCTGTCTGTAGCACAGAATTTATTCTGAAAATCTTTGGTCTAATTAAAACCTTAGGGTTTGTATAGAACTGTGTGACATATTGGGAAAAAAAAAAAAAGAAGAAATCCATGTGATCATCAGGTTTGCTGATTTGGTGATCTTTTCTGGCATTATGTTCTACAGGTCTTTGTCTTTTACCCATGTGACTAAATGAGGTAAGAATACTACAGATATCAAAAAACTGCTAAGGAAGCCTGTCTTGAATTTACTTTAAAAACTTGATAGCTCTGAGAAGCTTTTAACCTTGCCTGAATGTAGTATAACTCAGTACACTTCTTCAGCATACACTCTACTTGAATCAGAGTGCTTTCTGCATTTTTACCCTTGTATCTTATGTTGGTACAGCAAAGGGGTACCAAAGGTATACAGCAGAGGTGAAAAACCTCTTGATATATACTTTGGCAAGTTTCTTTAGTGTCAAAGTGGTTCAGTGAATGGTTGCAGGAGTAGATGTGAGGCCTGAATCTCCTCTTGTTTGAGTGCTATTCACTGATCAAAGGTGAAACAGTTTTAGTTCAGTGTTGCCTTTTAGAGCTGGCTGGCATTTCTGAACCATGAGTGTGATCACATTGCAGCAGTGCAGCAGATAGAGAGTAGATTAATGTGTCTGAATTACCAAGAGCACAGGAGTACCCCATAAAATTCCATCCCCTAAATGCACAGTTGATGCAGTTGTGAAGAGGATGGAGGAGCAGGGAGTCAGGTGCTGTCACCATTACAGTCTTTCGCTTGGCACATGAATTCGGTGCATCTCAGAAGTCTACATGAAACTAAGACCCACTTTTCTCCAGAACCACAATCCCAGTAGGTGTTCACACTGTGTCCCTCAGTATCCACTCTGCCTAGAGTTTCAGAGCAGACTTAAGGGGAAATCTGAGCCAGTGTACTTCCATAGTGTACACCTGTGGGCCAGGAATGAATGTGTCCTGACATGCTGGACCCTGTAGCCTATCTAGTCAAAAAGACTCAATGTCACTAAAGTCAGGCTCAGAAGATACCACCTCACTTATTGGTAAGTGGGATTTGTAGACTTAGACTCCATCTGTACAGTGCGGTTGCAGGAAGTCTGAATCCTAGGTGAAGGTTTCACAGAGCTTTGCTCAGCACAGTGCAGGGCACAGCTGGGCTTTTTGGCCTGATCTTCATTGCCTGGACATGTTTGTTTTCTTCATAACTATTGTATGCAGCCAAACCATTAGACATTTAAATACACTCAACATTGACACTTATTCACAAGTACATTGAAAAGGTACATTGTGAATGAGAGTTTATAAATCTACTTTGAAGTTGTTGGTATAAAAAAAATGGAGAGGAAAAAAATCCTATGCTGTCATAACTGATTCCTGAAAATTACTGAGGAAACAAAATTAATGCTCATGAACTGAAATGAACACTATGAGGAATAACGAAGTATCCTTTCATCAGGCAATATGGGAGTTAAAGAACTTAACAGGCAATCAAGTGATTAAGGAATGATAGACAAATTACAGGTGTTTTAATGCTAAAATATTTACTCTTCCATATGTCTTTCAAGGTCCAACTAGCCAAAATGCTAGTTTAGTCTCTTAGAGGTGTTGCTTTAGGTTACTGGTGCTGAAAGCTGAATTTTTCTAATGAGTGCCTGAATGCATTCAGTAGCATTATGTGATGTGGCACCCTAGCTTAGTGTAAATAAAACTCTGTATTTATGGGAATAGTTTTCCTTCCTCTATCAGTGTTTTAATTACTACAAACCAATATCTTAATAACTCTGTCCTCCAACAAAAAAAAAAATTATGCTAGCATTTTATTTTTTCCTTTAAGTTGAGGTGATACAAAATCAGCCCTAAACCGTGTTAAATAATGAAGGAAAATCAATGTAGTTTTGAAGACAGGGAACCACCTGCTGTGCAACTTATCCATCAATGAGCTTCTGTTTAATCATTTTCTGTCTAGAGAATTATCATCTCCTTTGTCTTTACAGGCAATGGGCAAAAAAAAACCTTGTGAGCTGCTGATTTTCAAAACTTAAAACAGTGGGCAGCGTATCAAAGAAAATTCATTCTGGGTGTTGGATTCTTAGGAACCATTCAACCATATTTTATAGAAAAATATGAAGAAATGACTTTACATGCTCCTTAGCAGCTGGAATTAGGTGTTGAGAAGGTCTCCCAAGGTGTCATTTTATATTGATAAACAACAGGAAGAAGGAGTTGATTGAAAGCTTTATGATACCCAGGACATGGAGAGCTTCAGGAAAGATATATAGTACTTCTGCTTCAGTCCCCAGTTAAGTTTGAGATTTTACTTGTAGATGGGCACAGTCCTCATGACATAGGATCTCAAAAAGCTAGAGCAACTAAAGTGGTTCTTTCTGTGCCTCTGTATTTATAACTGTAGAGTTAACCTTTCCATGGTTAGCAACGTGGATCTACAGTGGGACAGGTTCTTATAGCCACAGCTATTTTACAGCTTTGCTAAACAGTGCTGAAGCAATGTGAATGCTACATGTTTGCATAAGAACTGCAAGATTTAAAAGTAAAAGCAATGTTCACTCTTTCATGTTGTCTGCAGAGACTACCAGCTTTGGGTAGAAATTGGAAAGATGAGGATCACAGTATCACAGCATTGCCGGGGTTGGAAGACACCTCAAAGATCATCGAGTCCAACCTGTCACCACAGACCTCATGACCAGACCATGGATGATGGAACAAGAAAGCATTCAATATAAAGAATGACTCACAGGGTTGTAGAAAAGAGAAGGTGAGGAAATAATGAAGAAAAAATAAGCATAAAAATAAAAGATATCAACTCCATGGCAGCTCACCTGTATAACACATAATTTGTAAATATACGGTAAAAAAAGACAACAGAATCTATTTTCTTTGCTACCCTTCATAATGCTTATTTTATGTGGCAACAAGCCAACAACAACAAGAAGAAGGGGGAAAAAAACCAGAAAACCGTTCTTCTTTTCATAAAAATTTTGATAGCAACTGCTTTTAAAAAAAAAAAAAAAATCAGGAAATATCCTTTGAGGGGTGCTATCAGCTCTTTGTTTTTAAATAACTTAATTTTTGTCATTGTTTAAGGCAAAGGGTAACCTACCTGCTCCCCCAGCACAAAAGTGAGGGGAAAAGTAACACAAAACTCAGTGTTTAAATAAAGAGATAAGAGTTTAATATGTTATAAGATATCACAGTATCACAGTGCAACAGTATCACCAAGGTTGGAAGAGACCTCAAAGATCATAGAGTCCAACCTGTCACCACAGACCTCATGACTAAATATGGCACCAAGTGCCACATCTAATCCCCTCCTGAACACCTCCAGGGATGGTTACTCAACCACCTCCCTGGGCAGCCCATTCCAATGGCGAACGACTCTCTTGGTGAAGAACTTCCTCCTCACCTCAAGCCTAAACTTCCCCTGGTGCAGCTTGAGACTGTGTCCCCTTGTTCTGGTGCTGGTTGCTAGAGAGAAGAGACCAACCCTTTCCTGGCTACAACCACCTTTCAGGTAGTTATAGAGAGCAATGAGGTCACCCCTGAGCCTCCTCTTCTCCAGGCTAAACAACCCCAGCTCCCTCAGCCTCTCCTCATAGGGCTTGTGCTCAAGGCCTCTCCCCAGCCTTGTTGCCCTTCTCTGGACACGTTCAAGTGTCTTGATGTCCTTCCTAAACCGAGGGGCCCAGAACTGGACACAGTACTCAAGGTGAGGCCTACTCAATGAAGAGTACAGGGGCAGAATGACTTCCCTGCTCCTTCTGGCCACACTGATCCTAATGCAGGCCAGGATGCCGTTGACCCTCTTGGCCACCTGGGCACACTGCTGGCTCATGTTTAGGTGGCTGTCAATCAGCACCCCCAGGTCCCTCTCTGTTTGGCAGCTCTCCAGCCACTCCGACCCCAGCCTGCAGCTCTGCATGGGGGTGTTGTGGCCAAAGTGCAGCACCCGGCACTTGGACTTGTTGAATATCATAATCACAATGCATAATTGCCTTAGCTAATAATCTTATTAATCTAATAACGCAAAGCATGATTACCTTAGCGAAGCCCATTTGCAGAAGTGCTGTGAAATACAAAGGGGTGTTGGGGGAGAAGAGGCATAAAACAGAAAACCAAAACCTGTGAGCTACCTCACTCCCACAAGTCTTGCTGCCATTCCCGCAAAAAAGAGCCCAAACCCAAGAACGTGAAACAGAACAGGAAACCTCCCATGTTGCAATCTGAACTTCAAGCCCCACAGTACTTTGCTCCAGTTAGCACCTTCATTTTTGATGAAGCCACAGCATGGTATGGATAAGTGCAGCAGATGGAGCTGAATCCATGAGAATTTTAAATTATAATTCCATGGTACACTAAATAAATTAAAATAAATAAATAAATCAGTGTCTGTTGGTCATTAAATACAAAAGGGTTTTCTCCACAGCTTTGAAGCTAGTGGCGCAGAATTACATACAGCCAAAGGCATTCTAGAAACAACATATGAACAAAAAGGTAGGTCAAATAATAGACAATGTTTAGCTTGTGGCCTGATAAGAGTATTAAAACAGAGTTCATAAATAAAATAGAGCTCTTTTATACAATATATTACCTTTTGCTGAGGGTAAGCAGAGCTGATGGGCACCCTGTTTCTGCCAACAGTGATGTAAAATCAAGGTTGTGCCCAATATGAAATATGGTCGTGCTTCAAATATCAAATAAAAGAATTTCCTCTTCTTTGGCTTAATTTTTACCTCTTTAAAGCTTCCTCACTCTCTACTGTAACTTCCTTCAACTGTTTGTGTTTACCAATGACATTGTTTAATGTCTTCCCTACCAGAACATTACTGAATATCGGTTTAGCCCTTGACTGGTTAACAATGAAAGTAACATACATCAATTTCTGGCAACATGAACAAAAATTGGATTTTAGAAAAGGAGAAAATCAGAAGGTTTTACATGAAGACAGACATCAAATTTTCCACACCACTAATTTTTTCTCTCTTTTTTTTTCCTTTTCTTTCTTTTTTTTTCCTTTTCTTTCTTTTCTTTTCTTTTTTTTTTTCCCTTCCTGTTCTGCCTGTTGTGTGATAAACATAATCAGATAAGTTGCACCAGTTCTGAAGTTGACCAGGTGATGTGTCTAATGCATTTCATACATACAAAATACATACAAAATTAACCAGGTTGGAAAAGACCTTTGAGATCACCAAGTCCAACTTATCACCCAACACGATCTAATCAACTAAACTATGGCACTAAGTGCCTCGTCCAGGCTCTTCTTAAACACCTGTACACTGCACTGGTTAGGCCGCACCTTGAGTACTGTGTCCAGTTCTGGGCCCCTCAGTTTAGGAAGGATGTTGACTTGCTGGAACGTGTCCAGAGAAGGGCAACAAAGCTGGTGAGGGGTTTGGAACACAAGCCCTATGAGGAAAGGCTGAGGGAGCTGGGGTTGCTTAGCCTGGAGAAGAGGAGACTCAGGGGTGACCTTCTTGCTCTCTACAACTACCTGAAGGGAGGTTGTAGCCAGGCAGAGGTTGGCCTCTTCTCCCAGGCACCCAGCACCAGAACAAGAGGACACAGTCTCAGGCTGCGCCAGGGCAGGTTTAGGCTGGATGTTAGGAAGAAGTTCTACACGGAGAGAGTGATTGGCCATTGGAATCGGCTACCTGTGGAGGTGGTGGAGTCACCTTCATTGGAGGTGTTCAGGAGAAGACTTGATGGGGTGCTTGGCTGTATGGTCTAGTTGTTGGGTGGGTTGGATTGGTTGATGGGTTGGACGCGATGATCTTGAAGGTCTCTTCCAACCTGGTGTATTGTATTATTATTATTATTATTATTATTACCTCCAGTGATGGTGACTCCACCACCTCCCTGGGCAGCACATTCCAATGGCAAATTACTCTGTGAAGAATTTCTTCCTAGCATCCAACCGAGACCTCCCCTGGTGCAGCTTGAGACTATGTCCTCCTGTTCTGTCACAGGCTGTCTGGGAGAAGAGACCAACTCCTACCTGGCTACAACCTCCCTTCAGGTAGTTGTAGACAGCAAGAAGGTCCCCCCTGAGCCTCCTCTTCTCCAGGCTAAACAAACTCAGCTCCCTCAGCCTCTCCTCGTAGGGCTGTGCTCTAAACCCCTCACCACCTTTGCTGTGCTTCAAAGAGGAGAGTTTGCAAGATAAAGCTCTAAAAGAAATGTCTTTGACCAGGAAGAATGGGCAAGGTTTGGTTTGGAGTAGGAAGGTACTTTTGGCAGAAAATGTTAGGTCACCATTACCCATTCTTTTCTTTTAATGTCCCATTTTTAGGGGTGGTAACTCACCCTCACACCTTATAAGTATTGTTAGGCTTAACTGTGCCCTCCTGAACCCTTGATTTAGAAGAAATTAGCATAATGCTCCTAGTCATGGAAGAGAAAATGGGTGCCTGTATTACATGTGTGGTAAGAAAATGTGGTGTTTCTGTTATTTAGGGAAATACAGTGTGGTGCCATGGGCAGCATTTTTTCACCTAATCAACAAAAACAACAACAACAACAACAAAAGTGAAAAGTATATTAGAGTTGCACAAAAGCACAGCTAAAGTCTCTCTCAGTAAAACAATGGAGAGCAGGCTGATTGCCATCTAGAACATGATTAATTGGAGTGTTCTCTGAGGTGTGATAGGACATCAGAGCTCAGGCACAGTATTACTGTCTTATAAAGATACTGCATAGTGCAACATGTAGAGTATGAAAAAATGTTTTAATAAAGGGCAGCATGATTTTAAAGTCAGTCTGGTGCTCTAAGATGAGCCAAGAATGTTTCTACATTAATAGGTTCATGCAAAATTTGGTTCTAGTATGTGTGCTTACTGCAACATGTATTTAACACACAATGCAGGACTACATGTGTGTCTGTATAAAGATGTAGGAAAGATGTGAACAGACAACTGGAGACATTCTGAAGTTGCAAAGTTTTTTCACACCTTCTATGAACAGAAAGCAGAGCTAGTATCGTAGTATCATAGTATCAGTCAGGGTTGGAAGGGACCACAAGGATCATCTAGTTCCAATCCCCCTGCCATGGGCAGGGACACCCTACACTAGATCAGGCCGGCCAGAGCCTCATCCAGCCTGGTCTTAAACACCTCCAGGGACGGGGCCTCAACCACCTCCCTGGACAACCCATTCCAGGGCTTCACCACTCTCATGGTGAAGAACTTCTTCCTCACATCCAGCCTGAAACTCCCCTCCTCCAGCTTCATTCCATTCCCCCTAGTCCTATCACTACCTGATAGCCTGAGAAGTCCCTCCCCAGCCTTCTTGCAAGCCCCCTTCAGATACTTCAGAACAGCTCCAACTCCTTCAGTCTGTCCTCATAGGAGAGGTGCTCCAGCCCTCTGATCATCCTCGTGGCCCTTCTCTGGACACATTCCAGTACGTCCATATCCCTCTTGCAATAGGGGCTCCAGAACTGGTTGCAGTACTCCAGGTGGGGTCTCACCAGAGCTGAGTAGAGGGGGAGAATCCCCTCCCTTGACCTGCTGGCCACACTTCTCTTGGTGCAGCCCAGGATCTGATTGGCTTTCTGGGCTGCAAGTGCACACTGAGAGCTCCTGTTGAGCTTCTCGTCCACCAGCACCCCCAAGTCTCTCTCCTCAGGGCTGCTCTCCAGCCAATCACTGCCCAGTCTGGATTTGTGCCTGGGATTGCCTCGACCCAGCTGCAGGACCCTGCACTTGGTCTTGTTGAAGCTCATGAGGTTGGCTTGTGCCCACCTCTCCAGCCTGTCATTCAAGTGATGATAAGAAAGCTTGACAAAACAATTGCTGTCTTTAAGAGAAAAATTAAATAAAGGACCAAAATCCTAAGCATATATCTTTGCAATCAACAAGAATTTTCATTGGCAGAAATAGAAAAAGGAACACATGACAAGGGAAAGGAATAATATTTTGTCTGTTTTTTTTTTAATTTATTTATAATATTTCAAAGGCATAGAAAAGATCTTATGCTGGACTGAATAAGGAAAAATGTACAAACAATGCACTCACATGTGCATATGATGTCACATGTAGATCAGATCCCTGCTTACACTAATTTAGGCTCATACTTATATTGAGTTATTGCACCTTAGTTGCCTCCTTCCTTTCAAGTTCATAACAAGTGAAAATGATTATAAACCAGACATGAATCTAACCCAAGACAGAGACCCATCCACCTGAGACTGCAATTTGGAAGCATTTTATGCAAGACAATGTCTGGCTTTAATTTTCCATTCATGTCATTTGCTGGAAGATGTTTCTGAAGCTGAATGGTAAACACTCCTTCACTGACCTTTGATGAGTAAGGTGTTGGGATATGAGGGCAAAAATGATGAGGCTTTTACTAGAGGTGTGAGAGTTCTTAAAGGTTAAGTGGCCAGTTACTTATTTAGGTATACCAGGAGAGTACACTGATCAGCAGTGATGGTAATAACAGAGTTTACAGCATTCAGTCTTTAAGGAAGCAGTTTTTCTGGCAAAATGTCAAGAGAGAAGTTGCTACTCAGTAGCTCGAGGATGACACCCTCAATCTGTGCAATAGTTAATAAAAAGTCAGGTGTCTTTGGAAAAAGAGTAATAGGAAGGAAGGAGGAGGTGGAAGGAAGGGTGACTAATGGAACATAATTGCGTATGGATATTGGATATGGATTTTGTTCACCCTACACGGAGAGTAGGGATATTTTCATACATGTTTGAAAAATTGTCCTAGGGGACAAATGTCTGCTCCTTGGGATTTAACAAAAAAATGCAGCTGTACAAAAATAAATTTGCACAAGTGGTGGAACCAGTGAAAATCCTATTTCTGTGGAGAAGCAAAATCCTCCATCACCTCGTTTCTTATCTCATTCACTTTGCTGTAAGAGAAAGATACATAATTATGTGGCTGCTTGTCCATATCATTGTGGTAGATTGCATGCCTTTACTTTTAGCCTATATAAGACAGTGCTACTTGTCAATTATTATAGGCAGGATTGTAGCATCACATCATTAGTGATATAAAAAAATAATATTATCAATATTTTTCATTTTTACTATTATAAGTCCTTGTTATTGAGTTGCTTATAACTTGGCACAACTCCAGGCCTCTGGACAGAAATTTCCCTATGTTTTGTGTCAGCCTCAGGGGAAGATTTTTATTTTTTGTATTTTATTTTAATTCAAGCACAGGTTACTTTTGTCTTATTTCTTTGCATAGTAGCACCCTCCTTTTCAGCAGACATTGAAATATGGATCTTGGGTCAAAATCTCTTGAAATGTCAACTAATAATAAGTACTTAATATATATATGTTCAACCAACTTCCTTCATACCAAAAAGAAAGTTAAAATTTCAAAAGACCCTTCCTGAGCTTGTGCTATTCTTTGACTTACAAGCCCTATGAGGAGAGGCTGAGGGAGCTGGGGTTGTTTAGCCTGGAGAAGAGGAGGCTCAGGGAGACCTCATTGCTCCCTACAACTACCTGAAAGGTGGTTGTAGCCAGGCAGAGGTTGGCCTCCTCTCCCTAGCAACCAGCACCAGAACAAGGGGACACAGTCTCAAGAGGCAACAGGGGAAGTTTAGGCTGGAGGTGAGGAGAAAGTTCTTCACCAAGAGAGTCATTCGCCGTTGGAATGTGCTGCCTGGGGAAGTGGTGGAGTCGCCGTCCCTGGAGGTGTTCAAGAGGGGACTGGACATGGCACTTGGTGCCATGGTCTAGTCGTGGAGTCTGTGGTGACAGGTTGGACTCAATGATCTTCGAGGTCTCTTCCAGCCTTAGCGATACTGTGACCGCCTATTGATAGTTGAAACACATGAGACCTCTCTCTCAGGAGTCAATATGCTGGGTTCTATCGCTGGCTCTTCTCTTTTACGTGCTGTCTTTTGCAGGGCAAAGGGAAGTTAGGAACCAATATCAGAATTATGGTCAAATCATCTTGTGTTTTTTGTATTGTAGCCACCTTCCAGCTACCACACAAGCAACCAGGAGAAAGGAGGGGTTCAAAAGACAGAGTTGGGGAAAGATAAGGAGAAGTTTTGTGAGGCTGAATCTGGGGTGTGAATAAGAGACTCTGTTGAGGTGTTGTAGTAAGGAAAGACTTATAATGAGGTGAGGTACAGAAATGTGATGAAGACCCAGTGAGACGAAAGGACTGGGATGGAAAACCCACACATTATGGTTGGATGGAAGGTGATGGCTTATTAGCAAAACTAAAAACATGGTTAGAACAGGTTAGGAAAAGATTGGATTAAAAATATTACTAACTAGAAGCTGGGATGCAAGGAAGTGAGATAGAAATATGACAGAAAGAGGAGAGATGACAGATGGAAAGGGCATTTGACTGCACTCCAAAGAAAGAATAGGATAGAATAGAATAGAATAGAATAGAATAGAATAGAATAGAATAGAATAGAATAGAATAGAATAGAATAGAATAGAATAGAATTAACCAGGTTGGAAAAGACCTTCAAGATCATCAAGTCCAACCTATCACCCAACACCATCTAATCAACTAAACCATGCCTCATCCAGTCCCCTCTTAAACACCTACAGCAATGGTGGTAGACTCCACCATCTCCCTGGTAGCTGTGTGTCTACACCCATCCCTTCTTTTACCTTGTGATAAATATTCATAAACTGAATCTAATGTAACTTGTGAGTGGACAAAACTCTTAGTTCTCAATATACCAATTTATTTTTGCTTCATTTTAAAAATAAATGCCTATAGGGCTACATATAACTTAAATAAACCCCAAAATATTAAAAGAATGCAGTCAAAGATGCAGATAAATGTTCATGGTGTAGGAATTAACAGGTAACATTAGTCCAAGTCATTGAATTAATAATTTCTGTCTTTCTCTTTAATGAATTAATGTTTTGGGTTCTTTAGTGGTTTGTGGGGAGGGCTTTTTTGTTTATTTGGTTGGGGGGGTGGGTTGTGTGAGATTAGCCTGACCTGAGTATGCTTTTTTATGTTGTAGGCAATTTCAGATTATTGAAATTATAATTTCAATGTAAGTTTTGTGTTGTAAGTAATTTCAGTTGAAGGTCCGGCTTTGTAAGAGGTGGATTAAATTGCCTGTATTTTTATACTGTGGTTTAGGAAGCATGAAGTGGAAGGGTCTCTTATATTTGAAGATACCTTTAAGCCACAAGTTCCTTTCCTTTTCATCTATGCCAAGTTCCTTTTGTGGTGTTCTTTTAGTCAGTAACTCCACCACAAGTGTATTTGTCTGATCTATGGTACAAATGCATTTGTCATGGCTGTTATATTCTTGTTTGACGAGCACTGATTAAATGACCTAGGCTTCCTAACCTATTCTGCACAGATTATCATCACACTGTAAGAATAAGGTAAATTCTAAGTTCTATGAACTTAATTCATTGTCTGCAGTCATTTCAGCACTCTCACTCAATAAAATATTAATAGATATATTTTATGTTATGTTATTTACACTCAACCATTGATTGGATCTCACAGAACACTATGAAGACTGTGGAATTCTATTGTATCATTTACTTTTATTCATTATATTTGTCATTCTGTCAGCAAGCCACATTAACTTAGTTTGCACACAAGCTGTTTTGGATGAAATTATGGACTGTTTCTCTCTTCCCATAACTTCCAGATAACCAGGATAACTGGCTTTTATTTATTCATGCCTTTTTTACATCTGAAAGACTGGCACAATAGAAACTTCTCTAGTACTTACTTGAGCTCAGCATTAAATATTCAAAATAGTTTCTTTATTGCTGTGACTTGAAGACCTCACCTTAGAGTCTGTGAGAATATATCTGAAATAAGGTGTATTACTTTTCCATATGCATCTTTACCTATGTGTTTATCTTCAATGAATTGCATCTACCATTTCATTGACCAGTGTGTGAAGGTTTGGTACAGTTCCACATTATGAGTGAGAAGTGCCTGCAGTATCTGACTTGCAGTAGCACTACCTGCACTTCACAGTCAGCCCTTCTTTTGCTGTCTAAAAGAGCTGAGTATCATAAGGAAACACTGACACTTTATATTCACCCTCTCTTCCTTTCAGTTATTTAGAAATACATTGATCAGGATAAGACCCAAAAATATGACTGTGGTGCTCCAGAGAAATCCTTTTCTACATTGAGAATCTCTGTTTACAATCTTTTAAACAATTATTTCTCGATGCAAGAATCTTTATTTTAATCTTCCATTTCTCATTTTTTTCTTTAAGAGAAGGTAAAAGGAGTTGGGGCTGTTCAGTCTGGAGAAGAGAAGGCTCCGAGGTGACCTCATTGTGGCCTTCCAGTATCTGAAGGGGGCCTACAGGAAGGCTGGGGAGGGACTTCTCAGGATCTCAGGTAGTGATAGGACTAGGGGGAATGGAATGAAGCTGGAAATGGGGAGATTCAGGCTGGATGTGAGGAAGAAGTTCTTTACCATGAGAGTGGTGAAGCCATGGAATGGGTTATCCAGGGAGGTGGTTGAGGCCCAGTCCCTGGAGGTGTTTAAGCCCAGGCTGGATGAGGCTCTGGCCAGCGTGATCTAGTGTAGGGTGTCCCTGCCCATGGCAGGGGGGTTGGAACTAGATGATCCTTGTGGTCCCTTCCAACCCTGACTGATTCTATGATTCTATGATTCTATGATTCTATGATCTTTGGTAAGGGATCTTGTCAAATGCCTTCAGGAAATCCAAATCATCTGTATCATCAGGGTGAATCTTATTCATTCTCTTGTGTTTCATTTAAAGAACTTGAAATCATTTGTGAGGAATTATTTCTCTTTATAGCTATAGTTTTAGTTCCTTCCTATTATTTCTTATTTGTTAACATGTCCATTTATTCTATTCTTTTGTATTTGGTCCTGATGAATTGCACAGTATAGATGTTAGAATTCCTGGTCTATAGTTCTTTCAGTATTCATTAACAGCCTTTTAAAAGAAACCTATTTTTGCCATTACTTAGTTCAGTGGGTGAATTATTCCATTAATTTAGAATTGTTGGATAAGGATTCCTCCCCCTGTACTCAGCACTGGTTAGGCCACACCTTCAGGACTTTGTCCAATTCTGGGCCACTCAGTTTAGGAAAGATGTTGACTTGCTGGAATGTGTCCAGAGAAGGGCAACAAAGCTGGTGAGGGGTTTGGAGCACAAGCCCTATGAGGAGAGGCTGAGGGAGCTGGGGTTGCTTAGCCTGGAGAAGAGGAGGCTCAGGGAAGACCTTATTGCTGTCTACAACTACCTGAAGGGAGGTTGTAGCCAGGTGGAGGCTGGTCTCTTCTCCCAGGCAACCAGCACCAGAACAAGAGGATACAGTCTCAAGCTGAACCAGGCTGGATGTTAGGAAGAAATTCTTCATAGAGAGAGTGATTGGCCATTGGAATGGGCTGCCAAGGGAGGTGGTGGAGTTGCCATCCCTGGAAGGGTTTAGGAGAGACTTAATGGGGTGCTTGGTGCAATGGTTTAGTTGATTAGATAGTGTTGGATAGGATGGACACAATGATTTTGAAGGTCTCTTCCAACCTGGTTAATTCTATTCTAATCTATTCTATTCTATGCTATCTAGTATATTGACACTCTTAATTTTATTTCATTTTTCTGATAAACTGTTTTAAAAACATTTCATTCTGAGGTGATGGCCCCTTATTTAGAGTAATTGTGGTTCAGGAATGTCTTGCTTTTATTTTCATGTCAAACATGAATAATTTTTTATTATTATTCTGGTTTTAAATTTTTTTAACTGTTGAATTGTTCTCCTTGATTCTCTTTTCATATCCTAGTCACCTGCTTTATCTACCAATTACTTGGCACCTCTCACAACTCTGGTGTCTTTGAAAAATGTTTTATGAAAGTTTTTTTCTACTTTTTGAAAGTTATTTCTCCAATTTCTTTTTGGACTGTCATGTTGCTTTTACATTTACCCTGTCAAACTTTCTGGTCTCTTTCCTTTTGCTTGTTTACATGCTATCACATGTCTTAAGAGAAAGAAAAGCTGCATGAATCTTTCCCTTTACCTGTTATTTTGCCCTGGGGGATTTCTTTGGGTGTCTTTCTTCCCCTGTTTTTCTCCCTATAAGAGGAAACAAACTTTCTTTCACTACAAAATTCTGGTTAAGTTGGAAACTTCTTGTTCTGTTAGTTCTTCTGAAAAACATCGAGTTCTCCAAGACCAAAGCTTAAAGTGCCAGAAAGAAGCAAACTTATCATAACAGAGTGACAGCGCAATGTAGAGTTTCAAAACAGCTCCTGCATAAAAAGAATGTTCAGAGGGCCCAGCCTCTTCTAACTCTTCCAAAGCAACATTCATTTGGTGACAAGCAACATGTGCCTGTCATAGAATAAGTAGGGTGTTTGTGTGCTGGCTTGAAAACACCTCTGAAGTGATTGAACCATCTGTAATAGGTTTCCTGTCATGAAACAAAACAAAACAAAACAAAACAAAACAAAACAAAACAAAACAAAACAAAACAAAACAAAACAAAACAAATTAAACAAAACCCAAAACCACACAATCCCCCCAAAACAAACAGAAAACAAAAAACACAAACCAAAACAACAACAAAAAAACCCTGATCTAACAAAAAACACTGAACACCACTCCCCCCACCCTAACCGCCAAACAAGAGCAAGAAAGAGAGAAGTGGAGAGAGGTTTAGTCAAATTTCAGCAACTTCTCTGTCTCTATGCATATATCTGTGGATATTATTGAAGTAGCTCTCTCTCTTTCTAAATCATACACTGTGTTCTTCATTTTAAATTTTTAAAAGAGGTGTTTACTGAATTTTGAGAGCTGCTTTTATGACAAAGCTGGTAAAATACATCTGTGAACAGCTGTAGGCTAAAGATATAATATTGTGCTTGTGTCCAAAGCTGACAATGTTACTTTCAACAAAGTTAACAACACTAATTGTTCAAGGTTGAAACTTGAGTATTTCTGAACTGAAATGGATGAGGATCTACAAAGCCTGACTTCACAAACATCCCTTAGGTTTTGCAAGACTTCCGTGTATTAGAAATATCACACAGTATCACAGTATCACCAATGCTGGAAGAGACCTCAAAGGTCATCAAGTCCAACCTGTCACCACAGACCTCATGACTAGACCATGGCACCAAGTGCCACGTCCAGTCCCCTCTTGAACACCTCCAGGGATGGTGACTCCACCACCTCCCCGGGCAGCCCATTCCAACAGCAAATTACTCTCTTGGTGAAGAACTTTCTCCTCACCTCAAGCCTAAACTTCCCCTGTTGCCTCTTGAGACTGTGTCCTCTTATTCTGGTGCTGGTTGCTAGAGAGAAGAGACCAACCCCTTCCTGGCTACAACCACCTTTCAGGTAGTTGTACAGAACAATGAGGTCACCCCTGAGCCTCCTCTTCTCCAGGCTAAATAACCCCAGCTCCCTCAGCCTCTCCTCATAGGGCTTGTGCTCAAAGCCTCTCCCCAGCCTTGTTGCCCTTCTCTGGACACGTTCAAGTGTCTCGATGTCCTTCTTAAACTGAGGGGCCCAGAACTGGACACAGGACTCAAGGTGTGGCCTAACCAATGCAGAGTACAGGGGGACAATGACTTCCCTGCTCCTGCTGGCCACACTATTCCTAATGCAGGCCAGGATGCCGCTGGCCTTCTTGGCCACCTGGACACACTGCTGGCTCATGTTCAGGTGGCTATTGATCAGCACCCCCAGGTCCCTCTCTGTTTGGCAGCTCTCCAGCCACTCTGACCCCAGCCTGTAGCTCTGCATGGGGTTGTTGTGGCCAAAGTGCAGCACCCGGCACTTGGACTTGTTGAATTCCATCCCATTGGACTCCGCCCATCTGTCCAGTCGGTCGAGGTCCCTCTGCAGAGCCCTCCTACCCTCTAACTGACCAAATCTGCTCCCAACTTGGTGTCATCTGCAAATTTGCTGATGACTGTCTCAACCCCCTCATCCAGATCATCAATGAAGATATTAAAGAGGATGGAGCCCAGCACTGATCCCTGGGGACGCCACTGGTGACTGGCCTCCAGCTGGATGTGGCACCATTCACCACCACTCTCTGGGCTCGGCCCTCCAGCCAGTTCCTAACCCAGTACAAATAAAACTCAGCAAACTGAGGAATCCATGGTCTTATTATAAGGCTAATTGTGATAGATCTATATGCATTCAGTCATATGAAGAAACTTGTATCTATTTATTTATTTATTCAAGATCTTGTTTTGCTGGGCAGCTAAAAGTACCAGCTCTTTTCTATCCATTTGTCACATGTTGAAGTCATCAATATTATATCTTTGCAAGTTCCTCAGAATCACTTAGCAATACTTTCAAACGTTTGTGACCCAGAATTTGTCAAGGACTGTTATACATTTCTTAATCATTTTAAGCAAGCAGACAATATCTGAGAGTGTGTTACCTCTGCTTCCAATATCCCATGATGGTCATTGCTAGCATAAAGTATCTTTTATTTGTTGCTATCCATAAATTCTGTTTTCTAGATGCTTCCTTTAATTTCTGCCTCCACTGTTCTGTTTATCTCCTCCCATTCTTGCTGCTGCTGTTGCTATTCTTCTGCCCTTCCTTTTTCTACACTTGTGGTGCTCTAAATCTGTCAACCAGATGTAACTTTCAGGAGTCCTGATTACAAGCAGATTTGCAAGCCCTTGTATGTTACCTTCTATTTTAAAAAGTTGACTTGGGATTTGGAAAAACTCCCCACTTAGTACTTTAAATAGAAAGAAAATACTGTAGCTCGGCATTGGCTTCTGGTAAGCACTACTGAAACCACCTTGTAGCTGGAAACAGATTTGTGATATTGTTTGGATTTTTATATGATGATTTATTGTAATGTTATTAGCAAGTGTGTGTAGGAAAGAGTTTGTTTTCATTTTAAGCATTTCTAAAGGTGTGAGACTTTGTGGTGCCAGGGAAGGAGACAAGGGAAGACTGTCTGGACTTCTGAAAAAACCATCCCAGTCAATTTCAGTGACCTGTACGGTAGCTATATTTCAACTGTAGGGCTGTTCCATGTTATTGCATTGCCCTAGGAAGTGCAGTTTTATATTCCCTTGCCAACATTCTCAGAGCTAACTACACTGACTAACCAAAAGCTGCGTGGCAAAAATGTTGCTTCTTCCCGGTCTCCTGAATCAATAGCCCATTAATCTGAGCAGTCTTCTGAATACATTCAGTGATGTTGATGAAAAAGAATACAGAATACAGAATTAACCAGGTTGGAAAATACTTTTGAGATCATTAAGTCCAACCTATCTCCCAACACTATCTAATCAAGTAAACCATGGCACTAAGTGCCTCATCCAGTTTCTTCTTAAACACCTTCGGTGATGGTGACTCCACCACCTCCATGGGCAGCACATTCCAATGGCAAATCAATCACTCTTTCTGTGAAGAACTTCTTCCTAACATACAGCTTAAATCTGCCATGATATGTGGCATGCAAAATGCTGCTTCTTCCATTCTTCATATGCACACAAGCCTGCTCATGGGTGGGTAGCATGAAGAAGCGGGGTGCACTTCTACTGCACAATGCACTCTTGGCTAGATATCAGTGTCCAAAGACAGAGAAGAAATAGAATCTAGCTATGAGAAAGGAGATGCTGAGACAAAGTGGGACACTCCTCTGAACAGCATTCACCACAGCATGACAGCTTTCCTTTAGACACCACCAAATGATGATGCTATTTGAATTACAGCTTATCAGAAGAGCAGAGGTCAGCATTAGTGTATGGTTTAGGGGGCTTCTGAGACATCCCATGGGCATGAGGTGTGTGACCTGTGGTTATTATTGTAAAGGTATTCTTGGAACATGTGGTACTCTCATTCACTGTGACTACAAAAGTGCCACAAGTTATCTTTCATCAGATCTGATGGAAAACCCACTAAAGTGACTAGCTGATTGGTTAGAGCCCTGGATTCAGGTCCAGATTTTGCTGATAAAAGAGAATAATTTCACTCTAGGAGGCAACCAATAAAACCATCTCTGCATTCCAGTATAATTCCATTTATTGATTATTTTTTTTTCCCCTTAAAGGGAGATTTCTTCACCTCCCAATGCTGTTAAGGAATAATTTTACATTAAACAAAAGCTGGGATTTTTGAGGGTTGGACTAAATGACCATTAAATATCCCTTCCACTTGAAAACATTTTACAATTCTATGATCTGTTTCCTGTTGAGGTAAAGACAGTGGAGAGATTAAAATTAGCTTTAAATTGACAGCTGTGAACTCACCACCTTCATCATATAGTTACTTATGAACCTTAAAATAGATGCCTCATATATATCACAGGAAATATTGCATATATTTTGGAACCAAAGCAATTTGCAATTCATATTATCTTAGTCTATGTTTTCAAAAGTGAAATCATTGCACTGAGTCTGCAGCTTTTTCCACACCTTGAGTGTGAAAAAACAGCTTACTGCTTCTCAGTAGACTATCCTTGGTGCCATGGTTTAGTTGATTAGATGGTGTTGGATGATGGGTTGGACACAATGATCTCGAAGGTCCCTTCCAACCTGGTCTGGTCTGGTCTGGTCTGGTCTGGTCTGGTCTATTCTATTCTATTCTATTCTATTCTATTCTATTCTATTCTATTCTACTCTATTCTATTCTATTCTGTTCCGTTCCGTCCCGTCCCGTCCCATCCCATCCCATCCCATCCCATCCCATCCCATCCCATCCCATCCCATCCTATCCCATCCTATCCTATCCTATCCTATCCTATCCTATCCTCCTCCTATCCTATCCTATCCTATCCTATCCTATCCTATCCCATTCCATTCCATTCCATCCTCTTCTATCCTATTCTATTCTATTCTAGTCTAGTCTAGTCTAGTCTAGTCTAGTCTATCCTGTCTGAGGAAGTGTCTGTGACTCTCTAAAATTATAGCATTGCAATTTCTATTTACTTGTATATTATTCCCATTTATTTACAGAATGGGCCAATCCTTCACATGTTCAAAAAAGAGATGCATCCTGGTTGTTATGGTGTTGTCATGAACTGGAAACCTGCAATTTCTGGATCGTGTTCAGAGAAGGGCCACAAGGATGATTAGAGGGCTGGAGCACCTCTCCTATGAGGACAGACTGCGAGAGTTGGGGCTGATTAGTCTGGAGAAGAGAAGGCTCTGAGTAGACCTTGTTGTGGCTTTCCAGTATCTGAGGGAGGGGTTACAAGAAAGCTGTGGAGGGGCTTTTTAGAGTGTCAGGTAATGACAGGACTAGGGGGAATGGAAAAAAATCTAGAAATGGGTAGATTCAGACTGCAGGCTAGGAAGAAGTTCTTCCCCATGAGGGTGGTGAGGCACTGGAACAGGTTGCCCAGGGACGTGGTGGAAACATCATGCCTGAAGGTTTTTAAGGCCAGTCTGGATGTGGCTCTGAGCAACCTGATGTAGTGTGAGGTGTCCCTGCCCATGGCAGGGGGTTGAAACTAGATGATCCTTGAGGTTCCTTCCAATCCTAACAATTCCATAATAAACTCATTATACCAGTCACCAAATGCTGCAGAACTGCAGCTGTAATCAACTGCAATCTGAAAAGAAAAAAAATGTCTTGGCATATAATCAGTTCCAATTTTGAACCCCAAACCTGATGAACCACTATCAAGACAGAACAAAACAACATCTTCATTGACAAGAGGGCTATCTATTTGTGTTGCACATGAGAATGTCTGCAGAGCATTTACAACAGCATTTAATAGTGGTGATTCTAGATGTTAAAGGAAAAAGTACATTTTCCTCTCCATGCAATTTTAATTTACTATTTCTTTCTTGTTATATGTTTGTATCTTGTAGTCATTTGATTTACTGCTCTTGGATATTTGTGGATATTAGTTATTATTTGGTTATTAATACTCAGGGATTTAAAGGCATTACATAGACTTATACTTAGTACTGAAAACATCAGCAGCAGAACTTTGAAGTATGTAGATTTGAACACAAAAAAAAATTATATAGACTAGTCTTATACTTTTAATTAACATAAACCTCAAGATAAATAATTAGCATTAATTTCATTTAGAACCAGTCTAAAATCTGTTGCTTTTATTCTTTTCTCTTGCATTCTTCAAACCAGGTGACCTCACCAATATTTTATGCTTTGAGGCAGATTTTTTCTCTCCAGCTTGCAACAGTACTATTTTCTTCTTGAAAATAATTCTGACTGCATTCTAACTGGGTTTAGTCCTTTAAAGACTTGGATTTTGCACGTGCAAAAAGAACTGCTGAACTGGCAAGTGTATTTTGAAGTCTTTTCAAGATCAGAGATTTTTACAGAGACTAACTATACATTTATGACTGGCACATTGATCTAACTCATTAACATCTGGTGCCTTAGCATGTGATTTCAAAATGTAACTTGACTGGTAGCAAAAAAAGTTAAAACCATTCATTTTATAACCCATTTTGTCACATTTGGATGATGCCAGATGAGCCTTACATGACAGGTTCATAATCAGCGTATTTTAAAGGACAGAATCATAGAACCGTAGGATCAACCAGGTTGGAAAAGACCTCAGAGATCATCAAGTCCAACCTATTACCCAGTACCTAACACCTCATGGCAACTAAACCATGGCACCAAGTGCCACATCCAACCCTTTTCTGAACACCTCCAGGGATGGTGACTCCACCTCTTCCATGGGCAGCACATTCCAATGGCAAATTATTCTTCATGTGATGATAACGCAACATTGATTCTTTCGATCTATTGTTGTTGTTATAGTTGTTTGTTTGTTTGTGTTGGCTGTTCTGGGTTGTGTTTGGGTGGGGTATTTTGTTGATTGGTTCTTTCAAAGTCTTTGGAGACACTGAATACTTTTTTTCCCAAAGATTTTCTCTGCCGGGAGGTTTAAAATGTGCTTTCAAAAATCTTACAACAGAGATTCACAGAATTATAGAAACAATAAGTTTGGAAAAGACCTCAAAGATCATCAAGTCCAACCTGTCACCCAACACCTCATGACTACTAAACCATGGCTTCAAGTGCCATGTCCAATCCCTTTTTCAACACCTCCAGGGGCGGTGACTCCACCACCTCTCTGGGCAGCTCATTCCAATGGCTAACAACTCTCTCTGTGAAGAACTTTCTCCTCCCCTTGAGCCTAAACTTCCCCCAGCACAGTATGAGACTGTATCCTCTTGTTCTGGTGCTGGGTGCCTGGGAGAAGAGACCAACCCCCACCTGGCTACAACTTCCTTTCAGGTAGTTGTAGACAGCAATAAGGTCTGGCCTGAGCCTCCTCTTCTCCAGGCTAAGCAACCCCAGATCCCTCAGCCTCTCCTCATAGGGCTTGTGCTCCAAACCCCTCCCCAGCTTTGTTGCCCTTCTCTGGACACGTTCCAGCAAGTCAACATCTTTCCTGAACTAAGGAGCCCAGAACTGGACACAGTCCTGAAGGTGTGGCCTAACCAGTGCTGAGTACAGGGGCACAATGACTTCCCTGCTTCTGCTGGACACACTATTCCTGATGCAGGTGCCAGGATGTCATTTACCTGCTTGGCCACCTGGACACACTGCTGGCTCATGTTCAGCCAGCTGTCAACCAGTACCCCCAGGTCCCTTTCTGCCTGGCTGCTCTCCAGCCACTCCAGCTCCAGCCGAGTCCCCAAAATATTGGTACTTGCATAGTCATCAGTTTCACTTCTTTACATCACAGGAGCATATGGTCTTCCACCCCATAATTATTGTAGACTGAATGAGGAACATGCATTACACAAACTGCAAAATTGGCAAATTACAAACCCTATTAGAAAGTCACTCCTGAAATTTCCAAACTGTTAGCAATAACATAAGGAATTGGAGAGATGAGTCATTCAATGGTATCATTTTAAAATGTACCCTGGTTTATGCCAGATTTTAATTGTTGCATTTTAACTGAAACACTTGTCTTTTAAAATTATATCTGAAACTGACATGTGCAGTCAAGGGTAGATATCATAGTTAAGATACTTGCAAACAAACTTTCATATTGTATTGCATGTGTGACCTCTAAAGGCTAGGAAAGGAGGTGGAACTGTAGGGGGTGGAACTGGAGGAAGAGGAGAGAAAACATGTAGGGAAAAGGGGGGAAAGTTTAGAAGTGCAAGTGATAGCAGAGGAACTAAAGCAGTCTTTTACAATTTTGAGTTTGTCTTTGAGGTAAGTTTATGTGCATGTAACATGATGTTTGCTGTCATTTTATTTGAGCCACAAGAGTTCCCAGCTCTTACATTCTGCCACCTGTTTCCCTCTGGCCTATTCCCCTCCCTGTAGTCTATTTCCCTCCCTGTAGACTATTTTGATTGTCTTCACCATTCCCACTCCTGTTCTTTTCTCTCCTTCTGTATGTATTCCTTGCAAAAAGATGTGTGCCAGGTTTCCAGTCAAGCCTCTGTAGCAGTGATGCTTAATGCACTGACCTTCCTCTTCTTGCTCATAGCATCTTCAAATATGGCTGTTTCAGGAAGGTTAGTTCTGTAGCCTTCTGTCATCTGCAGTGGACTAGTGGCTGTCACCCAGTGTCTCATGATGGGAATAGATAATCACTGGGTAAATTCGAGGGCCTCTCCAGTCAAAAAGAAAAGCAAAGTAGTGCCTGAGGGAATATAGCTCTTGCAGATCATTTGTCCTTTGGCAAAGCAAAATAATCGCTGACATAGTTAGGTCTTTTAATGTGTTTGTTTATTAAATGAACTTCCGATGTATTTGTTTGAGAAGTGATAACAAACAATCAAAAAATTTCCCAGAGGAAGCATGTGATCCCAAAGAGCAACAAATTTATCTTAGAATTTAAAAATACCCACAAAAATTTTCCTGGAAATCCTGAGTCTAAAAGAAATTTTAAAAGGATACAACGGGCTTCAAGATTTTTGTGGCAAAGAACAAGGAAGCAAGGAACTAAGCATTACAAAAAGCTGAAAACTGGGTGAATGTGGGGCATTTTTATTTTGCATCAACGATTTGCATAATAAAGGCTAAACTGACAAAAGAAGTGATTTAAAACAAAAAAGGGTTAGTTGAATAATTAAAAAGCACATTATAACAACCAAACTTAAATGCAGCAAGATGAATAGCTGTTACATGCTGTTGTGAGGTGGTACAGAAAATTCTCAGATAGAAGCAAAGTGAGTATGAAAATAAACTGGGGGGGGGGGGGGGGGAAATCGTGTTCCAAGGATTTTTTTTTTCAGGAAGACAGAATTGCATACCTGCATGTGTGCCTTGCTAGATATATTTTTTATGAAGTAATTTTTATTTCTATCTAATACATCTGCCCTGAGGGTCTTACAAATACAAGTGGGAGAATGTAATTATTATAGAATTATAAAACCAACTGTGAAATGTATTTTCTTTATTTCCTCGTGATAACTGGGGAGAAAGAAAAGCAAAGGGTACGACTGACATTCCTTGTTTAATGCAGCTTACTTAGTGACTGGCATAATGATAAGTGATGGTAATTTACCTTAAAAACCTTAATGAGTGGATCATTACTATAGAGAAATGGGAAGAAAACTTTAATCCCACAGAGGCAGAGCTCCATGGTTGGCTGTGCAATAACCAGACAGAACTCTGAATGAGATTCCCAAGCTTCTGTTCCCTAGATAAAATTTTCTCTCACTCCACTTTTGCAAAGGTAATGAGGAGGTAATGAGGCTTGACTTGAATTTTTTCAGCACTTGATTCCCTTCATTCCCTAGCAGGTTCCCATAGGATAGAGTAAGATGTTGGATTTATATAAAAGCTGTGCTGATAGATAGGTGGAGGAGGTGAGCCATGCTGTTTGGTTTTGGGTTCTGTCTGTATGAGAAGGTTTTTCAGATAAATTTCAAGTTCTTTCAGCACCGTCGGTTCACTCTGATAGTTTCCACAGAATAAGACAATTTGACGACGTGCAGACCTTGTCAGGGCTGTTGACGGTTTATTTTTTCACTTCACTGATACTAAACACTGACCTTTCTGTGCCACCTTCTCTTCCTCTTTCCCCCCTATTTTCTGCTATCTTAATACATACATCTGAGTAAATAATAAAACCCAAAAAGGTAGGCAGAAATGTTGTATTAGATCATTAGCTTAATTTGAGCTGAAAGGTCTTTGTTGTAAGTTGGGGGTGGGAAGGGACCTGGGGACCTTTGCAAAGTATTTTGCTGGCAAGCTTGTTGAGATTTGATTGCCTTTGTTGTGATAATCTGAAATTAATTTGCACTTGAACCCATCTTTCTTCTGGGCTCAATTTAAACACGGTTATAATTATGCGCCCTGCATGAAATTGAGAACAGACACTGATATGACAAGTCTGAATTTTTTAATTCCCCAGGTACTAAAGGCTTTTTTCCCACTTATCTCACAAGGTAATAAAACAAAATGTTCCAGTGAAGCACATGCTTAAGAGAGAGGTATTTGCCTGAGGGGAAACAGTAATAATCAGTGTATTGCTACACATTTACTCATGTACTTTCTCAGTAGGTCAATCTCTTTCTTTTAAAGTGATGTTAAACTTCTGCTAGTATTGGTTGATTTGTACCTGGTACAATATTAAAAAAAAACACGTTAAAATGGTATGTTTTATTCTATTTTAGCAGCTCCTCATCTAAGAGGCTTTTTCTCAAACATTCATTTTGACAGATATATATATTTTATTTTTTTTAAACGCTATTGAAGACTACCTCCTAACATCCACAATTGATCTTAGCAGTGCACCTTTCTTGTTCTCAGTATGAGCTGTAATATCCTTATCAGCATTCTTTTAGTTTTAACCCAGATTAGTGTTTTTGGTGAGGAATCTCATTAACTACAGTAAGCCCATCTTCTTTTGTGATTTCCTTTGGAATTGTAATGTACGAAAAGGCCACCAAGGTCAATGCCCTGGGCACAAATTCCTCTTTAAATCGTCATTCAGCTCAGAGTAACAACATTGTCCTTAGAAATAGACGTTTTTAAAGATCTGGACCAAACTGCTCAGTTTCTTGGAATTGAAAATCATCCAGAGAAGAAGTAGAAATTAAGAGTACAGGAAATTAACTATTGGGCTCCGCAGACTAACTATTTGTTAGATCCATCCATTCATTTGCTTTGAACCGGCACCATTTTCTCTCTGCCTCCTAAATTTGTGTACTGTGTCTTTTGAAATGAGAAGCAGTGTATTTTTAAGCTAAACTGGTCAACATTTTGACATAGATTTTGAAGGTATTAATTATGCTACTAGGGCAACATCTTTTAAGATTTAGCAATAGCAGACGCGTTCTCCCCAGAGTTGTAGACTGCATTCAGCTGAGTTCCTTAAGCAAATTAAATACCTTTAAAAAAAAAAAAGTCTGTGTTCTTGCCAAGTAGATCAAGTGTGTGTTATCTGTGCTATATTATATTAGTAGCAATGTAAAGAGCAAGTGCAGAACGCATGCAGAATATTTCACCAGTCTCATTCAGATCTCTATTGCTATTGCACGAAACCAAATTAAGGGAAATAACTGAATAACACCTCATTGTTGATAAAAAAAAGTGCTTGGACTTTGCCTTTTTAAAGTATTTAGTATGCATTTGGTTGAATTTTTTTCTATGACATTTTTTGGAAAGGTAACTTATTTTTAACTGATTGTGGTGTATCTTCTAGTGTGTTCCCAGTCTCTCTACCACTTTGTTCAGAAATGACTTTAGAAAAAATGGAAACAACAAGCTGACTATACAAGAAACTTATTAGACTACAACATGCCTGGTAAATAGTATAGTAGCTCAAAGGAAAAAAAAAATGAAAAGAAAGTCACTAGTATGAAGAAATACATAATCCTTAATATCATGAAACCCAGGAATCCCATGGTATCCTCAAATTGTAAGGTAAAAATATGCTTAGCATATGACTCTCTGCAAGACATCTAAAATGTGGTAATAATAATATCTGGTGACGTGCTAGGAGAGTACATAGGATAAGAACTGTGTGGCCACACATGGTGTAGCACAATTTCACCCTTTAGTTTATGTGTTTTGCTTTCCACTGCCACATTTTCTGGTGACTTTATCTAGTCTCGTTCAATCATGCTGTGCACATCACAGTCACTTACTGACAAGCATCCCTAGCTGAAGCATTCAGAGAAACAACCTTCCACAAACAAAGCAGGGAAGTCCTGTTTCTCTTAAGATAAAATCTGCTGATCTCATTATTGATTGTCTGCTTTCAGGGGTTTTGTTTCCTGAAAGTTTGATATGGGGCAACAGAGGTGACAAAAGATTGGCACTGCGACCTGGAAATTAAATGCTCGACTATTAGATCAGCGTCAAATAGGGTGAGGTTGAAGTGTTTGGCAAAAGCATTAGATGCTGTCTTGACTTAATCTCTTTCCCTCTTTCTCTCTTTCTCCTTTATCTTGAATCTGTTTTGAACCCTTCCAGGCAATTTACTATCCTTGTCATTGATTTTTATCACCTAATGTGACCCTATGAAGAATTACTTTTTGAATGATAAATCAGCTTCCTCATTTAAACAATTACTCCTCACCTTAATGTGGAAATAGCCACTGAAGGAAAAAAAATACAGTAGGTGTTGAGATTAACCACTAACCAGGGGAACCCTTGCAATTTTGAGAGGAGCTTCAGGTTTTCTTTTAATATGGAGGGGATAGGTGTACTCAAATTAAATGATGTGTCCTCTCATTTATTAAACTGTAAATTACAATGGCAAAATATAGTAAGTGAGCTGGAGGGAATTAAAAATAAAGAAATAAAAAGGTAAACCAAACTTGCAATTGCTGTCCAATATTTTCTGCAAATAGATGGCCTGTAATATGCTCAGATGTATTCCTTGTTTCACACATGTTATGGCCTGGGTATTTAAGACCTTTTTTTGAGGAAGACCAGAGTGATACAATAGAATACAATGGAATAAACCAGGTTGGAAGAGACCTTCAAGATCATCGCGTCCAACCCATCAACCAATCCAACCCACCTAAACAACTAAACCATGGCACCAAGCTCCCCATAATAGACTAACCTTTCCTAATAACCCTTCTTCACCTCCCATCTTTCTCTATAATTTTTTTCCTCTCATGGCCCTTTGTAATTATTTGACAGTCTCCTTTTTTTTCTTGTTGTAGGCCCTTGGGTATTGAATAAAAGCCTGTGCTGTAAAATGTGCCACTTCAATGTTTAGTGTCACTTTTTTATCTTTCTTCAGTGATTAAGTACATTAGAGAAATTTTTCAGGTTCAGGTGGTACTGAAGTACACATATCAACCCAAGCATTTTTGTGGTGAAAATCTTCAGGGAAAGCCCAAATGAAAACTTTGAACTGAAGCCACCAGCTAGTGTTTCTAGGTGAAATGGGTGTGTGCAAGTGCTCATTCAACATGAGGCCCGTGTGAGAACAGTTTAGAACCAAAATTTATTAAAGAAAAAACCTTTTAAACATTGCTTCAGAAGAAAAATGTAGCCTGGAAAGAATTCTCCAACTCATTTAATCCGTGAGCAGTGGATTTTGGATGATAAGGTTCCTGAACTATTCATGACTCAGGCACCCACAATCTCCTGTGAAAAAGAAAGGAAGCAGGAGAGGATACATAAGCTAATACATAGCTGAGCTCTGACAAACAGACTAAAGATACCACTGCTAATACTCATTATACTGATAAATGCTTGATATTTTTCTTAAAGCTTTCTTTACTAGAGTATCATGAATATAAGACAATACGAAACTAATTCCCTCCCCCCCCCCCAGTAATTTCCTCAGTATTCAACTGGCCTTTGCCTGGTGTACACTATAATATAATACATCTATCATGGTGGTACTATAAAAATTGAAAGGTCTTTCACACAGCATTCAAAAAATTGCTGGTTTATGACGCAGTCTCACTCTTTTGGTCACCTGAATCTATGATGTCTGGTCCACAGGGGCTTGGTCACACACTAAGGGTTAATATTTATTCAATTCTATAGATATTTGTAGGAATTCACTTCCCCAAGAGACAACTGTATGGAAAATGCTGTTCTAGTTCTCCTGTTTTTGTTTTGGTTTTGTTTTTTTTCCCCCTGTCTGAAGGATAGAAGAGGGAAGAAAATGGATTAAAGCCTTACAAACTCTCACCGCAGGAATCAAAAATTAATGTAGTGAAGAGTTTGGAGAAAAATTTTGCAGAGTGTGTAGCAGTGGCATAAAAGTAGATGTCTTTATTCTATGGCTAGAAAGGCAAACATTTCTAAGGTTTCCATACCAGTTGTCTCTAGGACTTATTTTGGTTCTTGAATATGTTGCCACTAAATTTGGGGTCTTTTTCCTAAGTAATATTTCTCAAAATTGACTTTAGCAGTTTGTTTTCAGCAGTTTTTTCAGACAACCTGGCTGTATAGAAAATCAACCTGGCTGGTAGAAAATCTGTTTATATTGGTCCTAATATGCTAGCACTACTAGTAGGAATAGTTGCTTGGGATGTTAAAATGAATATGTTATAACTTCAGAGCTCTCTAATGTGAAGCTAAGTCCTTTAATTGCTAATATCTTGAAATATTACTCATTGCATTGATTCATTTTGTTCTAGAGTAACTCAAAAGTGTGTACACGCACATCAGTCCCTCCTGGTCAATACAATACAATACAATAAACCAGGTTGGAGGAGGCTTTCAAGATCATCGCATCCAACCTATCAACCAATCCAACCCACCCAATCAACTAGATCATGGCACCAAGCACCCCATCAAGTCTCCTCCTGAACACCTCCAATGATGGTGACTCCACCACCTCCCTGGGCAGCCCATTCCAATGGGCAATCACTCTCTCTGTATAGAATGTCAACTCTGCTCTCACTCTCCATATGTTGTATTTAGAATCGCAGAATCACCAAGGTTGCAAGAGACCTCAAAGATCATCAAATCCAACCTGTCCACAGACCTCATGACTAAACCATGGCACCAAATGCCACATCCAATCCCCTTTTGAACACCTCCAGGAATATTTCCTTTCTGCTGCGTAGAACATTTTGTCACTATATTCTCTCATCAGCTCTGGTTTTCTTGTTCTGAGACACTGAGTTCTTAATTTTTTAAAAAATATTCCTATTTAAAGTTATCCATTAAACAATTGAAAGCCATTCATGTGTGGTGGAATGTTAAAACCAAAGCTGCAAACCCCATCTTCACACCTTCACTGACAGTTATATAGTTTAACTAAACTCTGTTTTTCATCTGCGTGGTTTAGCCACTTGCTAGAAAACTATGTCAGCCACTCTAAGAGTAAGTCAGTCAGAGCAGCTCAGTTTCTCAGTCAAATCTGCTGCCTTTTCTTTACACTGCATTAAATCTTAGAGAAATTAGATTTCAAGTTTGAGAACCTGTAAAACTATTACGTCTGTCCTGCCTTTAACAGGTAAAAGAATGTAGGACATTCTGAGTAGTCCATAGCACCAATTGAGTGAATAATGATAAAACATACAGTAATACACTTACAGATTCTGACCCTTCTATGTACAGACAAAGGTGCAAAGTCTTTTACCTCTGAATCACATGCTTAATTTTTAGCTAAGCCTGATTGCATTTTTTTTTCTGACATTTTTAATGTGTTTTCTAATGAAGTATTCTGTGGAACCAGTGCAATGGCACAGGACAGCTAAACCAGAATATTTAAGCAGTGATTGGGTAGGTAAATATCATCATCCAAATAACAGTGAGGGAGTAACTGTGAGTGCTCTCATGCCTGCAAATTTGAGAGGGCAGTAATCCTAAGGAGAGGAGCAAGGAATTGGGGACTAACTGAGAACAGAAACTTCTTGACTCCACTTAGCTGATACTATGTGTATCTGATGATAGCTATTGCACTTCATCTGCTCTGAGATGCTTTTGTGTTTGGGCCTTCAGCTGACAGCTTTGCAGAACTGCTGTGGTGGCTGTTCTGCTGCCTTCAGAAATGCCTTCAGGGACCAGGAAATTTCTCTGTAAAGAGAACCTTTAATTGTACACACTGGTAAATTCCCTGTTAAGGAGACATTTCTTACTCTATATTGTTTATGGAATTTAATTAAATCAATAAATATGATTAATTTTCTTACTTGTAACTTTTACTTATGTGGTTAAAATTCTGCCTTTTACCCGCTATTCATGTCAAGTCCCAAGAGCATCCAAATGAGGATAACTTTAAAATATGTAGGAAATATTCCCTTGGTCTGGTTTTGACCTGTATCTGTGTTTCCACAGGTTGTTATGTGCTTCAGAGTAATCTTGAAGCTTTTGTATTACTTTTTTCTGGCTGGGAGCAGAATTCAAGAGATTGCCAGATCTCATCTTGATATGAGATTGAGACTGCATCTCACACCGCCGGCCTATTGAGTTTGTGGTGGATTAGGAATTACCTATGCCAGATAAATGCTCCTTCAGTCTGGGAAAGTTGTGGGCTGATTTTCTCAGTCCTGTGATGCTGTTGTTTTCCAGTGACCTCAATAGTGACAAGTGAGTACACTTGCTAATCCATTCTGATGATAAGAAATTAAAAAATTAGCATATAGGAACCCAACTTCAGGAACTTGTTTTCAAGTATGTAGGTTTTACAACACATTCTTTTGAGAATTTATGGTGTCTAAAGGCTGTAGTTAGCATGTACAAAGCATGTTTCTGTTGACATTTGGTTCACATGTTTTGAAGCTTCTAGCTAGATTATGTGACCTTATTTACATTAAGGAACATTGGCCCCCAACCAGCCTCAGTGATTTTCATGGGAATTCCTATTCTACTCTGTACTGTTTGACATATATTATTGCATGCTGTTTTCATTTTTAAGTTTTTCACAACAGGGCTGCTGCTGTTGGTGTACAGAAGATGTTGATGCAGAGTCAGATATTCAGTTTTAAGAAGAAAGGGTAAGATTTTTTTTGATTGCTTGTTTTGTTTTAAATAAGCCATGCTGTGGCCTTGTGGGAACACTTCTGCTCACAGATACCTCATTGTTTTGAGAAGATAAAGTTGAATGTTTTGCTTGGCATTAATAAAAATTTGCCCAGACATATCTGTCTGCTCTGCTCACTACAGATAGCCTCCCCAGAAAGAGGAAGGCTCTGCCTTCATCATCCCCATGGAATTGCCTGATTGTAAGGTCTGGGGCTGCTCTGAATTCCCTCTGACTCTCTGGCCTGTGCTGGATCCTGACACAGAGGACAAAGAACTGACCATTGAGAAAAAGTGTTGAATTAAGTAGCAGGTTTTTATTTATGGGGGATAAATTTCTTTGTATAACAGGGCATACCTATTTCATAGACCCTCACCTGTTGGACCAGTACTTACCCTTTGTAAATTTATTGTGTGCGACTGTGGATAGAAAAATTATAATGGTACAAAAAAAAAAAAAAAACATTTAGGAACTTTTCTTCTGAGGATGACATAGCTTAACATACACAGAAAGATAGAAAAATAGTTTTTGAAAGAATAGTACATTTCTGTTTTTACTGAGGATAAAGAAACAGTATGTTTAGGAAGAGCCTGGATGGGGCTCTTGGTGCCATGGTTTAGTTGATTAGATGGTGTGGATGATAGGTTGGACTTGATGATCTCAAAGGTCTTTTCCAACCTGGTTAATTCTATTCTATTCTATTCTATTCTATTCTATTCTATTCTATTCTATTCTATTCTATTCTATTCTATTCATTCTGCTCTATTCTATTCTATTCTATTAATTTGAATACCTTTTTTAGGTCAACAGATGAGAGACCAACGGATAACAAACTGCGTTTTGATAGGTAATGAATATATGTTGAAACTGAATTCTTCAATTTTATTTATCTTGGTTGTCAATAGAAGAAAGAAAGGTGTAAAGATGTTTTAAATTTAGAAAACTCTGAATTTCAGTAACTGACATATTTTTAAATGGTTAGTCTTTTCCTACTGCAGACATTCCTATTTGAATGGGATTTTATGGCTTTGCTCAAGACTCTTATTATAAACATTGATTTAATACACTGTCATGGCATCTGTGAGAGTGTAGAAGGATGATTTTCCATTTCTGATCTTATTTTGCTCTTGGACTAACTCTTTTCAGATCATGTGTTCAATACATTCATGTAGAACTGGAGGAAAATATTGAGGGAATAAGATAATGCTGAACCAGCTTCTGCTTCTAGAGGCATAAAAGTCAAGAGCTTTTGACCCCTCAGCCAAAGGTAAGTATAGCATTAACTTGATACCTAGTGAAATCTGTCAACTGATTTTGGTGGATGGGGAGCGTCCTGCCATCAGGACATCAGTGTTCTCAAGACCTAACAAAATAAGAAGATAAAGGAATGCTTGTCTCAAGAAGAAAGTAATCAAACAACAACAAAGGAGTGTGATTTGATCCATTCAGGAAAGGAGGGCAAATATAGACAAACTTTGGCTTTGAAGGTCGTGACTGACCTCAACAGAACTGAGCTAGAGTAAACCATGCACACAATAAGCAGATGAGTTAAAATGCACTAACAGTGTGGAAATTCCACAGTATTTGGCATAGCAATTGTTTAGTCGTTCACATTGACATCTGCCACTATGCATATTTGTTTTGCACTGGCTCCTGTTGTGCTGCTTCATGCATACATTGCATGGGGCCAGGAGGGAACAGAGTAGACAAACCACTCCTGATATCTGTTGTCCTTCTCCTGGCAACCTCTTGGAATTACTGAAAGATGCAACGGTTCTTCATCTTACATTGAACTCCCCCACTGCCTTGTGTATATTTGTACTTTGCTTTCTCCACTAACAAAATTCTGGATGGCTTCAAACACATTTCCTTGTATTCTCCGACTGTGGATTTTTGGCTTCCGATGGTACATGGTAATTTCAGCCAAGAAAGAAAATAATATCCTTTAGATGTGATGTTCCACTAGTAAAGAGTCAATTTTCTTTATCCAGCTGCAAATTGTTTTGGACTGTGAATTATGCAGATTGTGCAATAAAGGCATATAATACTCACGTCACATGTCCCTAGAAAATAGATCCGTTTTATGGGGATATAACTCAGTTTGAATATGGTCCTTGGTATTCTTCACTGGTCTCTATCAATTCATTAGTATTTAAATTTATGTTAATTTCATCAAGGTGTGAAAAGATCTTTTTTTGCATATACATGAACTAACGATATTACTATTCAACCAGCTATTTTCCTTTTCTCACCCAGGAGAAGCTTGTTGTATGCTAACAGAAAGAGAAAAGGGGATATTATGAAAGCCTAATTTTGAAAACTCAGGAAATGTAGCTATTGAACCTGCTTTTAAAGCAGCTATCTAGCCTTCTCTTTTCTCATCTAAGTGAAAATTCTGAGTCGTGTCTCCACGGCATGTTACAGAAGTGACAATGCAGGTTAAAATTTTTGGAGAAAGCAGTTCATACCTTTCATCAGGAAACAACTGTATTTTTCTGTTAAAACTACTGTCAATTCAAAATAATTTTAAGAACCATTTTTAAGAGGCAAAATTTTACTCCCTTTGAATGTTGCCTTCGATTTAATTCCATTTCTGGGATAAAGTGCTATTTCTGCTGGGCAAAAATATTTAATCATCCTTATATATGGAATTAGTATTTATGATCTATATCCTTTTATTGGCTGAATAAAAACAAAGGGTATATTCATTGCAATTTCAAAGACCTGTTAAGTGGCTCAGTAAAACACATAATGCAGGTATTGTCTTACATGTCTGCAATGATACAGTTTAATAGTGTTATAAGGCTACGGTGGTGTGTAGTTGTCATGATGGTAGATTGTGCTGGTCTGTATAGATTTACTGTCATTCTTTAGGCTTTTCATACATGACAGAGGTTGTCTGAAACACAGCAGGAACATGAAGCTTGCAGGGGTTAAGTGTTACTTGCCTCCTGGCTCACTACATAGTCCTCTCTGCACACATACAGAGATGAGGTGCAGGGTACATCCGTCACTGGGCCGATGACATGATGGATTACTCATGTCATTGTCAGTACAGTCAAAATCACTCTGTTGCTGATAAGATGGTCCGTTTTCTTTACTCTGCTTGAGTGAAGCTATTTTTCCCCTGCTTTTAAAACTGTAGCTCTCACAAACATCTCTTAAATCAAAGATGGAAAGCACTATTTTTAATTTTACAGAGTAACTTTGGGACGTAGGAGAGAAATTCCCCCCAAAATTGCATATTAAAAAGGCATATTAAATATCTTACATACTTGTTTTCTTCTGATCCTGAAAGTAAAATACTTTAAGAGTATTAAAAAATACTGGATGCTTTCTTGAACTCATTCTACTTCACAATTTATCCGGCTTGGGTCTTAAAGACTAGCTTCGCTTCCCAATCCTGCTTCTCCATGGGGTACATGAGAAAAGAGACAGCTATCTTTTTAGTGGCACTGTAAAAATGAAGGGATTTGAAAATGTTTGGAGGGGAGCTTTGCAAGGGCTGGGCAATGCCAATAAAAATTCTACAGGGGCCCAAATGCTGCTGGCTCTGAAACAGTCACAAATTCTTCTGCGTGTAATGCATGGTGCTGTAGCTTTTCCCCCATGCCAGCTGGTTCTGTAAAACTTAAAGAGGATGAGCTGGGGAAGAGACAGAAAATACAGCTTGGACAGGGATACTCAAATTCTGGCTGCAGAAGAGGAGTGCTGAGCGCAGCATCTATCCTCCTGGAAAACGGCTCTCACTTAGAATTCAGTGACAGCTATTGCCACAGCCTCCCCTGACACTGAGGTTTTGCTCTGTAATGCCTTTCTCACCCCATCCCCACAAGCCTAAAGATCAAATTAAGACTTGGTCTTCCACTTTACTAAAGTTGTGTAAGAGATAGAGATGATCCACAAACAGGCATATATGTTTGGCAGGCAAGTGTGGAAAAGCCTTGCTAGGCCTCTGATACCTGTGAGCATCACTTCTGTTCCATAATGGGTATTATAAGGCTTTTGTGGCACACAGGAGAGCTGCTCTGTGCACAATGGCATGGTGACAACTCAGCCTAATTGTTCCTTATATTCCGATCATGAAGTCAAAAGTTCCACTGGAGAAATTGTGCTTGGAGAAGGAAATCATAGTCACTGTCTGGTTGTACTGGGTATAGACAAGAATTGGAGTGAAGCTTATGCAGGCATATATGTCACTGTAAAAGCCTTTTTTCTTACTCAAGCCTTTTTGCAGCCTGTGATCTTAATGTGAAATATACAACATAATTTCGATCTGACTGTAGATTCCATTTTACCTGTATTTTTGTTTCAGTATGTGTCCATCTCCATGCACACATAATACAACCAATGTATAGTCTATACATATTGTCTTTGTAAATAACTAGAGAGAGTACAATGATTAATTATTTCTCTCTCTCAACACCAGAAATTCTCTCAAAAAACACATAATCACGTTCACCTATGAACAGGAAAATCTTTCTACTGAAGCTACGTGGCAGAGAAGGACTTAAAGTAAAACAAAACCACCAAAGGCTTGTGTATGCATATCAAGAGCACAAAAGATTCGTATTCTCCCATACTCACACACCCATCTATGCTGATACATCTAAATAGCTTTGTTTTGAGGTTTTAATCAGATTTAAATGGAAAGTTATTGAAGAGAACTGTGTGGTCTGAATTTTAATCCCTGAACCCACCCGCTTCTTTTTTATTGCATATGGTGTGGCCCTGAATTGCAGAATGTTTTCAACATACATAATGAGCTTGATGTCAAACTGTTGAGCCTTTTGTCTTTAACAATAAGCACTTAGCTCAACTAAATGAATAGAAATTGCTTTAGTGAATTACAAAAGCCAAGGTTTTACAGTGCACTGATACTGACATTAAATCATGTGGACGTTGTCAGATTTTACAAATGTATGAGATTAAAAGCAAACGTTAAAAAAAAATAACAATTAACCTGTATCAGTAAACAGAAGAAATTTCAAGAGTTGTAAGAGGTCAGATTAAAGTACTTCTTTCACGAGGAGTAACATTTTCGATCTGATTTGTCCACATTTACTTAGGCTACATTTCGTACATATACGGTAATGGTTGAAGGTCCAGAATCGAAAACAAGTAATGTAAATCTATGTGCAGTTTTACTAACTTTGAAAGAGATTAGATCTCCAACTCATAACTGACACTTTCTATTGCATTTCCTTAAGGGCATTGGCAACAGGAGAATTTTGCTAATGTTAGAAAATAAGACAACTTTCCCCCAAACCAGGGGCACTATTCAGAAATTTACAGTAAATGGCAATTCATCCTTTAGAAATCCCTTCAACCTAGTACTAGAGTTGCTGCCAGAGATCTGAATGCTTTTGCCTAAATCTCTGTAATCCAATAAGCTTTTGTGTTTAGCAGCTTGTTTTGAAACTTGTATAGCACCCCAGCCTGTGTCTCCGTATGTTCGTTTGCAGGCAGGTGAGTGCCCGAGGGCCTGATTATTATTCAAGCCAGGAGGCCTTCACAGCCCCAACCAGAATGTAATTTGTAATTAACTGTCATTTACTTCTGTCTACACTGACTTGTTGTTCAAAAGACAATGTATTTGAGCTGGCCACTAGTTTCTCTTTGTTGTGGATTTGATGTCTCTCAGATCTAGTTGTATTCATAATGTTTAGAAAAGCAAGCACTTGCACTCTTGAAACCAAAGTGGGAAGGGGATTTCACAGACTTTTTCCTAAATAAATTAGGTATATGCGATTATGAATATTTAAGTATGCAAAATGAAGTATTTGATGCTCTGAGATGGGTTTCTGAGTGGAATAGTTAAGTTCATGTGAGACATATTTAATTGAACTCCATTAGGGATAGAGCCTTCATGATTTGAACTTCTTATATTAGAGATCTGCAAAATGAAAGCACATATTTCAGTTGTGGGAATTTTTCTTTAACCCATTTTAAACGTTGCAACTGTATTTTCTCACTGAAGCGGGGCCACTAATGTATTCTGTGAATGTACCCATATCATGAATTTGTAATTGTCCCCATGGTAATCTTTTGTTAGCTGAAATAAACAAAAGAATAACATAATATCCACGTTTATTGCTTTAAGAACTGTGCTTCGAATTATCATTGACATAATATTAATTCACAAACAGTAAAAAGAAATAGAATATCTTCTTCTGTTTAAACTGTTGCCTGCACTTGTCTGGGAGAAAGCAGACAGGGCATCACATAACAATAAGCATCTGCACACAAAGATACTTTAAAAATAGGTTGAATTTATCTAATCCCGACCTTTAGCTCAGCCTGAAAACTCTGTACTGTTATTTTGCCAGAGCAGAACTTTGAACCCATTTCTTCTCCTTTGTTGCTCCTGCTGCTGTCGCTCTTTTGCTGCTGTTTTCTTCTTCCACTTTCACATGTGTCATTGCTGCCTCTTGCCTGCGGCAGCATGGGTGAAGGACTCCCCGGGCAGGGTACCAGGAGAAGACCACCACAGCTGACCCAGAGCCCTAGCCCCTGCACACCTAGGCGTGAAAGGAGCACCGCCCTCTGGTTCAGCACAGCGCTCGGCCTGCCCTGCTTTGCCGGGAGCTATCATGTCAGATTGCATATTCCGGGCAGTATACACTGGTCAAGGGGATGCATAAAAAGGCTCAATGGCATTCTTTTGTTATACTTAAAAAGGTGGGGGGGGGTAGGGGAGGGTGGGGGGTGGGGGTGGAGGGTGCAGAGAAAAGAAAGAGAAGAAAGAGCAGTGTCTATAGGAACAGATTTCCCCCAACAGCGATTTGCATAAAGTTGGATTAAACAGTGCTTCAAGCCCCAAAAGGCTGATTACTTACACTGGGCCTTATTAATTATTTCCTTCTTTATTTGAAACAATTAAGGGAGAAAACAAGCACTGTGTCACTATCTCTTTAAGATCGGGAGTAATAAAAGCATAAGACCTCAAAGAAAGCCTGCTTTTTGTAGAGTGTTTTCCGTTCTTGCCAGCCACGTCGGGGGCTAGCAATTCCCATGTGTTATCAAAAGAGACAAGAAGCAGCAGGCTTTAGCACCTAGCTGAGCAGGATTGCTACATGCCACTCTAAGTGCGATTAAGCTTCCTTTAGTGCACCAGTGACATCACTGATGGCTCAAAGCTGCAGCTACTCAAGAGTATTAGAATGCATTTCATGCTTGGCTTACTCAAAACTGCAGAGCTAAAATTTACACCTTATTTGATGTTCTTCTCCCTGCTGTTAATTGGTAAAGGAATCTCTGACCCTTTTGATCTCTGCTACAATCCTCTAAATGCCCAGGTCTGCTAAACTGTTCAGCAGGAGATGCTCAGCAGTTGCCCAGTAATGTGAAGTCTTTTTTTTTTTTTTTTTTTTTTTTTTTTTTTTTTTTGGCTTTCTTGCCTTTGGTTTACATCCAAGTTGCACAGAAATAAGAGATGACAGTTGTTATAGATATGCTGGTTTAATTACTTGTCAGCTTATAGCTGATATCTCGGCTAGCCAACGTGGAAGCTTAACTTTCTTCTAGTAGCTTAAAGCATGACCAACTGCTAGTGCTTTAGTATTTAGCCATAAAACTCTGGGTACATTTAAGATAAATAATAAAATAGAGAAACAGCCTTTTTGATTTATTTGCAGAAGTGACCAGCTTTTGGTCCTCTTGATTTCACGTAGATCGTAGGTAATGTGAACACATTTGGTAGTATTGACACCTAAGTGGATAGGAGGATTGTTTTAATTCCAATTCATAATTGCATGGGGAATACCAAATACGCTTTCCCCCTGCTACCTTTGAAATAAGAGTCTTAAAATCTTCACGAGAATAAAGGAAAGGTGTATTGTGTTGATGCATTTAGAAATATTACTACATAAATTTTCACCAGCTTTCCTTGAAGATGCATCCTTTCAAAAGGAGGCTAGCACATATAATCTTAGTGTATATATGATTAAAAGCGATTAGCATGCACACACCTCTGCATATGGCTGAATTAATTGCACAGAGTACTGTGAATTTTAATGGAGGTGACAGCATCCATTAAGCACCTTTGAAGAATTTACTCAGCGAAGAACAAGTGAGGAATACTGTACTAATTGTTGCCTATAGGTGAAGGCTGGCTAAAACATGACCCCACGGTTGAGACACCATCCTCTCCCCTTCCAAACCCTGTCAGAGGTTTTTAGTGTTTATCCCGGGCTTTGTTATCCACCAAGATACATAGTTTCCATTGAAGTGAAACAGATTATTGGTTACTATAGTTTCCCTATTGCTCAATTCAGTGCTGTGAAAAGCCAAGCACAATAGGTTTAAAAGTCCAGTTAGGACAAATAAATCCTCGTTGGGAAGAATGGAAGATATGATACCTGTTATTCTGTCTTTGATGTATTCTTTATTTGGTGGGATAGAAAAGGAATTAGTGGAGGGTTAATTGTTTGGTGCTTAGAGCTCTGTCTTTCCAGTTTACGGCAGAGTGAAACACAGTGTTATAAAGACAAAGTGAATATTGTTTGACTTCTTCCCCCCACTCTTTTCCAGTTTTCAAGATGTGCAAGATATTGTAGCTATGTGGTGGAGGCAGGGATACAGATTTGTGAGTTTAATTTCTGGCATTATATTTTCCCTGCACTGAATCACATCCATATACTGTTTGCCTCCTTTCCATGCCAAAATTGTAAATGGCATTTCCTTATATCAGAATGGAGAAAATTACTTCATCCAGAACTCTGAGGTCAAGCTACAGAAAAATTATGTTGAGGAAAGTGAAAATGTCAACTTTCACCAGGATACATCAAGAACCAACATGAGCATGCTGGCAAAATTAATGTACTCTAGGAGGCCAACACACAATGTTAAGAGCGACTTGATGACACAGTGCAGATTAAAGCAGTGGCTTTTGTGCCTCTGGAAGCTATGTTTGCATTCAGCCCAGTATGAGTAGGAAAAAAGTTAATTTGATTTGATAGCTGAAAAGGTCACACATTTTGTTCAGTGCCTTGCATGATTTTTTTCTTCCCTAGATTTCTCTATTTCATCCTGAGCTCACTTCCAATGATTTCTTCTCTCCTATAGCTCTTGTTGAATCCTGCCAAAAAAAAACCAAGTTGTGGACAGCATTCTACATGCGTAATACAATAGCAAAATGGAAAACCACCAAAGTCAAAGTGTGTTCCAGGCTTACTGAGCTTCATTTATCAAATATTTCTTATTATTCTGTGCAAGACCACGGGGAATAGGAAAAATGAGAGGGAAGAGACTTCATCAAGCTCAGCCTGTAAAATACCGAGCAGGCAAAGTAAAGCTTAAATATTGGCAAACTCTACCAAAAGTGCAACCTTCTTCTCTGAAGGTGTTATTTGACATTGCTGAAGGTTTCATCTTGATTACTTTCAATAAAATCTAAAGTAAGGATGACTGTCTTGGCTCACTAAGCAACAAGGTTTTATCACTAATTACAATCCTTTATTACCAGTAGTTTAGTAGGTTTATGATAGGTCATAAAACAATTCCGCATGGGAGTACATAAAAGAAATAGGTTATACAGCTGTGACATCTTAATATCTATTCATTATAATCATTTTATGATCTTTAATGGTAGTATTATTTTTAAAAGTTTGTATGCTTTTACATGGAATAGATGGCCACCAAAAAATGGGAGGTGGAGGAAAACCACATAAATATAAAGTTAAATACTTAATGAGGCATTTTGAAAACTTCTAATGTCAAAAGCATGTAGACTATATCACGCATGTGGAGTCTCATTATGGGTAATTATAATAAAATTATAAGTGCTATAATAATTCTAACCTTGAAGGCACAATAAAGGATAGTTATATTTGCCTTCCTAGCCCACACATCTGAGACGTTTTCCTCATTAATTATATTTCATGTAAGTATAATTATGTGGTGTAAGACTAAAATTCGAGAGCATTTGCTACATCACTGTTAATGGCACCCTTATTCTTCAGAGCTTTAATATAGCTAATTATATCTAAAGTTATAGGCTGAAATAAGAAATGGAAACAAAGCAGGATTTACACTGTATGGGATTTTTTTTTCCCCTACTGATTGTTTTAATCTGTAATGTAATTAACTAATGGAAAGCAAGTTAGCAGAGCAAATGGATTATTTTTTGAAACTATAGTAGAAGTCAATCTTTATTCCTTCAGATAAGTTATTTTGACTTTGGCTTCACTGGAATCATGTTGGTCTACTACTGCATTTTCTGTGACAGAGGACATTATGTTATATGTTTATTGTCTTGGTCCAGAGAGGGAAAGAGACTCAGTTCTTTTGAATAATTCCCGTGTTGTGAAATGAAAGGCACAAACGAGGCCAAAATATCAACAGCTAGGCTATTTACTACATAAATAAAGTGGATGGATCAGAAGGGGAGAGAGAGAATAGAGAGAGAAGACAGAGAATAGAGGAAAGGAATTATATTACCACACCCCTCACACCCCCAAGATAGTTTGAGTCTGTGGAGGAAAGGTGCCGCAGGAGATGGGTTTGTAGAGAAAGAGTGCTGAGGCTTTGGCTATAGAAGAGATGTGGTCCTCTGGGCAGCCTCTTCAGCTTCATGAGTTGCAGCAGGCGGAACTTAGGACAGGGAGAGAGGGTTCAGTCTGCTTCTTCCAGGCTCCATGGTCTCTTTTCTTCAGAGCAGCATTGTCCTGGGCTTTTCCTTCTCTCGTGCTTTCTTTCTCAGTGGCCTTGTCCTTGTCCTTCTCCTGTGTTTTCCTTCATCTGTGTTTTTGGTCTCAGGCCGCACCAGGGGAGGTTTAGGCTGGATGTTAGGAGTAAGTTCTATACTGAGAGAGTGATTGCCCATTGGAATGGACTGCCCAGGGAGGTGGTGGAGTCACCATCATTGGATGTGTTCAGGAGGAGACTTGGTGGGGTGCTTGGTGCCATGGTTTAGTTGATTAGGTGGTGTTGGATGATAGGCTGGACATGATGATCTTGAAGGTCTCTTCCAACCTGGTTTATTCTATTCTATTCTATCTAATTTAACAGTTAACATAAGCATGTTTGTTTTACATGTGCACACACAAACACATACCATATATGTATATACACACACGTATTCCTACATTGAATGCATCACATTCAAATGATTAATAACGATCTACTAACTATCACTTGTTGCTATGTGTTCCATCTACCTGCAGATCTGTTTCAGGGGAGATACCTAGATACACATCACAGGGTTATAAATTTTTGATGTTCCAGCAAAACTTCTTCAAAGAGTGGTGTTTTGAAGTATTTTATAATGGAAGAGCAATACCCCAGGCCTGAGAAATTACTTCCATCTACAGGGAAGAGAGTGGAATGTAGAAAAAAAGAAGGCAAAATGTTTGTTCTGTAATCCATATAGATGCTACAATCATCCAGATTCTATTTCATGTTAGAGCACTGTATAGTTGAAGTTCTAACCTAAAAAGCAGTCGAACAAGACTAACAGGGAGAAGACAGCTTAAGTACAGCTAAGTATAATTTTGAACTAAGATACCCTAAATATCTGCTCATTTATTTGCAAGAATGGCTTCATTTTTACTAGGGGGAAATTGTAGCTTTTTGTTTGTTTGTTTTAACGTATAAAGAACATAATATTTTTCTCCCAGAAATTCCTTTGCATTCCCTCTTGTCAAACTGTAATTCATAGTGCTGGATTTAAAGTATAAAGGGTTATGGTAAAACAGAGGGAATCCTGTCATTTAAGAAAATTCTCCCTCTTCTGGCCTTAGCTTCTTCGAGAGACACACTGCTGCAGGACTAGTCTGTTTAGGTGGGATTTATGAGGGAGGATTGGAGGAGTGGTACTGAGGTATAGAGCTGGCATGGCATATTTGTGTTTATGTTGAGGCTTTTTCTTGGGATTAGTTAACAGTTACACCTGATACAGCATTTGTCATGTACATGGTGTTTAGAATGCCAGACACCTATCTGTTTGCATATGTTTTATAAACCAAAAGGATAATGATGTCAGTTATGCACCCACATCCCTGTTATGCATATAGACAGGAAGATCTTATTGTGCCTATCAGTCTGGCTTTGCCCAGAATGCAATTATTAAATTGTGATTATTCTGTTTCTGATAAAAATTAATAACTTCCCTAAGTAAACAGTCAGTAATAAGTGAGATTGCTTTAACTGCTTTGATTCCATAGTGGAATTTCTTTTCTTTTTTGAATATTCTCATTTATCAGGGGTATTTCTATGAAGAGAAGTTAGTGGCTGTTGCTAATGAAACCCTTTCCACTCTTTTCTCTCATTCCACATCCTACTTTGGGCAATAATTTGATAGAGGTTTTGTGGAAAGAGTATCACAACATCTTTTTTTTTCCCCTCTTTCTTTCTTTTTGGGTATAATTTTTATTTGCCTTTGGCTGCTTTGCACATCCTATACTAAAGGGTAAAGCCACAGAAGGTTCAGGTGTGTTCTATACCTTAGATCCAGCAAATAATGTTAAGCACCTACAAATTAATCAAAACAGCACCTCATTTCTCAGTGTCTGGCCCTTGTGCAATTAAACCAAATGTTCTTAATATCTCTCTAAAGGACATGGGATGATCAGCAAGTAATCCTAAACACCCACATGTGGAGTGAGAAACCAGCTGACATGGGTGAAAAGAAATACAATGTAATGCTCAAGCTTGATATCTCAAGCTGTTCCTTTCCAGAGGTTATCTGAGGGATGATGGCAAAATGGCACTGTCCTTTGGATATCTGTGTTTTGGAGGATGCTCTTGAACATTGCTAAACTCATGCAGTCTTCCACTGAGAAGGATAAGGCTACCTCTGTTCAAAGTCTCATTATGTCAACATAGTAGGACTGCTATTAATATATTTATTACATTGGTTGCTATTTAAAAGCAAGTGTGCTGAGTATAATTTTGCTTTAAGGTAATCACTTTGCTTTAATATAATGGGAAAGAATTTTCACTTGTGAGGCATAAACTGGCAGAGCTCTTTCGTGTCACAAACTTTTTGAGAGAAATGAAGGAATGCAACAAGAGTATCGAAGTCCAGTCACTCAGTGGTTTTATTTAACAATTACTTCAGAGTTTTATCTCTATTCTGTTTTTCCTCAAAAGTTTTATTTTTCTGAAGCTTCTGTGGCTTTCTTCAGAACTTTTTTCTACGTGCATTGGTGTGAATACTCTTCCTTGTCATCAGCAGATCTGCTGTTGTTGTTACCTAGCTAGTGGAATCCAACATAGTGTTCATATAGGATATTCATCAAATGTTTCCTTTATTTTTCCTCCCACATACATTGAGACAAATAGAATTAGATGTGAGGTCCATACCTTTCAAATAATTAATGAACCTTGAAGACAATACTAACAGTGTAAAATTATGGGATTACAAGTCTTATAATAAAAAGTAAAGCAGGGCACAACTTTTATCTTCCAATATTAGGATGAATACAAAGAAAACATTTTACTTACTTTCTTCATTATGCTATTCATTATCTAGCAAAAATCTACTAATTTGTGTCTCTTTTCCTGCCTTTGATTAACTTAAATAATTTCATATATGCTTTTTAAGTATCTTTTTAATTTTCTGCTGAACATTTGCAGCATGTGAACCTGCCCTTTACATGAGACAGCAGCCAACATTTCAACAGTTTAACCACATTGTCCCATATGATCAAATTCTTGTCTCACAAAATTTCCTTTTAAGCATAGGAAGGATGTTGACTTGCTGGAGCGTGTCCAGAGAAGGGCAACAAAGTTGGTGAGGGGTTTGGAACACAAGCCCTATGAGGAGAGGCTGAGGGAGCTGGGGTTGCTTAGCCTGGAGAAGAGGAGACTCAGGGGTGACCTTATTGCTCTGTACAACTACCTGAAGGGAGGTTGTAGACAGGCAGATGCTGGTCTCTTCTGCCAGGCAGCCAGCACCAGAACAAGAGGACACAGTCTCAGGCTGTGCCAGGGGAGGTTTAGGCTGGATGTTAGGAAGAAATTCAATACAGAGAGAGTGATTGCCCATTGGAATGGACTGCCCGTGGAGGTGGTGGAGTCACCATCATTGGAGGTGTTCAGAAGGAGACTTGATGGGGTGCTTGGTGCCATGGTTTAGTTGTTTAGGTGGGTTGGACTGGTTGATAGGTTGGACATGATGATCTTGAAGGTCTCTTCCAACCTGGTCTATTCTATTCTATTCTATTCTATTCTATTCTATTCTATTCTATTCTATTCTATTCTATTCTATTCTATTCTATTCTATTCTATTCTATTCTATTCTATTCTATTCTGTTCCGTTCCGTTCCGTTCCATTCCATTCCATTCCATTCTTTTGTGTCCTTGTCATGAATATCATAATTTCCCCATTTCTAGCTGCATCAAAATAATTGTTTGAAGGCAAAAAAACTTTTCCTACTTCCTATGAGTAATTAACTTTATATTTTCAGTACATTTTCCTTTAACATAAATTCTTTACTATGAGAGTGATGCAACGCTAGAAGAGATTGCCCAGAGAAGTGGTTGATGCCCCCTCCCTGAAAGTTTTCAAGCCCAGGTTGGAGAGGGATTTTTGAAAGCTTGTGGTTCTGTTCCTAAGGATGATATTGTCCTCCTCAGACATATGTTACAGTGTATTTCATAGCTAAAGATTTTGCTTAATTAAATAAAATTTTTAACCAACTTTTGGGATTAAATTGTTCTACATAAAAGGCAGCGGAGAATTCTGGAATGCCCCATGCTATCTGAATGAGAGCACTCTCATCTCAAAGAGAATGAAACCAGTTAAAAGTAGAACTCCCCTGACCTTGGCAAAGCATTAAGGCTATTTTCTTTCAGAAAACTCTGGATTCAATATTGGACATGGAAGACATATGTGAAGTTTTACTTATTTCCTTGACTTGCATACTCTTTCCATTGGTGGCATCTTGTTTTCATTAGCCAGCTGCTTTGCACCAGGTTGCAGTCAGTTCCCTTCTTGTCCACCATCTGACCAGAACCAGTCATTACTGCAGTTGCCTCCTTTCATTCAGGTTAGTGCCCAAGTACCATTAGGGTTAAATGCAACATGAAAGATGAACTTCAGCCCAAGCATTCCAATTTAATCCATTCTTCTGTGTATGCTAATACACTGGAAACCCATTACTTGCATTCATAAGTAATAAAAATTAGTAATACTAACTTTTGTTAGCAGTCCTAGGAACCATTATGAGCAAAGGACATTTCAATCTGTCTCATAATTGTGTATTCTTATCTCAAATTCTGTTATATTTGATATATTACCAGAAACTTTAGGAGGAAAAAAGAGGGGAGTGTCTTGGAAGGCTGTTTGTTTTCTGTGGGATAGGAGTACTGAGGGAAGTGTGGAAAAGTTGACAAACTTGAAATCATGTCCACTCCACAGAGCTCCAGACCTACTAGACATAAACTACCATTACCCTGCCCTTAATGCAATATCACAAGTTGGACAAGATGCTTTACTAGAGCTGAGAGACTTGAAATTTGACATGAGATGTAACTAGCACAACTGCACCAGTTCCCAGTGTCATTTGATTCATACCCAAATTAATACCTCTTGGGCAGGATCTGAGCCAAAAGCCTCAGCATGCCATTCAGCTGAGTCTCAAGGGTTTCATACATGCTCAGATTATGCATGCCTTTAATCCTATTGCACATTAAACAGCATGAATAGGACAACATCTTGGTCAGCTGAAATCCTAAAACAATATTTAGATCAGACTAACTGGTACTAAGCATCTTGTACTTGGTTGCTCCCCCAAACACAGTGTTTTTTCTGACAAGTCTTTCCTTGCCCACTGGGTCAGGGATCAAAAAGACTAAAACTTGCAAATGGTCCCCTGCTGTCTTCCAAATCCCAGCCAGAGAATCTACGCTCACAATCCTTTGGAAAAGTAGTAGTCACAGAAGTGTAGCTGTCAATCAAAATTTTCTCACTTTTGTATTCACTGTATCTGTTTGGATAGACACTACTGTAGCTCAAACTGAATTTGACTCAAAGCTGAAGCAGCATTTTGTCATAGTTGTGCAATCATGCACTCATTACTGCTTTTAGAAACTACAGTAGAAATAAAATATGAATTGCAGGATGCTCACAAGAGGTTACTGTGATTTTGAGGAGCAATTATGATTTGTTTTTTCCAGAACAATACATTGTACTGCCATTACTGAGGACGTAAACTTACCTTAAAGGGATCTGATAGCTTAGTTGATCAGAGTGACTGAAACAAGATGGAAGTTGTTATCCTGGAACAAAATGTGGTGTCCTTGGAACCAGAAAACAAGAGGTTTGGGGACTGGACTCTTAACTATAGGAAATGAATGAAATGTACAAAAACTTGGATGTATATGAGGATGCAACTAGTGTGGTGCAGTTGTGAATAAGAAGAGCAAGTTTGCAAGATATATTAAAACAGGTTATTTCATCATAGGATGATCATAGTAGCATCAGGGAGGACAAAGATAAGACTTCATAGGAATATTATACGTAGGACTAGTTGTCTGCTTTCAGCAAAAGCAGACTTAAATGCAGCAGCTTATAACACCATATTCACAAGTAAGCTGCTCTGAGAGCCAGCAGCTGTTCTCAGTTGGCAGGGAGGTTTAGCTTAGACATTAGGAAAAAATTCCTCCCTGAAAAGATTGTCAAGCTCTGGAACAGGCTGCCCAGGGAAGTGGCTGAATCATCATCCCTGAAGGAATTGAAAAGACTTGTAGACATGGTGCTGAGGGACATGGTTTAGCAGAGAGCTTGGTAGTGTTGGGTTAATGGTTGGAGTCAAGGAAAACTTAAAGGGCTTTTCCAACACAAACAATTCTATGATTTATTAGGAACATGCTGTAGCTATTTTATGAAGACAGATTAAACAGATCCAGCTTATTCAGCATTATTAAAAGAAGGTTTAGAGGGAGTATAACTCCTCTGAAATGCAGTGAGAGGTAAATATTCAAGAGGAGGAAGAGTTTTTAAGTACCATAATTAAATAAACATAAGAAAAATTATAGCAAATTGGTCACAAATACATTTACCTTGCTAACGAGATGATCTCTAATGAACTTCTAGCTTCCAAATAGGGTAATGGAGCAGGAAATTAAGTGTAAGGTGGTGATAAGAAGGCAAGATTTAAGTAGTCACAACTCTGTGGAAATAAAAAAAGAGATTAGGCTTGCAATATGAATTATTAGGTATCCAGTGTGACAAGGTGGTTAAAATGAGACTTAGTGCTGATAATTTACACTGCATATAGACTGCATTACTCTTGTGCCTTTCATCTCTGATAGTCACTTCTGGAAGCAACATAGCTCAATGCTGGGCCCAAATAGTGGTGGTGCATGTCACTAAATCCAGTTGGTGGCTGGTCACAAGAGTGTTTCCCAAGGCTCTGTATTGGGGCCAATTCTCTTTAATATCTTTATCAATGATCTGGATGAGGAAATTGAGTTCACCTTCAATAAGTTTGCAGATGACACTAAACTGGGTGTGAGTGTTGATCTGCTTGAGGGCAGAAAGGCTCTGCAGAGGGATCTGAACAGGCTGCATTGAAGGGCCAAGGTTAGTTGTATGAGGTTTAACAAAGCTAAGTCCTGCACTTTGGTCACACCAACCCTATGCAAGGCTACAGGCTTGGGGCAGGGTGGCTGGAAAGTTGCCTGGCAGAACAGGACCTAAGGATGCTGGTTGACAGTCAGCAAAATATGAGCCAGCAGTGTGCTCAGGTGGCCAAGAAGGCCACCAGCATTCTGGCCTGCATCAGGAATAATGTGGTCAGCAGGAATATGGAAGTGATTGCAAGGGCTCATTAATTTTCGTAAGTCATAACATGGTGCCCTTGTACTTGGCACTGGTGAGGCTGCTCCTTGAACACTGTGTTTTGTGTTTGGCCCCTCACTACAAGAAAGATGGTGAGCTGCTAGAGTGTGCCCACAGAAAGGCAGTGAAGCTTTTGAAGGGCCTGGAGAGCATGCTTTATGAGGAGTGGCTGAAGGAACTGGAATTGCTTGTTGTGGAGAAGAGGAGGCTGAGGGAATACCTCATTACTCTCAACAACTCCCTGAAAGGAGGCTGTAGTGAACTGGGGGCTGGTCTCTTCTCCCTTATATCAAATGAGAGGAAACAGCCTGAAATTGTGCCGGGGGAGGTTTAGATTGGATACTAGGAAAAATATTTTTGCTGAAAGAATGGCTGAACATTGGAATAGGTTCCCCAGCAAAGTGGTGGAGTCATTGTCCATGGAGGTGATCAAGAAATGTGTGGACATGGCACCTCGGGACATGGTTCAATGACCATGGTCTTAGGTTGGACTGGAACTTAGAGATCTTTTCCAACCAAAACAATTCTATGATTCTATAACTTGACATACAAGTTTGTTTGTTTGTTTTTCAGGAAGGAAAGTTCTCTTTTCCCTGAATCATTATAAATTGTCCATAGTTAGGAGAAGAGACATAGACAGGATATTAAGATGCTTCTACTATTATTCTACTGCAATTAATATTCAGTGCCCTGCTATTGTAGGTTTCGTATTTATGTGGAGCAAAATGTCCACTTGATTTGTCTTTAGAAGCAAACATTTCCTTTAATTCAAATTTGATGCACTTTTGTGGTATGGAGTATATATAGTCCTTGCTCTCTAGGCTGACTTGAAAGTTTTATTTGACTGCTCCCCTGATGACACAGGGACTTAGCTATTGGAAGTGGCTGCAACCTCTTCTGTGTCCTTTTTGTAGCATATTGTACTTGTGACTTATACCAAAGATCTTAAATTTCCTTTGGTCCAGGGATATGTAGGAAGTGAAAGAAGGCAGACTAGATATGTAGATAAATATAAAATAAACATCAATGACATAATTAGCTGGGGCTGAACAAATGGACTCGATGACTCAAGCGGTGCCTCACCATGCAATCTTTCTGAGTCTCTCAGGTGCCAAGCCCATGACTACATGCGTTGAATCCTTCCCTTGTGCCACCAATTCCCCATTAATCTCACAGAATCAGCACTTGCTCAAATCCTACATAATTCTTATGAATTTGCTGAAGTATTTAACCTTCACCATCCTCATCCTTTTCTGCACTAAAGATGTGCCTTGCAACTCTCAGGAAATTAAACACTTTTCCACCAAAGCATCGTTACCCCCAACAAATACAGAGTGCTTTTCATACCCCAAACACAAAATCTCCCATGCTACTAATCTTCCTTTTAGACTCATGAATTCTCCCACATTCCTTATTTAGAATTATCATCCACCTAAACCAATGCCTTTCTCAAAGTGAGCAAAATACCATCAGACAGAAAGCCCTCTTGTGTCTGGTCCAAGTTGTTCTAAATAAATCACTCCAACAGAGTCCTGACTTCGTGTTCTTTTTCCATGTAAAATATTTTGCATTTCTTTTAACCTATTGCTAGCACTTCTTGGGGTTATGTCTTTCTCCTCTCAGTGCTGGGAAATAAGTCCCTTTATGATCACATGAGGAAAGTTCATTCAAAATACAGAATTACTGAATAGCAAATGATGAATACTGAAATAATACTTGGTTTCAGCTGCATGACGAAAAGCAGTGAACCCCATCTGAAACTCTAAAAAATACCTTTCCAACCATCTGAAACTCTAAAAGATACCTTTCCAACCATCTGAAACTCTAAGAAATACCTTTCAAAACTGTATTGTCATTGTTACAGGCAAACAGACAGTGGGAGAACACTGTGACTAACTTTTGAGTAAACTCTTAGTTACCTGAACAAACTTACACTAAGAATCTCTGCTGAAGGAGCATTTCCTCATGGAGCATTTTCTCACTGTGTTTAAGAAAGTTTAAAAGTTTATCACCACTCTTCCTGTAAGCAATCACTTAAGGACTGACAGTACTCTTTCAGTTATTAAAGAGGGAATGTTTTTAATGAACACCCTGAGGAAAACTGGGCTTAAATTCCACCTTTGCCATTCCCTGTGTTACCTAGGCAACACATATATTCTCTTTATATCTGTTTCCTCCTGTGAATGTTTGCTATAATAACACTTAACTGATTCACAACTGTGATGTGAAGACTAATTAATTTATGCCTTCATAAGATACTTGGATAAAAGATGCTATGTAAGTATTAAAACCATTATTTTAAACATGTTTTTTGTTTATGTAAGGTTAAAATATTTCAGGCAGTAACTTCTGATTTTACATTTTTGTTCAGATTTTTCAAACTGACTTATCTAAACAGTAAGGAAGGAAATACTTATGCTGAAGGGCCAAGAATAAGGATAGCTTTTGAAAGCAGATATTTTAAGAGAAATGTGTAAAATTCAGCAAAGCTAGGGAATAGACAAGCATTTCTGTCAGGTTAGGATGATAAATGAAAGGGCTCCAGTGGCCCTTCTGTTTGTTTAGACCTCTTGTTCCTGCTACAGCTCCACACAAAACTAGCATTGAAGTGCCTACTGTTAAAACATAACATAACCTGACAATGATCAGCCCAGAGGGCTTTTCCAAGAGAAGGCCATATTGTTCTGCATGGGGAAGTGCTCTAGCACAAGATGTCCGGAGACACGAAGGAAAGCACAGAGTGCGGAAGTCTTTCCAGTACATTAGTAGTATATGAAAGGAGCTGACCACTTGAACATTAATATTGCCTTGTCCTAGAGACTGACATATGGGAAAGCACTGCATAAGATTCTCTGTAGACAGCTTGTTTTCCCTTTGTTTCATAACAGCAGGCACAAAGTGCAAAAGATACCAGACAACATTAGAGCCCAAATACATTTTGTGGATGGTTAAGATACTTAACTTTTATATTGTGCAGATGACTGAACAATTACAGATCCCATTATTTTTTTACTATGCACTGTTTGTAAAGCCACTACAGAATGTTTACCTTGGGAACAGCTTTAACATTAAGCATTTTATATACCAACCATGACATTTGTAGTTAAGGAGTTTTCTGCTAATGGCTCTAAAGTACTCTGCTTTCAACTCCAGCGGATTTAAAAATGTCATGAAAGAGGCTGGGTTTTATGATACGTTTGAGATCTTTAATCTCATCTCATATTTCAAATGAAGTACACCAGTCTGATACCAAGTTGAAAATGGAGCAAGAATGAAAGAAAATTATCATGAATATGAATGCAAAAAGTGCAATAAGAAGCTTTAGCATCAAAATCTGTGCTTGGAAATGTAAGCAATGTTACCCTGAAATGTTTTATTTCTTTCTCCTTTTTCTTTCTTGTTGTTTCTGATTATGTATAAAATTGACATATCAAGATGTTTCTGCTTATGCAGTGTAATGAAAGAGTAAGCATTGTATTACCCTGTGAAAATGAATTGTGTACAAATCTCTCCAGTTTGTACAGGTGATTTTCACGTATGCTTGAATTTCACTGAAGTTTATATATTCCTGAGGAGATTATGCTGCAGCAAGGAAGTTCTTCACAGCTTGATCATTTGGCTGAGTCCTTGATTCACTGCAGCTTTTTTCATGCCAGCTCTATTAACATGAAGGAGCTGGAAAGGGTCCACAGAGTTAGTACCTGGCAGATAGTTGGTGTAGCTCTAGTACCTACTCCCACAAAACAAGAATGTATTCTGCCTCTGAGATTAATAAACCTTCACCAATCTGCCTCTGCCTTGTAGTAGCTCAGAATATTGTCATGGTTGAGGAACAAGTGAAGTTACAGACGAGGAACAAAAGCTGGTCTATGAGGAGAGCCAAGTAGCCCTGTCCCATTCTGCATGAAGCAGAAACAGTACATGTCAGAACTGATTGACTCTCACAGTCCTCAGGGCTTGTGACACAGGAAAGATTTAACTGTTCTGCATATTGTAAAATTATCTGAGAAAATAGAAGTGTTAGTCCTTAGAAGAATAACCTCCTCTCCCTCCTTCCCCCTCCCCCCATCAAATATTGACAAGACTCGGTTAAATTGAAACACTATCAGGGTTTTTTCAAGGCCTATTTTCAATTCATTCACAGAAATGTCATACTCTAACCATTGGCTAAGTTGATGCTGGTAGAACCTGAAAATTTCCCCAGATTCATACACAGTGGCTGAACATGATCAGTTCTTAAAGAAATATTCTGGTGAGAATTGTCTTATATTTTTCTAGGAAATTGAATAAGAGGAAAACAAAACCAAACCAAAAAACCCAACACCTATCTGCAGAACTATGAAGATATCTTCTCTTACACTGACAGTACTCAAAAAGAATCTAAATTGTAAAAGGATCCTCACAAGCAACATAATTTTCTTGAATATAATGAATATTCCCTCTGTTATTCACTGGATCAATCCATGCAGTCAGACATAAAGTGAAAGGATTCAAGGTGAAGAGAAATTAGCAATTAAAAGAAATCAGCATATTAGCCTTTATACTTTTAATAGACTGATGCATATTCTCTCCAGTTTCAAGCTCTGCATGAGCATATGTTTCTCTTTTATGTTTTGTTTTCTAGAAAGCATTCAAGGGGCCTCTGTGAACATAGCACGGGATGACACACAAGTTGAGTTTGCCAACACTTGCCTGTGCAGGTGCTTTGTTCAGTTCGCGGACACTATACTACACGAGTGATTCCTTCTGTTTACAACCATCCTACAACAGCACAAACTCAAGGAAAGTATCTGTGCCACTGCTGGTTTTCCCCAATGTCTTAGAATTGATTAAATGTTACCATTGAAGCAGATAATAAGGAACTCTGTGGGAAAAAAAGGCTTTTTTTCTTCCCCCTTCCTTCTGCATTTACATGCAGATTGTTTGAGATGCCAAGAATATGATTATTAATTATTAATGTGCATGCAAATATTCTTGATTCACACAACACATCTCAGTCATCAACCTGAACTCAGATGTTGAAATCATGACCAGTTATCAGCAGGTGGTGACTAAGTGCTTATGTGCTAATTATAGTTCTAAATGCCATTTTATTAATTGTAGCTTGATACATGTTCTAAAGTGTTTAGCAAACATGTCTCAGTGCTGGAAATTATAATTGAATAACATACCTGGTTTCTAGATCTCGGGGTCTAGAATTGACAGTTTTGAGAGCTAATATAACAGCCTAGGCTGTGCAAATTTCCTGTTCTTATAGTGCATTTTCACTTGCTCTCCAGAAAACCTGGGCATTTTCTTTCTCTTCTGCTTCACAAAAGCCACAGTAAGGGCTCACAGAACAAAAAGTCTTAGTGGGTCAAAGACCTGGCAACCGGCCTTTTGGAAATGGTGCATACAAACAGAGGATGCTTGTCTCACACCTCAGTGTTCACACTCAGTTAACTCTTTACTTTCCCCTGTTTCAGCTGAACACTGAGTTCCAACACAGATAATGGAGAGAAGTGGCCAAAAAGTGTTTTCTTGATAATTACATTTCATGCAAGCATGGAAATATGTGTATTTATATAAATTTATTTATATTTATATATATTTATTTATATAAATAGCACAGCTCAGTGCTTGTAGGGATCCTAAACCATAGGATGTTGAGTTGCTGCACCTGTGGGTGCTTAATGATGTCAAGCATGCTGGAAGAGAGGCAAAAGGAGAATATGACAAACATGCAGACTCCCTGGAATATGCTATTTGATGTTGAGGAGGCACTTCACAGAGCTGTAGGAAATGTGAAGTAAGGCCTGCTGAATTGAAGTAGAAATTTGAGCTCTGGCCTCCCACATAGTGGGTCTGTATTCTCACAACCAGTGTACTGTAAAGAAGGGGAATGCTTTCCTCTGGGATCCCTTGTGAGATGAAGCTCATCAGACCCAGAAACACAGGAAAAGACTATTCCAGATGGTCACAATATTCTGAATCATATTAAAAGGGTGCTGTGAACCTCAGGTATGCTGAGCCCTGTATTAATTATTTGTTAAAAAGTATACCAGAAAGGATTTGATTACAGGACACTAGGTTTTCAACAGCTTCCTTTTGATGCTCTACAAGTTTAGTGTGAATTCTGGAAGCAGCCTTTTGTCCGAATTGTTTGCAAAAGCAGGTTTATTCCTGAAGATGGTTTCATTCTTTCTCAGCACATTTAGATCTTTCTGTTTATGTATGCTCTCCTTTGTCATTTTTTTAGGTTAGCTAGATGTGAGACTAAAAAGACAAACACCTGTCTACAAGATAGTTACACTTACTGGAGAATACTCCATCAGCTTTAGTCACAAAATTCCAATTTGATCTGACCCTACCGTGTCCTTGCAGATCCATTACAACTGAAATAATAATCTAGAGGACATCCTGGCATATCATGAGCATAATTCAAAAGCAAATAAGGATGCACTTCAGGAAGTGGTGGTAGACTGCAGAAACAGAGCCAAACTGAAAGGAAGAAAACTGAATCTTTATTGCTGAGGGCAGAATTAGAGTGGAGAGCAGTTGCAGGGATGTGCCAGAAAACCTAGTTTCGCCCAGATTTGTAACTGGATGGAAGAACTCTCACCCAGCTGTCTGAAAGTGGTGTGTTTTTTTTAAAACCTGACTAATTTGGAGAACAGACACAAAACCCACTGCACTTCCTTTTCTGATGTATTGTGGAGGAGTCGCACATAGCAAAAGGCTGAATCTCAAAATGCGTGTGAAGCTGTGTTCTCTTATGACACAGTAATACTCAATAAGTTGCATTGAAAAACAAGAAGGTGGTCATTTGCATGCTGAAGGATTTAAACTTATGATAGCCATTTTAATTGTATTTTTTAAAATCAGGAAAAAAGAAGGAAGAGGGATTATAATATAGGAGCTGTGGTAGCAAACCTCTCATTTTAAAAAGTTCAGACTGTAACACAAATAGGTTACCTGTAAGTGGTAAAGGCCCAGTGTTTAGAAATAAACCAAACTGTTAGAATGACAATGTTGTTGCACCATAAGCTGCCCTAAGAAAAGGTAAGTAGGAGTTTTACCTTCCACTTCTGACACAAATATTTTCTTTATCTTCATTGAACGTATTTGACAACAACGCAGAGAATCAGATTGTTGAGCAAAGCTATTCAGTGGTCAAATGTATGTTGTCAGAGAGTTCATGAAAAAGTCATTAGCTCTCCTCCCCTCCTCTTTCACTGTCAGGCAGAATCTTGTCATAAATACAGCCACTTGTCTAGCAGGATATCAATCTATCCAGGTATCACCCACTTCCTGTCTCTGGCCATATGTTTCTGTTATTTATGTCAAGAAAATAGCATTTACACAACCGCTGCTAGTTGTTTACAGAAGTTTAACTCCTGTGATACAGTCCCGCTTGTGTTGCATGCTTTTAGCCCATAGATAATACATGAGGTTGTACATTTTAAAATATGCTACCACATGCATGACAGAATAAACACAGAACTGAACTGACAGCACCATCTGCCAAACACTGTCGATGTCAGGAGGATGGTTTCTGCACAATATTCTGCTTCTCCTCCATGAGGTAAGGCTAGTTTTTCCTCATGGTATTGCTACACAAAATTTGACTTGTTCACTTAGTGCCCAAATGGGTGAAAGTTTCAGAGGCCAAAGGTAGTTGAGCCTCCTAAGGAGCATTGCAGAGGTGTAGTGGAAACTGAACAATTCTCACATACGTTTTTCTTGTTCTTACCACTATTCACGCTCTTGTTTACATACTTACACCAGAAATAAACCTGTGAGCAATGTATACATGACACCTAGATACTCAGGGCTCTAAAACCATGGAAAATTCATAGCATTAATCTTTAAATGGCCCCTCTGAAAATTATATAGGGCAATCTGCCTTCAGATGCAGTCTAGATGTTTGCAGTGAGACATTAGCAATAGTTAGTGCTTCCCCCCCCCCCCCCCCGAGATTTCTTTCTCTGTTAGAAACTCACATTATTCATGGGCCCTAATGAAACAAAAAGATAAAGGTGGCAGTATTTTTTTCCCCCTTTTCATATTGTAAAATTCATAATCATTATACTGCTAATTTGGACTAAATCTGTTAATTTGGACTCATGTATTCATTCTCAAGAGTGGTCTTTATAACCAGATTGTCTCCTGGATGTAACTGCAAGGATTAGGAAGGGGAAAAGTCCTTTTGTATGCCTTGCATCAACCTTAAAGCTGCAAGGTCCTTGAATGTATCACAATCATCACTGAGAAGGAAATGAAACAGTCTTCACCAAATGTCTCAAGGAGCATATTCTGCCTTCCATGCACCAAAACCTAGTGTTAATGGTCACACGTAGCCAATGTTACTACCCAATCAAGCTGGTTAGAAGCTAGAAGCTTTCTACCCTGGAGTTTGACAATGACAGCTGTCCACATCCCACACTGTCATAATCTTAAAATGCTTAGATAGTTAGAATAGCTCACAGTTAGATCTATTATAGGCCTGGATTTCCCTGTGCATCATCCTTATGCCACCCATATGTGGCCCCATGGAGTTAGGACATGCAGAAGTCCCAAACTGGAAGCTCTCAGTCTCCCACTGAATACTTCCATGCATCTGTAAAATGCCCAAGGCGTTCTAGTGGTATCCAGCTCATTTTTCATGCACAAATTACAGGTGCCAGGCAAGTTTGGCACACTTCAGGAATGCCTGGATGGAAATATGAGAGTTGAAGATTTTGGGGTGCCCACAGAGCAACTTGAAGCCCCATTTTCAAATCCTAGTTTTGTCTCACAAGAGCTACATTCCTTATGTTGAGAGAGATGAATTCCTGTTGTCACGGGATTGAGGGCTCAATTTCTTACAAGGTGTCCTATACCAGACCTGAGGAAAAACTTCATGAAAACAATTTCTGTAATGTTCCAGGGTAAAGTTTTATTTTGAATGAACCAACTTTATCACAATAAACTTTTACGGTGGAATAGCTCACCACCCCTATTACTGGTATCCATACTGCAGATTGAAATCACATTGGTTCTGCTACTGTCAAGGCCTTCTCTCATTGCAGATGGCTGAGAAACAAGACTTATGCTGTATTATTATTTTACATTCAAATCCATTATGATACATAATATTATGCTTGATGTTAGACACTGCTTACTGTTTACTATATTATTACATCAATACTAAATGAGTTTGCAAGAAGATAGCAAACGAAAGACACCAGCAGTTTTATGATGATTAACTCTTGTCAATTTGCTGTACTACTTGAAAAACAAGTTATTGCTGAAACATTCTCCTCTAAGAAAAGCCCCAAGAAACCAAATTTTTCTTGTTTTGTTATGGATATAAGTATGTGGAAAGAAAAAGAAAAAAGTTAAACCAGCACATTCTCACATTTAAAAAATTGTGAAACAGATGCACATTTTCAGTTTATAAGTGTATTACATTTTAGAAACATTTTGAACAAGACTACAGAGCAGATTTAGGCTGGATGTTAGGAACAGGTTCTTTACTAGGAGGGTGATGGAACACTGGAACAGGCTGCTCAGGGCTGGAGATATTCAAAGTGGGTCTTGACAGGAATCTGGGCAACCTGATCTGAGAAGAGAAGGCTCTGAGGTGACCTCATTGTGGCCTTCCAGTATCTGAAGGGGGCCTACAGGAAGGCTGAGGAGGGACTTCTCAGGTAGTGATAGGACTAGGGGGAACGGAATGAAGCTGGAAATAGGGAGATTCAGGCTAGATGTGAGGAAGAAGTTCTTCCCCATGAGCGTGGTGAAGCCCTGGAATGGGTTATCCAGGGAGGTGGTTGGGGCCCCATCCCTGGAGGTGTTTAAGACCAGGCTGGACGAGGCTCTGGCCAGCCTGATCTAGTGTGGGGTGTCCCTGCCCATGGCAAGGGGGTTGGAACTAGATGATCCTTGTGGTCCCTTCCAACCCTGACTGATTCTATGATCTAGTTAAGGATGCCCCTGGTCACTGCAGAGGGAGTTGGAGTGGATGACCTTTGAAGGTCCTTTCCAACCCAGACCATTCTATGATTCTACTGTGTGTATGGACATTTGCAAATCCACTGAATGATAGACCATAACATGAGCATATTGTCTTTGGAGCCATACCATTGAAATTTCAAAGATGATTACAGTTGAAATAGATCTTTATATACTTAGCTCCACGTAACATTACAGAATACTTTTTGAACAGTCCAAGCAGTATAAAGGTGGTAAAGCCAGCTGTGTATAGCCCGAATTTGGTGGGTGTCATCATGTTCCAAAAATACTTTCTAGGTATATCCACTATCTGATATTCCCTATGTAGGTGACATTACACATACAAAGTGATGTCAAATACCCATTATTATGAAAGCAATCTTCCTTCTCACCCTGTCACTTCTATAAATTTAAATAATCTGTTAAAACAAGTTGGAATTCTATACAAGCAAGGAATAAAAGACAAATTTTTATAAGACAAACCATTCTTCTCACACATTTTTTCAATTATATTGATGTTCATGAAATGAGTACCAAGCAGGTAAATCAATGAGACTGTATCTCAGTATACAATGATCTCTCAGCACATCACAGGCTCAATGACAAAAATACGGCTAAACCCTCAAACTACTGCCTGCTTGAACTACACTATAAATACTGTAGAATTCAAAGTACAATCTTACTATGGAAAGGAAAAATACACTATACTAGCAAAAAAAAGATCAGTGTGAAAGGTGTAGAATTCTTCAGAGAAGAGAATTATGTGTGTTACTATTTTAGCATGAAGTCACAGAAACTGTTGAACTTCAGAACAGTGCAGGTTGGAGGGAACTTCTTTTCCAGCCTCCTATTCCAAGCAGGACCAGTTTCAGATTTGGATAAGCTTGATCAGGGTCTGGTCAGAAACCTGGATTGGAAGGATACAGGTTCTGAATCATAGAATTGTCAGGGTTGGAAGGGACCTCTAGGATCATCTAGTTCCAACCCACCTGCCATGGGCAGCGACACCTCACACTACATCAGCTTGCTCAGAGCCACAACCAGCCTGGCCTTAAAAATTTCCAGGGACGGAGCTTCTACCACCTCCCTGAGCAACCTGTTCCTGCTCCATGATCATACCATGATCACCTCTCAGCATCTTCTTCCAATAGTAGACTGACATCACTGTGAAGCCTTTATTCCTTGTGTCTAATTGGAATTTTGGAAGTTGAACAGTCTCCCCCACCTCTTGTCCTTCTGTGCATCACGGAGACAAACCTGTCTTTGTCTTCCTCATAAGTTTTCTTCATATTTCCTATTTAAGAACATGGAAGACCTCAGATCTCCCCTTAATTATATTCTATTTTCCAGGCATACATCATGTGCTCCATCCCAAGGCAGGCAAACAAAGAGTTCCAATGAACATACATACTCCTTCATTCTGCATTTCCTAAACATTGGACCAGGTTTGGAAAGATAAGCGAGTAGTGAAGTTGTTGAGAATATTTTTGCTCTACTACCCTGCCAGCTTGCCAGGGCTGAAGAAGGTGGAAGACACAGAAAAACATAAGAAAGAGTGAGAGGCAGAGAAAGGAGGGATTGCCTTGTTTATCTTGTATGGTCCAATTCTGAAAAGGGGGAGGAAGAAAAATCACAAAAAGTTCTGACTGATATTAGATTTCCCATTTTAGGAAAATGAAATTTAGGTTGGACTTCAAATAACACTGAATTCAGAGGAGGTGGGATTTCTAGTTGGGCGATATGTTGGACTTCATGATCTCAAAAGTTCTTTTCCAAGCTGGTTAATTCTGTGACTCTGTAACTTCAAATCGTTGCCCCTCATTCTACCACCACAGATAATTGTAAACAGTGCCTCTCCAACCTTCTTGTAGGCCTCCTTCACATACTGCAAGGCTGTTCTTAGGTCTCCCTGGAGCCTTCTCTTCTCCAGGCTGAACGGCGCCAGCTCCCTCAGCCAGCCCTCGTGGGGAGGGTGTTCCAGCCCCCTGATATTTTTGTGGCCCTCCTCTGGACCTGCTCAATCAGGTCCATGTCCTTCTTGTGTTGAAAGCACCAGAGCTAGACATAGTATGCCAGGTAAGGTCTTACCAGAGCAAAGCACAAAACTGCATTTCAAAGGTTAGTCGAACGTTATCTTTACTTACTTGGTCATAGGACCAAGTAAGTAAAGGGAGTAAGTAAGTAAGGGAGCTGGGATTGTTTAGCCTGGAGAAGAGGAGGCTCAGAGGAGACCTCATTGCTCTCTACAACTACCTGAAAGGTGGTTGTACCCAGGAAGGGGTTGGGCTCTTCTCGCAGGCAACCAGCACCAGAACAAGAGGACACAGTCTCAAGCTGCACCAGGGGAAGTTTAGGCTCAAGGTGAGGAGGAAGTTCTTCACTGAGAGAGTCATTCGTCATTGGAATGTGCTGCCCAGGGAGGTGGTGGAGTCACCATCCCTGGAGGTGTTCAAGAGGGGATTGGACATGGCACTTGGTGCCACGGTCTAGTCCTGAGGTCTGTGGCAACAGGTTGGACTCGATCTTTGAGGTCTCTTCCAACCTTGGCAATACTGTGATAGGACACACACAGCTTACAGAATGTCCATTCTCTAGCAATGTAATCGATTCCTTACTTGAAATCAAAGGAAAGTGTTCCAGCTGTGAAAGCTTTAGAGTTGTGCTGGTCTCTTCTCACATGTAATTACTGATAGAACAAGAGGGAATGGCCTCAAACTTTGACTGGGTAGGTTTAAACTGGACATTGGGGAAAAAAAAATCTCAGAAAGGGTGGTCAGGGATTGGAATGAGCTGCCTAGGGAGGTGGTTGAGTCAACAACCCTGGGTGTATTTAAAGGTCATTTAGACACAGTGCTTTGGAATATGGTTTTAGGGGTGAATCTTGTAGAGTAGGGTTTATGGTTGTACTTAGTAATCCTGAAGGTCTTTTCCTACCTGAATGTTTCTATGATTTATCTTCCCAAAGCTGTTCCTGCTCCCTCTACACCATCCTCCACCCTGCCTAAACAACTCCTGCTCCACCACTACCATTTTTGCAGCCCTCCCAGAGCCAGGGATAATACCCTTAAACAGCCAAAATACCACACAGAGAAGCCCAGCCACAGTAAGGAGGCCCAGCCAGCACCCATGGATCATATTGGAGTAGTCATCAATCTTAGTCCTAACAACCGAGGGGCCACCAGGCACCCCAGCCTTTGTTGTCACCACCACCCAGTGTGCACCATGGGGACTCACCAGTGATGAGAAGAGGATCCCTCAGCCCAGATGGGCTCAGCTTAGAGCCTTTGCCTTTCCTGGAGGGGATTAAATAGGGGATTGGGTAGGGAGGGCAAAGTGGCAACACCTGGGGTGGGAGGAGACTCAACAGAGCCCAGGTGTTCTGGGATTTCAGGGGAAAAGGGGGAAATAGGGCAGAAAAGGAGCAGATATGGTGGTAAAGAGGAGGTGGTGGTGAAAGGAGGGGATTTTAAAATAACTTTATTTTCCATAAGTCTTTCATAATGCACAACTGCAGTTCATGGTTTGCTTTTCCTTCATGCAAAAAGAACAAACCCATTGACACTTCGTAAAACAAATCACAATTCAAGGCTGTACCTTGCATATTTGGTTCTGTTTTGGGTCCCTCAGTATCCAAGGATATTGAGTTGTTTGAGTGCATCCAGAGAAGGGCAGCAAAGCTGGTGAAGGGTCTAGAGGGCAGGGCTGGTGAGGAGCAGCTGAGGGAACTGGGGTTGTTCAGTCTGGAGGGAGGGAGGCTGTGGGGAGACCTCATTGCTCCCTGCAGCTCCCTGAAGGGAGGTTGGAATGAGGTAGGGGTTGGTCTATTCTCTGTAGTATCAGGTGATAGAATGAGAGAAAATGGCCTGGAGTTGTGCCAGGGGGGTTTGAGTTGGAGATTATGAAAGATTTCTTTGCTGCAGGAGTGGTCAGGCATTGGGGGAGGCTGCCCAGGGAGGTGGTGGAATCTTGATCCCTGGAGGTGTTCAATAAAGGTGTGGCCATGGCACTTGAGGACATGGTTTAATGGCCATGGGGGTGCTGAGTTGATGGTTGGACTGGATGATCTTGGAGGTCTTTTCTAACCAAAATGATTCTATGATAAAATATTTTTTAAAAAATCTTGTAAAAAAACCCAAACCAAACCAAAACCCAACCAAAATTCAAAACATAAAATCAAGAACAACCCAAAGATTCATCCCCATCCCCTGCCCCTGCAATAAATAGGTATTTTTTGTTTTGCAGCTCTTACTGCCCAGACCACTTGCTATGCTGTTACTGAATCTTATGGATGAGGGTAATTTCTTGGACTCTGTCATTAGAAGGGGTCACTGAGATTATGCTGAATATCCAGAGTCTCCTCAAATTCCAGGAATCTCATTAACAGTTTCTGCAAGTCTCAGTCTAGCAGTTAACTCCCAACAAGTATGCCATCAGCTTCTCTCTGTGTCTCCTGCAGTTTCAGCTCTTCAGCATCGTCTTTCCTTTCTCAGCCTCAGGGAGCATCATGCATTTCACAGCAGGACCGCACTGAAATGGGTGAGAAAGTAGGGTAGCAGCCAGGAAAGACTGAGATTTAGCAGCACTGAATATGTAGCCCTGGGCCTTATTTACTTAAATCCATTTACCCTTTTCTGAATACTCAATTATTAATTTCCTTGTGGACTTTCCTTTTATGATTTTAGTCCCTCGATGTCAGGGTGAATAATTACAGTGAAAGCTGTTCACGGTCTCAGCCTCTTCGTGATGCAACACAGCTGAAACAGATAACCTCAGAAACTCTAACGCTATAAAGTTGCAAAGAGTTGTTCAGCAGCATGTTTCTTAAACATAGGTTCACAGAGGTCAAAAAAAAGAGTGCATTTTTATGGTAGAACACCAAGCCTGACAAATTTCAGCTTCAGATATTTCTAAATTAAAGATTATATTAATGAAATCCACTTCTTGGAGATTTATGGCACAGAAAAATTTCACTCCATCACCTAGAAGATGCCAGTATTCCAAATACCTTATGTCAAGATTTTAAAAGTAGCAGTGTCCAATGATCTGAATGAAATGCCTCTGATTGATGACATTTGGAAATATTCTTGTCTTTCCTCCCCTTACCACCTGCCAAGAAAATTAACCACATTGTCCATAAACACAATTTCTGAATATTTTTTTTTTGGGGGGAGAGAGGGAAGTGTAGGTTGTTTAAACAGCAGGCTTGTATCCTGCCGACCTTTGAAGACTTTTATCAGCTGCAAAGCTGAGAGCAAAAAACCAAAAGCTATGCTGGGGAGGTATGTTGGTTTTCACCAGGCATATATGAGAAAAGGTTGATAAAAGCCCATTAAAATTTCACACTCTTTCTGGATGACAAGTATCCTTACACATTGCTTGTTCACAAAACCATATCTGACCAACATCCCATCTGTTTGACCAAAGAATTAGTAAATCATCCTCTATGTTTTTCCTTGTCCATCCCCATGTTCAGTAAAAGTTTTTAGTAAACGACATGAGGTTGAACACATCCAAGTGCCGGGTTCTGCGCATTGGCCACAACAACCCCAGGCAGTGCTACAGACTGGCGTCAGAGTGGCTGGAAAGCGGCTAGGCAGAGAGGGACCTGCGGGTACTGGTTGATGGTAGGCTGAACATGAGCCTGCAGTGTGCCCAGGAAGCCAAGAAGGCCAATGGCATCCTGGCCTGCATCAGGAAGAGTGTGGCCAGCAGGAGCAGGGAGGTCATTGTGCCCCTGTACACTGCACTGGTTAGGCCACACCTCAAGTCCTGTGTCCAGTTCTGGGCCCCTCAGTTTAGAAAGGATGTTGACTTGCTGGAACGTGTCCAGAGAAGGGCAACAAAGTTGGTGAGGGGTTTGGAACACAAGCCCTATGAGGAGAAGCTGAGGGAGCTGGGGTTGCTAAGCCTGGAGAAGAGGAGACTCAGGGGTGACCTTATTGCTCTGTACAACTACCTGAAGGGAGGTTGTGGACAGGTGGAGCTTGGTCTCTTCTCCCAGGCATCCAGCACCAGAACAAGAGGCCACAGTCTCAAGCTGCACCAGGGGAGGTTTAGACTGGATGTTAGGAAGAAGTTCTATACAGAGAGAGTGATTGCCCATTGGAATGGACTGCCTGTGGAGGTGGTGGAGTCACCATCATTGGAGGTGTTCAGGAGGAGACTTGATGGGGTGCTTGGTGCCATGGTCTAGTTGTTTAGATGGGTTGGATTGGTTGATAGGTTGGACACAATGATCTTGAAGGTCTCTTCCAACCTGGTTTATTGTATTATTATTGTATTGTATTAAAAATGGCAGGAAGCATACATGGGTAAACATGGATCTCTTTAAAATAACTCAGACAGAAAGGGAGGTGTACAAAGACGGAAGCAGGATCAAGTCACCTATGCAGTTTTGGGCACCTCAATACAAGAGAGATGTGGAGGTGCTGGAGTGAGTTCAGGGGAGGGCCATGAAGCTGGCAAGGGCCTGGAGAATAAATCTGATGAAGAGAGGCTGAAGGACCTGGGGCTGTTTAGTTTGGAAAAGAGAAGGCTGAGGGGAGACCTCATCGCTCTCTACAACTACCTGCGAGGGCATTGTGGTGAGGCTGGTGCTGGTCTCTTCTCACAGTTAATTAGAGATAGAACAAGGGGGAATGGCCTCAAGATGCAACTGGGAAGGTTTAGACTGGACATTAGGAAAAAATATTTTCACAGAAAGAGTGGTCAGGCACTGGAATGTGCTGCCCAGGGAGGTGATTGAGTCACCAACCCTGCATGTATTTGAAGGTGGTTTGGATGTGGTGCTTGGGGATATAGTTTAGGGGGTGAAATTTGTAGAGTAGGGTTCTGGGTTGGAGTTGGTGATCCTGAGGGTCTTTTTCAACCTGAATGTTTCTGTGATTCTGTGATTAGAAATATAAAAACCAGTCTGAGCATGCAGGAATGGTATTAGCAAAAGCCAAGGCCTGTCTGGAATTGACCTTGGAGGGACAGTGAAAGGAAGCAAGAGCTTCCACAGGTTCATCAGAAACAAAAAGAAGAATGAGGAAAATGCAGCTCTGGTGCTGGATAGGACAGGGGACCTTATGACAAGGGATTTGGCTTTGTTTGATGTACTCCCTGACTTTTTTGCCTCAGTTTATTTTGTTAAGACTTATCTTGAGAAATGTCAGGTCTCTGAGATCAGTAGGGAAGTCTAGAGCATCACAAGTTCACACCTCAGTAAAGGAAGATACAGCTAGGGAAATTTTAAACCCATGGACACAGACAAGTTCATGGGACAAAATGAGATGTACCCAAGAGTGTTGTGGAGTTGGCCATTGTGAATCCAGCTCAACTATCTTTGGAAAGTCATGACAATTGGAAAAGAACTGGAAGAACGTAGATGCCAAGAAGTGCAAGAAGGACTTGGAATCTACAATCCTGGGAAGGTGATGGAACAAAATCTCCTGGGAACAATTTTCAAAGATGTTAAGGACAAAAAAATGATTTTGAATAGTTATCACAAGCTGTCAAAAGGAAATCATGCCTGGCCAACCTGGTAGCTTTCTACAATTCAATTATTTTCTCAGTGGGTGAGGATTGATCAGTGGATGGTTTTACCTTGCATTTAGCAAGGCTTTCAACCCTGTCCCCTTGACAAACTGACAGTGAGGTGGATTGAAACGGCCAGTCACCACTGTTGTAGTTAAAGGATCAATACTGTGGCCAGTACTATTTAATGTATTCATTACTGACCTAGTTTGCAGATGGTAAAAAGTTATAAGTTTTGGATGATGCATCAGATGATTATGCCATCATAAGGACGTTGAGAAGCTGGAGAACTGGGCTGTCAGGAATCTCCTAAAGTGTAGCAAAAAGAAATGCAAGGTCCCATCCCTGGAGGAAGAAATCCCAGGCACCCTACATACAGGCTAAGGAGTAGCCAGCTAGAAAGCAGCTTTGAAGAAAACTCTTTGAGTCTAGTGAACAGCTAGTGGAACACAAGCCAGAAATGTATCCTTGTGGCAAGGGTGGTCAGCTACACCTGAGCTACAATAGGAAGAGCAATACCAACAGGTTAAAGGAGGTGACCCAACCCCTCTATTCTGGTAAGAGCTTGTCTGTTTCCAGGATCCTAGTTAAGACAGAGGACTTGGTGAGGTTTTCATTGGCCACCTGACTCTGTGAAATAGTCCCTCTTGAAACCATGCCTATGACCAAAAGTGACATTTTCCTCTAAAATACCATAGTGTATCATGATTTAGTAAGACAAAATATATCTACATGACGGAAGACATTAACCTTGACCATCTTCAGCTGCCTAAAGGTTTTGGGTGAAATTCCTTTTCAAATCAACTGAGGCAGACAGGTATGTCACAAATTGAGTCATTCTACTAGTTTTAGACATCTATCTCAGAATGGAATAAGTCACCTCCTATTTATAACTTCATGCTTGAAAAAGGACTATAGAGAAATGGCTGAGACATATGCACTACTTTTACATGACTAAAAATAGGTGAAATTAATTCCAAACTGAGTGTTTACTTGAACTCAACCTGAGTTATTTTAGGGGGCTCTTTAATTATTTTTATTAAGGTCTTTTAGAAAATGCCTATTTGAAAGTATAGCTTTCAGTATTGTGTTTCATTAAATCTTGATTAAAACAAAACAAAAAAAAAACCAAAAAACCATGAACCAGGCCACAGAAGAGCACTTTTGAAAAATTAGGTCACAAAGAAAAGATGAATGACAAATCCTAGTGTATCTTTCCTGAGAAGGGTTTGAGAAGGATGCAACAGCAATTTCTGTAGATCTAATATGTTTTCTTATTTAACATCCTCAGTAATGGTACGGAGGAGGCAGGAGGTAAAACATTAATGAAGTGCATCAACACAACTAAACTCTGAGGGCTGCCAAAAGCCAGGGAAAGATGTTAAGAAAAAAGAAAACATGGTTAGAGAATACCAAAATGTTGTCCATGCAGTATTACCTAAGCATACAAGTCCACCAAAAGCTGAGTGATGCTTAACTAACAGCGAAAGAGAAAGTTACTTGTAACTGTATTGCTACATGACAAGACTTACGTGATTCTCTTAGCATTTAAAAGAAATCATTGTTACCTTCTTTGTCTGTCCTGACATAGTTTCAAAGTACCTAAAAGCCAGACAAAATTTCACACAGTGACTTATATTATTGTTGATATATAAAGACTTACAATGATGCAAGTGGACAATACATGGGATGTGTCTGGGAGAAGGAACTTGGAAGGGAAGCCTTAAAGTAGGACAACAGCCTTTATTCCTCCCCTTCCTGCAGCTTACCTCATCCTGGTAACCACAAACTTTTCTTACTCTCTCCTTTCTTCACCACAAACACTATTTCCTGCTTGCCTTCAGACCAGATCCTACTTTCCCTTCTCTGTCTGGCAAATCTCTGGAAAAGGAAGAAATATAAGCAAAGTCCTGGGACAAATAGCTTGGACATCTTATGTTATACTAGTACAGGTGTTGTGATAACATAACTAATATACCCACATTAGTTGGACCCGAGTTTTCACTAATGACTACTATTGACCCCTTATAGTTCATTTGCTCTTCAGAGTATCTTCCAATAAGTAAACATACAGTCCCCCTTTCTTGGGCCTTGATGGTGGGCTGTATACTTTGTGGTAGCTACCTTCACTAAAACAAAACATGAATTTTAGCTAATATTTTTCAATGTCTGTGGCAGTTTGAAGAGCCAGTGCTGTGACCAAAGATGAAACATGATGAATAGCTACCAGGATTTGAGTTGCATAATGTGACTTTGCCCCTGCTGCCCAGGATTTACCTGCCTTTTTCTGTCATGAATTTGTATGAAACCATTTAAGGGATAACATGCCTCTGTTTCAGAAAAAGGATGTTTTATGACAGGAAAAGGGCACTACTTGCTTCAATACACACTTTCACAGTATTTGTGATAATCATAGAATCATAAAATTGTTAGGGTTGCAAGGGACCTCAAGGATCATCTAGTTCCACCCCCCTGACATGGGCAGGGACACCCCACACTACATCACATTGCTCAGAGGCACATCCAGCCTGGCCTTAAAAACCTCCAGGGATGGGGCTTCTACCACCTCCCGATAATTTAGGCAAGTGTTACACAAAGGCTGTCCAACTTCATTCTTCCATAGAAAATTTACACCAGCTTTTATAACTGACTTAAAAAGATGTGAATTAGGAGATAACCAAACTCCTGAGAATTCCTACTTTGAAACCTCAGAGAAATTATGTAAAAGTGAACACTGAAATCAAGTGATGTTATAAAAGGCAAATTTTCTAGAGCTTAGTAGAGCAGAGATGATGAAGAAGATAACCACCACTTGAATTAGGCTGAGTCTCCAGATCATACTATGGAGCATAGATCTTCACTGAACTTGGAAGATTACCCTACCCCATCCCCTCTCTCTGCTCAAGGGGTGAGAGCAGCCTTTGTGAACTTTGTGCCCCTGAAATAATATCTTCAAATTTCTATTATTTCCTGTCTTTTGAAAGTGGTAATAACTTGTAAATTGTGTGAGGGGCACTAAAATATATTCAGCATTAGAGAAACATTTAGATGCTGAAAATTCTTTTGGACACTCAGGCTTTTCTTGGCAAAAAAAAATGTTAAGCCATCAAGTTATTTTGCAGTGTGTAACTGCTAATAATATTTGATATTTCTAATAAAGTTCTTGTATGAAGCATACACGTTAAAAAAAAAGACATTTAAATATGAGATATTATGTACATTTTTCTTCTTATGACTTCACAAACCAAGGAATACAAACAAATGAACTGTGATTGTTTAGATAAAGAAGTGCCTTAAGTACTACCAAGCCACAAATGTTCTACACTTCATGACTTTGAGGTTTCTGAGCTACTCGTGTTTGGATGGATCAGCCAGTCTTCCTCTGATCAACTTTTATGCTCATGGACATTATACTATTGCTGGTATTACACTATCAGTTGTTTTGCATATTGCATTTTTCCTCAAAATGACCACTGGAAATTCCTGATGTCAAAACAATGCCTGCTTTCTACCCAAAAATGTTCATTACATTTGTTGCAGAGCTTATATTTATGGTTAAAGCTCCAAGGTAGTGTTTTTTTCCTGTTTTCCTGAATGTTTATTTAATTGCTCTATAGTTATGAAATGGAGAAGTTATTAATGTATAGATTTAATTGGAAGATTTGATTATTGGGAGTTTTTTCCCACAGTCAAATAGTAAAAGTGAGTGGTTTTCATATATAGCTTACACTAGCTCTGAACACTTTAAATACATTTACTGGCAAGATATTGTAGTAGATACATAGTGGTGGTGGTGGGGGGTGTCAGCTTTTAATTGTAACTGTCTTGCAGAGTGGTGTTGTTTTAATATCCTGTATAGATTTTTATGTAATACACTTACTTGCAGGCAGCCTGAAGCAAGAATCAATTCTGTGAAGGATTCTTCTTTTGTTAAAAGCCAATCTTGTTTTAATGATGCATGAAGAAATATTCGAGCATTGACATTTTTCTGTCAGGTTTCTTTTGAAAAATCAATTAAGATAATACTGCTTTGACCTAGTTATCTAGTTAATGCTTATTAGGAATGTAATATGATTTACTGTCAGCATAATAATTTTTGTATCTTATCCCATTAGCTTGTGCATATTTCAAAGTGTATTACACAATGGTCACTTCTTAAAATGTAATGTAGCAGAATATATTAATTAGATTGACTGGGATCATTAGTCAGAAACTCTCCCATTGGCTCTTTGTGTCAAATTTGTGTATCATCCCCATCAAGTTAATTCATTGTTTATTCCCCCTGAAAAGTGTTGCTGAGCAACAGTGATACATAAAAACTTTTTAATTGGACATAACCTCTTTGTTTCATGTCTACAAATTCTTTATTTCTACCTCCTTCTGAGCTAAGCACACTAATTACACAGGACCACCAAATAAATAAATCTGAAAAAGTGAGACTTTTTGAAATCTGATAAGTCGTAAAAGAGCACACATACATGAAAGGACTGACATAGAAGCACAGAAACTCCAGTGAAGTGTTTGGTTTGGTAGGTGTTACAAATTCAAATGATTGTTCTATTTATTTTTTGCATTTCAGATGCTTAGTGTTAACAGAAAGATCAATAAAGGGGTTGTGTTAGTGAGACATTAGTGAGAAACTATTGATTCTTATCCATTTAGTGGTCAGTGTTAACCAAGAACTGAACTATTTCACCTTGTTAAGCAGAACAGAAACTAAATCTTTCCATCACTTTCAGAGCAGTTGTCTGTCTCAGAACAAGCCTGCAGTTAGACACTTCTGCAAAGTTTATCCACTTCCATCGTGCTAATGGTCTGTGTGACATTAAAGGAGTGGGAAGGAAGGATGACTGACTCTTCTGTTGAGCTTAGTGAAAGAAATATCTTAGCGTGGCAAGAGGCAGTAATGATCTTTCTCATATCAAAAAATGGTCTTTCTTGTAGTCCAGAATAAGCATTTATTTGCCAGGTAACTTTCAGAGTGGGTCGTTAATTGTCTATATATCTTCACTATCATCATTATGGCTTGAAGATTTTCCTCGCTTTCATGATTCCTGAGAGAAATGCATGCCATAGTAATGAAGACAATATCTATGGTAAGACACAAACCAATAGATATTCAGTTTCTTAAAGCATCTTTTCTGCAGGCAGTGGGCAAATTCAAATCCAAACTGCCATCTTTTACACACACACACACACACACACACACACACACGCACACACACACACACACACACACACACGCATATATATTTCAAACCAGTTGATCAAAAAGATAAATGAAGTGTCATACATTATCACCAAGAAGAAAACAGAATAGTAAGGTGTTCTTCCCCACCACCAGCACCCTTTTCTTAAAATAAACCCCCAAACTTACCTACACATTTGGCTTCTTGATTTGCTGAATTTCATATTATTTCTCTACATTCTCTCTCAGTTGAGCTGCAGTAGCCGATGCCACCGTATTGTTGCTGTATGTCATCTGAAACACACCTTTGCAACCAACACACTTACACTCAACAAAACCCACCACATTGCATAGACTGATGTGGTAAATATGAGCTGAAAGTTTTGGAAAGCCTTTTGTCTCCTTTCTTTTAACATTTCTATAAAATAGAAGAGGATGCAAATGAAGAAATCATTTCTCCATATGTGGATTTCCCGAATTTAACTTAAACCTGTATGCATTTAAGGTATTTGTGGGTAACAGTAAATATTTTTTCACATGTCATTAGAAAAGCCAACTGTCTGGAACACTGTAGGGAGCTGAATATATACAATTTGTCTTAAGCCTGGGAATATCTTTCTGTGAATAAGATGGCATCTGGAAATGCTTAAGTGATGGCGAAAATGGTAAGATGGATCCTGATTTTCCTTGGATAAACGGAGTGCATGCAATAAATATATAAATAGGAAATGATTCAAGATACAGGGTTTTATGATTGGCATTGTTTACAATCCACAAAGGAAGCAGGAGAAAAGAACATCCTGATGCTATCAGTTATTCTTATTTGCATGTAAACTCTGATATTAGGATTCATTTTTAAGCATGTCACTTTTTAGCTCCTAATTAATTGCAATGACAGCACTGTGTGCGTCTGTTTGTAGGAAAGATGCTGTTGTGGCTGAGGTTTTAATTTTATTAAATATTAATCGTGGATTGAAATTGGAAACCTTAAATTATTGTTTAATGATCAATGATCAAACGCATAATCAAGATAAAGAAAATTAGGATTGCAGACAGCAACATCACAATTTGAATTTTACATTATTAGTCTTCTGCCTAACTAGGCACTTTTCTTGAGTATCTGAACTGTTTTGCCTTTTAACTGTGCTTGCAGTTGCTATAGTGATGGCATAATTTCGTAATGGTCTAAAAATGACACTGGCATAGATACTGACAGATAGGAATTAATTCACTAACAAGTAATTATGTAGCGAAATGTTGACTGCCATGCAGAAGGTGCACTGTGACACATTTACTGTTTTTCAGGGATGGCAGTAACATTAGCGTTGGTCATTAGTGGTAGACATCTCCGTACAGTGTTGGATACAGACTTATATGCAGACCTATTTAGTTACCTGTGTGACAGCCTTGTTCAGGACACCAGAAACAGCTGTCCTAGCCTGTATGAGCCAAAATAATTAGGCCTGTCATCTTCTCGCTCTGATTTCCCCTTCAACCTGCTCCACAAAATGCAAATATTTTGCTTTCATTGTCACATTCACCTTGACATGGATATTGCTTTGGCGCATAACTGGATGAGATGACTCAGAATTTGCATTGTTCATTCTAATAAATTTGCTTCCCCTCTACTGCATGGCAGGACCCATCAGATAAAGTCTCCCAGAGTGTCATCAATCAACATTGCTGACAGACGGCTTTTGCCTTCATTTGTTACATATGAGAACATGCTTAATTATTTGTCCTGTAATTAGTTGGGAAAATGTCAGGAAATGTCAACTCTCTGTTCAGTCTGGAAGGGCTCTGCTTGAAAGCCACAATGACTGAAGTGTCATTAATGCTGCCTAACAAGACGAGGATCAGCTGGGGAAAAGTGAAAGCTTCTAAAAAAGTAATCATGGTGAGTTAAAGAAAACTGCAAATCAGCACCAATAATAAGATGTGAATCCTATTAGCAAACACTTATATTTTTCATCTGTTACTCCTCATAATAAAAATAAGGAGAAAAGCCCAAGGAACAAATTCAGTGGGCTCATAGCATTTCTGTCACATATTCATTGGCATTTCCTAAGCCAATCATGCTTAATACATTGCTGTAGGTAGTATCTAATATTTAGTTTTCAGATTTGAGACACATTTTTACATTCATGCAGCAGTATAATATGCAATGGATATGGGAAGGTAAATATTATTTTTACATTAATCAAGGAGCGTGAGATTAATTGGATGTGAAAATTTGTTTTTCTGAATATTAAGCTGATAAGTAGAGTAGACATTAGCTTTAATTTTAGGAACAGAAGTAAAAATAAATGGGCACAATCTGTTTATCAAGTCTTTACAGCTGCCTGCAAGAGGCAGCCGAACAGATTTCTTGAAATTAGCGTGGACATTTAGGAAATATCATCTCCCCTTTTCTGGGGTGAAATACAAGGACAACCTCTTATTTTTAATATGTAAAAAGAAAAGGGAAAAAAAAAAAGGAAATAGAAAGGAAGCCACATCAGTGAGACTAAATAACTACAGCACATTCTCCTTGGCTGCACTTCAGAAAAGGAGAAGCATTTGGCTTAATTTTGCAGTGAAAACTACAAGATTGAAAGAGATTAGGATTGGAGAAATGGTGTAGCTAAAAACTGGTTTTATGTCTACTAGGACCCTTTGATATTTTAGTAATTATTTATAATCAACAGTTCTGGGGTTTGATTTTCATATTTCCTATATGAAATCATATGTTTTACATTTTTAATGCCTCCTCTTCCTTTTATTTTCCTTACATTATTATGAAAGTGTATAATCATGTGGGAATACTTTCTTACTTAATTACTTACATTATTTCATCCCTTGTTGCGATTAAGCAAATTATTTCTTGGTCTCTTTAGAAGGGATAATTAAGATAGTGTTCTGGTGTTTTACAATTTACTTGTTGTCACAGGTATGGCTATGCTAATTATCAAATGGTTAAAAATTTATTCTGGGAAGAATATTACAAGTGTGCCATGTGGGCAAATTGCTTCCACAGCTAATTCAATTATAGATGCACTGTACCTATCGTGTTAGTATATATTTGTCTAGGAAGTAGAGAGCCTGAGAATGTAAGCCCAAGCTTATTAGTGTAGTACCTGCTTTTGTGTACCAGGTTTTGTAAAAAGTCAACATGGTGTCTGAGGAGAGGAGAAGGGAGAAATGATCTCAGTTAATTTTGTTCTTTAAAAAAAATAAAATAAATCATAACGAATGCAGCAGAGCAAGCAGAGGCTGCAGTATGAACCTTATAAAATGTAGATGCTGCTCATTCCTGATATTCTGATTCCAGTCAGAATAAAAATGCCGATAAAATTATTCTGACAAGCTGCTCTCTCAGCCCTGAGTGGACTTCCATCTTCATCCCCTAAACCAACTCACAATTCAAAATAATAAGGCACTATTACCAGTTTTCCTGGGGAAAACCCCTCAGGATTGACAGGTTATAAAGACTTAGTAACCCTTTTATCCTATAAGAAAGATGGTCTGTTCAAACAAGGGTGCTACCGTGCTTTCAAAAGTAGAGAGGATGGCCACGATTGGAAAGAAGCTCCCTAATCAACCAAATATAATAAAAAGCTTCTATTATTTCATGCATCACCACACTGTTTTTGAAAGAAAGGGTTGCCTTTAATGCAGGGCAGAAGGAG